>JAOYMR010000024.1:4593779-4614331 GCA_025802075.1 Tenebrosternarchus preto
CACCCCTAGCCCCACCCCACACCCTGGAGTGATCTTTTGATACCTGCCACTGTCACGTTGTGATCAGGTGCTGTATGGAGGCTCCCTGTTGAGGAGAATGGATCATCACCCTGCATTTAACTCCACCACCACCCCTTTACTGATCTACCCTTCTCAATCAATGCAACACAAAGGAGCTAATAACTGCTCCTAATACACCACCACCTCACTCACATAATCCACCACAAATAAGATGGGAAGCTGAGAGGAAAGGAACTTTCTAATAGTGCCAAGCAAGGAGTAAATATTAGTTTGGGGGAAACTTAAAAAAAAATTACACACCTCCTTTAAGAGCTTCTCATATCCATCAGAAAGGGTTGACTCAGAAAGGAAAAATGTTCTGCTTTGATTCCCTCAGGGATCTAGTTTCCAAATGGCATTGTGTCACAGTTCCAAGACGTTCAAGAGTGTTCAGCCATCTAGTGTTCAGAGCCTCTTCAGCGAGCTTCAGCTCTTGGGCCTTCTCCATCTGCTTGAAACGGACAAGAGTTCTGGTCTGAAGTCAGCCCCAAAGTATAGAAGTAAACAAGGCACAAGTTCTGATCTGGAATCAGCCGCAAAGTACACAAGGATCTTCTATATTTAGGATGAAATCTCTAGATCAACAGCCAGTAGAACAAGTGAAATAGGTCACTGCTATTGCTCAGCCCCTGGTGAATCATTTCAAATGCTTTTCCACAGTTTAAGAAGTTTAAGAGCCACACAAATAATTTCTTCCTCATTTATAGAAAAAACCTACACAGAATAACCAGACTCTATCTATAATTGGTCATGTTTTAAAATTCACCATGTCACAACAAGTGTCTAACACAGGTCAGTGTTTTGGTTTACAAGCAAGAGTCATAGCTTTTATAAAAATAGTTTATATATTTTTGACTTTTTGAATCCCAAACTGAGCAGAGCATGGTGCTTAAAAACTACCTGAAAAAGATGACAAAGCACAGCTCGTCCGTTCTCCATGTCGAAACTGAGGAACACAAAACACTGGACTGTAGATCTTTCAGCACTTTATGACGTCTCAGGAACCTCCACCACACTGTCAGCAAGCACTTTTTTTTTTTTTACCATCCACACGGTCCACCCAACTTGCAATTAACCTGTATATTAAGAACTATGACATTAATTAACATGTAGCACAAAAAGCTTTGCTTTGCTGTATTCAGTCTCCCCTGGGAAAGGCCTCCTAGCAAGCTGGATTCTGATTGGCCTTGGAGGCAGCTACAAGATGATGAAGTTTAGTGATGGACTCCCATTGGTATCTGAGATTAATTCACGGTTCACCCTGAGCACAGAACTAATTCATTGCCCTCACAGGCAAAGTGCACAGCTTTCACAGATTCATTTAATTAAAGGTAAAAGTTCATTATTTCCATTTGGAATATTTTGGCACACACAGAGGTCTGCAAGTTGGATCCTGAAAACGATTTTATACTTTTATTCTGTCATACTTGACTGACTGTTTCCTGGGAAGAGTGGTTGAAATATTTTGACTTCACATCAAGCTAGCATTTTCCTTGGTTAAGCTTTTTTTTTCTCCTTTGTAGATTAAAAATTAGTCACACAAAGATTTCCACAGAATGACAGATATCAAAGTATCCCGAAATATGTATAACGTTCATACTCTGACATGAGAAATTAAAAGACTACTGTTTGCACATGCACATATATGTGTGTATACATACACTACTACCTACATAAACGTGTTTGGTTTCTTCCTTTCACCTCTTTACCGTCCTCACGCACTGCACGTGTTGTGTGGTAGTTGTCCTGTCGTCCCGCGTCTGACGGGATAAAAGCGGATCTCATTAATCCTCCATGGCCTGTGTTGTTAACCTTGCTAAAGCATGTATGCACCACTCACTAAAAGCAACTAAGCGCTGTTATTTGTAGCGGCCGCGACGACGGATCGCACCTCGAACAGCTGCTGGATGTGTCGCTGTCTGCTTTGGGCTTTCCAGTGTGTGTGGGGGGGTGTATATGTATGTGTGTGTATGTGTGGGTGGGTATAAGTGAGTGTGTGTTTGCGTGTGTGGGCATGGGTGTGGGTGTGAGTTTATGTGTGTAGATGTGAGTGGGTTGAGAGAGAGTGAGATTTGTATTATTTTTGTAAAGCTTTATGTTTGCAAGAGTAAATGTTCTTGCTGGTATGTGTGTGTGTGTGTGTGTGTGTGTGTGTGTGTGTGTGTGTGTGTGTGTGTGTGTATGGGGAAGGGGAGGGAACTATAGCTGACATTATACAGACTGTAGGGTCAGTCCACGCACTGCCAGCTCCTTTGATTGTTTCCTGAGCCTTTGACACCATCCTCACGCTTGTCTGAGCACTGAAAAACACCAGTAAACTTAGTCTCTGACCAACTTAAACACTCACACACACACACACACACACACACGTATACACATGCACACACATGCGCACACATATTTAGAGATGTGCAAGCAGAAAGAACTGCACATTTACTTTCATGGTCAGATAAGCTTTACACAAATAGTGGGAATAGCTTAAAGTCAAGGTGACAGATTAGAGTGCTCACATTTCAGGTTCTTAAAGGAATCTGGCTATTCCTACCTGTCAGAGCTTTCATGACCTAAAGCCAGAAAGCGTATGTCAAAGCCAAAATACTTGTGTGAGCAGATGAGACCATCACAGCGACTCCCACAGTATGACCAGTACGAGACCACAGCAAAATTGAAGGAATCTACATGAAATACAATTTCATATGGAAATACTGCAGTTTTTAAAGTGCAAACTGTGATATCCAGGAATAGCATGATCAAGAAAATGTCTGTAAATCAGCGCTTCATTTTTGGCCGCAAATAACAAAGGATGATGGGCCTCACCAGCAAATGTGGTTGGGAAGTTGAGCTCTTCCTAAACAACCCTGCCATCAAGAAAAAAAGCAGACAAGCTCTTGCTTTACACCCCACTGATTCGTACAGTGTTGCCCACCTGAGCTCCTTCAACCAATACCAGATCAACATCAAATGCAGTTTACTACTGTTTCTCACTTATCTAAGGTTTAGGACATGGTATCAGTATTAGCTGTTGGGGGAGGAGCTGTTTGATATATCCTTACAGGAGGTTTCATATAAAATCCATAAAATGTTCTACTGCCATGAAATACTCCTGTGCTGGCGGAACCTTCTCTTGTAGAGGGCATCTACAGATCCTGAAGTGGTCTACTAACATAGCTAGGCATCCAGCAGAGGAATTATCCAAGAACAGCAATTCCTAATGATGGAATTCCGGTTTTCAGAATGAGTCGTTGAAAGCAGGCATCAGCAGGGGGCGCTCTGAGCAGAAGATGTTATACAGAGGGGCCAAGACAAGAGATTCAACACAGACGTTCGCCTGGGACTCATGACCAAGAAGAACCATCTCAAGTTCTAGCACTCGTTAAGAAGGGGAATGACGTTATTTCAGACATGGCCCTCTTCCGTTTTAAGGCCTTCCTCTGTGGCTGCTCAGCACGTGGGCCTTTCTGGAGAAAACCTTTCTGGAGCTCGGCAGATGATGTACAGATTGGAAACTGTATTGTATTTGCCAGTCCTGCTTATGCAATAGTTCTGTGTGGCATTTCCCCTGTTCCTACACACCTTACAAACTCAGTGGCTTATTAGCAAGCACTGCCTGGGCTCCAAGTAAGTGTGTTAGAAGCAAGGAAACACTGAGATATGCAGAGCAGAGTGAATCCAGGACCAGGAAAGTGTCTCGTGTAATGCTCTGTATTGCCCCGCTAATTGCTTACACAATGTATGTTGAGTATGTGTCTACGAAAGCACTGGTGTATCTGTGCTGATTACATATGGTAAATAAACCTGGATGCCTTTGTAGATACACTATAATTATCTCCAGGGATATACATAAATATATCCATATATGTGCCTAACTAAAGAGTTTGTCCACATTGACATTAAATAAGTCCATGTGTTTTCATTGTCTTAGTGAACAATGGTTTATGGAATTTGGCTCCAATCACAGACACTCACCTCATTTCAAGAAAATGAATTTCTCAAATGATGCAGAGTAACAGCAGATCTTTATTTCATAATTTACATAATACCATTATAATACCATTTTTCAAATACCACGATGTGCCCTGTATTTCATTCCCATGGGACCAGGCATTAATTAGCTCAAGCTTAGGCTGAGCGCACACACACACTCAGACAGCTTTTTTGTTTTTATTATACTGCTAATAAATCTGGAGATGATTTGGAGAGAGAAGGAAATATTTGCGTTCAGATCAAATCCACTATTTTACCATGCTCTAATATTTACGCACAAGCATAATGAAAACAGCTGATGGGCTCGACCCTCGTCATCCGCAGGTAAGTTGGCACCGAGGTGCCAGACAGGATTGAGTTAAAACTCTGCTGAGTGAAACACAGGTTCCAGGATGAAACGCTACTGATACTGTTTCCGTAACTGGACCGGTCCTGAACACAAGCAAAGAGTGAAGGACGATTACTAGACACGTGTTGAAGAAGATAACAAACATCACAGCCAGAGATCAGTGTTTCCATGCCATCTATATTATCCCCAGAATGTTCACGCATGAGAGAGGTCAGTGCTGACAGTGCTCCTAAAACACACACATTTCCATACATGGAAACAGCATACAAGGGACACATGTAGGGGCCCTTGTTGACAACTTATGGCTCAGACCCCTAAGCAAGACAGTCTTAAGAGTCGCCTGAAATATCCTAAATGCTTTTGACTCTACAATCTGATTCCACACACATTTTGGACGAAACCCTTCCTGTTTGAACCTGAAAACACCAATAGGAACCAGGAATGTGCTGAACCTATGCTGTGGTTCTATAATACAGATTATAGTATCCTATAGATTACTAGACTATGTTCAGATGCTGTTCCACAGTATAAATAACATTATAAAGCAGTTCTTATGTGACCAGTTCCTATATGGAATACAAATTTCAGTTATGAAATAAACATTTCAATTAAAGAGCAAGAGAATTTCCTGTTCTCTCTCGCACATACACACAGAGGCAACGCCCAGCTGAAGATCAACACAAGAACAGAAGGCGATTTTTGAGTTTCTATGGCAACTGCTTGGGCATCTCTATCAAACAAGATAGAAGGGTGGCAGTGGGGGGGAAAAAAAAAACTAAAAAGAGCTTGAAAGCAAAGAAGGTGGAGAGAGAGAAAGGAGGGAGGAGAGGGAGCGGGAGAAGAGAGTGAGGGTCGTGAGGGAGAAGGGGAGGAAGAGAAGATGGGGAGAAAAGGAGGAGGTAAAAGGGGGGAGGGAGGAAATGAAGAAAGAGGGAGGACAGAGGAAGGAGAGGGGTGAGAGGGAAAAGAGTGAAGAGAGGGAGAGAGGTAGAAGACGGTTAGAGAAAACGAGGAAAGAAGGATGAGAAAAGGGGGAAGAGGCAGAGCACAAGGGAAACACCATGTGTGGCATCTTGTAGAGGTAAAGACAGCAGAGAAAATGGAGTGGACCTTCCAAGCTTGTGTAACAAATGCAATAAATGTCACCTGTCACATTCTTTCATACGGAACAGCTTTTTAATTAGTGACTCCCCTTACCTGTGTGTGCTGCACATGTAGAGGAGAAGAAGCACAGGGAAAGAGCATGTGAGGAAGCCACCTGTGAAATATAGCAGAGCCAGAAGTCTCAGCCGGTTAAGCTGCTTTGCAAATGCTGCACTCCACACAAAGGCATGGAGATCAATGTTTGTGAGAGGAGAGGAGAGGAGAGGAGAGGAGAGGAGAGAGGTTACAATACCATGATTTCCATTGTGTGATTAACATGTTAATTGCGTGATTTGAATACTCAAAACACAAAACTGTGTGCGAGTGTGTATCTGTATGCAAAGATAATCTTTCATTAGGCCGTTCTCTCACACACAGCTGCTTAAAGTACATTTTAACTGCACACACAGCACAAAGCTTATGGCAGCCTCACCACCATCATCATCAGGGGGCCCAAATGAATCTACGTTCAAATTAGGGTGAAGGAAACAGACCACCCTAACATGCTGTTTGGGTAATAACTTCCTTTGTGACAGTAATTAAAGCCTGTACTTGAGGGAACGGCAGTGAAGGAAATGTTTCTGCATTTTATTTCCCATGTTAGTCAGGAGATGACCGAATGTAGCCTGCTAACCGCAAACTCCAATCAGGCAGCTCTAACCATTCAGACAATAAAGCGAAAACAGAAACTACCATGTTTGTGTCAAGCTTTACTATTTTTGTTTACCACAAGCTTCCAGTATATTCCTATCGATTCTTCTTTTTGTCTTGTTTAGATGCGCCACTATGAAAGTTCTGTTATAGACGTATTGATTCTTGAAGATAACTTCATTTTCCAAAACACAACCGCTCTCGCTGTTCTCACAACAACAAAAAAAAAAGGTTTTCACTTCCACCGTCTACTACCGTCAGAAACATAAACAAACCTTTCAAAGGCGTCCTATCGGATTCCTTTGTGTTATGATTGTTGGCTCTTGCATTTAAACCTCTATCTGTTGACGTCAGGACAAAAACAAGCCCCCGACCATTTCCTTTAGGGCTACGGCAATTCCTTCATTTTGAATTGTGCCTAGAAGGCATTCTGGCACTCCAGTAGTCACAACAATAGCTCCATATGACACAAACACGACAGCACAGCTTGAAGGAAATTATTACTGTTCTAGAAGCGTACACGTAGGTGTGGGGGTTACATGACTGTCACCGATGCATGAGGCTCTCTGAATTTGGTGGTTCTGAATGCAATTATAACATAGCTTAGCTCAGAGGACACTAGTTACCCATATTCAACATGCCATCATTTGTGCTTTAACTGTTGGGATAACACTGAAACTGGTGCACAGGGCATGATATCAGATGCTAGAAGTCAAAATGTCTTCAAATGCTTTACTTATCAGAACTCCCACCCCTTTCAACTTGTTAAGCAAAAAAATCCCCAGAAAACTGCACCATGCATTCACCTGCCAAGACTTAATCTCAGTTTAAATCTCTTTCCTTCTACGGACCATCATCTCGCTTTATTGAATGATGCAGCACTTCTTGTTGGGCGTCTTGGTCATGCGTCATGGTTGGAAAATTATAATGCTGTCCAAAGCTCTACGTGGCCTCTCCCCTTGCCAGGTCAGCTGTTGTTTAAGGTTATCTACAAAAAGCACCTTGTCCACTGACTCTGGGTCAGCAGTAATAGCTTTCTTATTTATCTAGCAGGGCCCATCATCCATGAAAAGCGCTGAAAGTGTGGGCAGAAAATGGCATCTGGGGTCCCGGGGTAGCCTGGTGCGCAAGCCAGGGCTGATCCATCACCCTGACCCTATCCGTGGATCTTAATAACTACTGGCACTCCCAATACAAGGAAGGAGAGCATATCCTTTCTGCCTGCGAGTGGGTGATGGATGAAAGGTTCCAGCAGATATCAGAGGAAGAGAGAGAACGTGTGTGTGTGTGTGTGTGTGTGCATGTGTAAGAGCCTGTTCGAGAATGTGTGTGTGCACGCGTGTGTGTGTTAGCGCTCGTGAATGTTTGTTTGTGTGTGTAACAGTTAGGGTATGTATGTATATGTTAAACGTTAGAGTGTGTGTGTGTGTGTGTGTTAAAAGACAGATACAAAATGTTTGTGTGTGGCTGTGTGCATATCTTTCCATGTAGTGCTCCATTTACACCTGAAATGGCACTCAAGATATGAAAACTGAAACAATCGGCGTACACAAATACACTCCAGCGTATTTCGTCTGTTGTTCGCCGTGATCTCGAAGCTGTTACCATTACACGGGAAGCTACATAACGCTTTTTATAATTGTCTCACTCAAAAGTAAAAACGCATGTGCACAATGGCAGATGCATTCACACCTGCATAATATGCAGTGAGTCCTCATCGAGAGGCTGAGATTTACTTAAGGCAAGTGTTGCCGTGCTACATGATGTTCTACTCTTGTTCCGGAGCAGGCCACACAAGGCCTGAGCATCTGCTTCAGCAGTAAATGGTTTTACTGCTGTTTTCTGTTGAGTTGTTGTAATTTACGTCTTTGTGCAACATTGATAAAAAAAAATATTAATAAAAAAAAAAAAAAAAAACCATTAAAAACACTAAAGCTCATCACTTTTACCTGTTCACACAGTCAGTGTGAGTCACTGTAATCCTGGAGAGGACGTGTCTTTTTCCTCAGGGACGCTGAGCAAAGGACAAATGTATTATTGGGTCATTTCTGTAATACTGTATTTCTGAATAAAATAACCCAACCAATTAAGTACACTACAACCAATCAAGTACATCACCAGGTATCTGGTCTCAGGCCTGGGACTTTCACTTTATCACAGTGGATTAAAGCTATTTGTTTAATCAGATGGAACAGGGGATTGTGAAGGGAAAAAAAACTGTAATAAGAGCTTTAGAAAACAAGCACTTCAGCATTATCAAGCGTCATCAAAGCTGTGATTAGACAGGAAGCTATGATGACCTTACAGAGTCCATCACCTAAGGAAGCAAAAGTGGCTCGGAATGGTAAACGTTAAGCTTGCAGTCGGACTGTTATACCTGCACCAGTGGCAAAACCTCAGACTGTGCCATAATTTCCTCTTCTGGGGTGGCGCCATGGTTGCTATGGCAACCTTGCAGAGAGTCTTCGCTTTGGTTGCCGTTTTGGTTTCGTCTCCACCCGCCACATGTTTCCAACATTCCCCCTTTCCCCCAGACCCACCGACCCTTGTGTTTATGCTCATCCCTTTCTCTGAGACGTGCAGAGTCTGCGGTCCCTACATATTCGAGCTGCCGTGTCTGGTGGTCACCCATTCTACTGTTCTCTATGGTTCCTGGTGCACTGATGCTCGCCAAATGTAAATCTACCTACTCCAGGCTTGTGCACTTTGGATTTACATTTTGTGATATGAACACAGAAGTGGCCAACGCTATAGGCTGAATCTGCAAATCCTCACAGCTGCAAGCATATAAAAAGTGCTAGAGGACTTGAGCACAACTCGTTTCCATGGTTAACATCGACACCAATATACCAGTGGGTACACATCAACTCCAGTGGGTACACATCAACTCCAGTAGGTACACATCAACTCCAGTGGGTACACATCAACTCCAGTGGGTACACATCAACTCCAGTGGGTACACATCAACTCCAGTAGGTACACATCAACTCCAGTAGGTACACATCAACTCCAGTAGGTACACATCAGAAACTAACACTGGTGCTTATGCTATTGGTCATTTGATAACTTGTGCTCGCTCTCAGAGGCAGAGGGTATTATTGCCTGATTGCATTGCCTCTTGCCCTCCAGGATTATGTAATTTATCGTAATACAGGTTACCAAATAGGTTACAATTAGCAAATAACTCTAAAAGATCAGAAGTTATCAGAAATTGAAAAAAAAATTGAAAACAGTTACAATTAAGCACACATCATCCTATATGTAACAAATACTAAATTTAAATTTAAATAAAAATCTATTGTCAAAGTCATTCTTCTTTCATTCTTGTCATTACATCCATGTTTGGGTAATTCCACAAACAAAGTCAGGTGAAACCTTTATCATGAGAGACCTTTGGACGTTTGCAAAAAGTGAGAATTATCTCCTAGATGAGCAGCTGAATCAGACAGCACTCTGGCCATGTGAACTTTTTTGGGAACGTGGACTTTCTTGGGAAGATATATCTTCTTAAGCCTACAGGTCTGCAGGAATGTGCAAGTGTGGGGATTTCGACTGGACAGCTGTTTGTCTTCTCATTTCTTTGCTTGTTCTGCCTCGTATCATATTGCCCTGCTTAGCTGATATCACCTTTATGTTTCTGCGCTGAGCTGATATCACCTTCATGTTTCTGCGCTGAGCTGTCACTCATTTACATTGTTGCTGCCTGTTCCTTTACCAAAGACCGGTACAGTACGTATACTCATTACAACTCGTATATGATGACCATACCTGCTTGTTATCCAGGATTGTTCAAATGACATGCAGCAGAGAGGACAATGCCTGCTAAAAGAACAGATTAAAAACTTTGTACCAAGCAGTTTCCAATGATTTTTTTTTTTATGAATATTTATAACAGCATACATTTTTGAATAAAGACTTGCATTCAGTGGATTTGACAAGGAAATATGAATGTCAGGATTAGAGAAATTCCCAAATTCACTATTGGATCACTCAAAGGACAGACTCAGGCAAAAAATACTTCCAAGCAGTTTCAGATCGGATCTGAATAAAAAACTTTATGTAGAACTTTTAAGAGAAAGATGAACAAGATGAACTTGCTGAGAACTTTATCAGCTTACCAAGGGTGTTTGAGCAGCAGTCATTTTCAAAAGAAAAAAATAAAATCAGGTCAACTGTGATAATAGAGAAAGAAGTTTCAGTGGGAACACAGAACTGCTGACAGACATGAGAGGATGTCTAACAAAGGGAAAAAGCTATTTCATTTTAATATATTAGAACAGGAATGCTAATCAATCAAACAGGAGCTGAGAAATATCAGTGGGAAAAAAATTAACCGAAAAGCAAAGCCTACACAAATTATTTTTTAGATTTTAATTTAATAAATCTGTAAAACAACAGATTTTCATTGCATTTCTTTATTTTAAAAAAACAGCATGGAGGTTATCAAGGACATAACCCATGATGCAGCTGTGCAGTACTCACGAAGTTCTCCAGCTTTCATATACTTTTACATACTGCATTCAAAACCAGAATATCTTCTGGTTAGGCATGCAGTGAGCAAAAGGATGGTTTGCTTAGCATAATTTAAGTGATAAAATATCAAGCCTTGATCGGGTTGGTTGCTGATGCTCAAAGTGAGGCAGAGATGAGTATAAAAAAAAAGGCATGAGAAGGTAGAAAGGCTTATTTGTGTGCAAATGAGCTCACCTTTTGTGCTCCAGAGATCCACTGATGAGTCTGCACATGGACAAACGAAGTAGGGGCCTGCTGCTGGACCACATACATTCAGAACTGCATAGCTTCAACTCTAAACAAGTAGAATGATAAAATACATTTAACACAAAAGTGTTTTGTGCATACAGATCTGTGTCTGTATTTGCTGAATGGTGGAGTTTGTGATTTTATTTTGTTTTAATTATATGTTTATGTTTTAATTATATGTCAAAATCTACATTAAACAAGGACATTTTCTTGCATTTGAACAAAGTACTTTCCCTTGTTTTGATGGTGCTGCTAACAAGTTTGGTAGTTTCTCTGTTGTGTAAACACATCTGAAAGAAGTGCGACCTGATTCGTTGCTTGTACATTGCTGCAGCGATCTGGTGCTGCAAGTACTTACACAAGGTGTGCAATTTGTAGTTGACAATCTTTTTCAGAACACAGCGATTCTTACCATGGAGTCCACAAAACATTAAAACAGACCATTTTTTTTTGCTGGTGAAGATATGCAGTATACTAAGATATGGTGAAGATATGCAGTATACTAAGTCTGTCTCCAGTGAGGTGGAGCATTAAGACGACTGGAACATCAAAAGATGTGCTGTGGCTATGGCCCACTTTTGGAGACACTGTACATTACAGCAGGATCTGAGTGTTCATGGTGAAACACAAACAAAAACATCAAGGCTTCTCAAACAAGCTACGAAAGCAAGAACTATTTTTGGCATCATCTGTTGTGAACCACTTTCCAGAACTTGTGAAACTACGTCAAGAACTCTGCAGAGTGCACAAGCAAGTGCTGCTGGTGTACTCAAGTGTGTAAGAACTCTCATGCATTAAAAGAGTTAAAGATGTTATAGACAAAGTGCAGGCATGTGCAACTGTCAACAACCTGAAAATGTCTGAATCTAGCAGCAGGAAATGCAGAACACCCCATTGTGTTTGCAACACAACAGCAGCAGAATATGCTGTGTCCAAGAAGGTGAATCACTATGAAGGTGCGACTTTTTTAAGCAACTGAACAAAGCTCAGTAAAATTAGTCATACATGGGGAATGTCTTTGTGTGGCTACTGCTCACTAAGAAAGATCATGTGACATCCAGGGCTCGAGGGAATTCAGCAGTATCACCCCTGAACCAAACTCTACCTTTGGAGTGCTGTAGTCTACATAAGGAAAGACAGTTTTTTAACTGCTACTGATGTGCAGTGTTAGCTTAATTTTCTTCTCTAATTTTTACACATACAATATGCAAATCTAATCCAGGCTAATGCTCTATACTCACTGGACATTTATTATAACATGGTTTGGTTTCTACTTCAGTAGTTGCTGTACAGGTGACTTATGTAGAACAGTGATACTATTCTCAGCATTTTAGCAACTGCATTATAAATATCTCAAGTATCCAGTTCCACGGCAAACAAATGCTATGTGGCATTATAGTATGACATCACTGCCACATCATGTATGCTCATATCATCTGCATCTAAAATACCTTCCTGTATCCCTAGCTCCACAGTCTTATCCCTCACTTTTGAAGTTGTATTTCACTGTATGTTTATTTATAGATTTGTATATACTTCACAATAGTTGCCAAATAAAAGAGCGTTTTAAGAATAAATCCATCAGCAGGTTGCTAACCCACTGCCTGAGAAACCTGAGAGCCCAGAGTCCACAAGCACTTGCCAGTGTGCTGAACATGCACCAGGAGCAATGATTTATCACTATTGTTGTGGTCCGCCGCCCAAGCACTTCCAGAAGGTCCACATGATCGCACCCGGCTGGTCGCCACTGATGGGGACAGGTGGTGTAAGTCTGCAAGACAGCTTTTGGAAGGTCGGGACTTCGCAGGGTTCCCTACAATCATCTCACATGGTCCTGGTGTCTGGAAGTGAAGAAGGACCCAGGACCCAAGAAAGCTCTTCACATTAGTGAGAGTAATGAGTGAGGCTTTCACTGGCCTGAAAGGTCTTCAGTTACTAATCCTTTGTCTACTCTGTATCATCAGGGCCAAAATCTCAAGAAGTCTGGCAGATTGATTTCACTAAATGTAAGTAGAGGTACATACTCAGGTACATTTTGATCCTGTTGGACTACATTATCCACACACCAGAAGAACTGACAAAAATTCTACAGCATCCAGGCTGGTACAGCTATTCAGCCTGGTTGGGGACCTCCAAGGAACTGCTCATGGACCATGGGACCCGTTCATCTCGAGACTAAAAAGTTTTATATTTTATAATAACCATTTGTGTTATTGACAAAAAACATCTTGTTCATCTTGAGACTACTGCAAGAGGTATGTAAACTTTTGCGAGTCAAACAACTACACACCCCTACGTATCACCTCAGAGCAGAAGAGCATTGGAACAGTTCAACCAGCTGCTCCAAAAAATCCCCTACTGCTTGAGAGATGAAGATAAATGCAACTGGGAACCCTCTTCCTGTAAACACAGTGTTTTCCAAGCCCTTTCTACACTGGTACTGCCAAGTTCTTCCCTTCAGTCTGTATGGAGTTGGCTGATGGACATCATAGTGCCACTGTGTTAAAAATACGCTACAGCCTATTTGGAGAATGATGTCATCAACTATTTAGTTAGCTGGGCCAAGCACCTTCTCCATCTCTCCAGGGTTCTTGAAGTATTGTGGGAGGCTGGACTTGCTGCCAATCCCTTATATTGTCACCTGTACCTTAGCAAGCCTTGGGTAAAACGCATCATCTTGTACTATTTAAGCCTTGACACCCTTGTGAGAAACATGCCTGACATGATCACAGCAACCGTGATGGACTTGTGGCTAGATCAGAGCCCATAAAACCACTGGGAATTCTTCTTATTTTTCTGGAACTGCACAATTTGGTTTAAACATTTTATAGTAACCTATTGTGTTATTGAGGAAAAACTCCTCAGGATGCATGAGGATGAAACCCCAATGGACGGCACCTTTTAGGGAAGAAATGTTTCTTTTTTCTTTACCATATCGTGTTACCACAAAAGTTACATGCATCAGCAACCAGACATAACCCCTCAACTACTAAAGTGCGTACTGATTTGTAGTACCATAAAGCGATTACCAGGTTGCCATCACATTTGTTGGTGTTACTGGGCAATAGGTTAACTTACCAGTAAGTCAAACCCACCAAAAAAAGGCATGCATCCAGTAGCTCTGAAACACTGTCCTGGCACAAGCTGCTGGTTAATAACTGAGCAAATAATTCTGTTGTATCATCACACGACATCACATCACAGGCTCATATGTCACATCAAGGAGGAACAACGGATTGTCCAGGAGCAATCTAAACCACTGTGAGGCACATCTCAGTTGGTTGAAGACATAGACAGGTGTTGAAAGAGGACTGTCTAATGTATGCAGCCTAGGCCATTAGCAAATATTGGGAATTTAACATACCTCATTTAAGCCATGGACTGAAGAATCCTAGCAACTGGATCAAAGATCTGGCAGACCACACTCTGAGCCAAGCTAAGAAGAAAACCCCAAAATGTGTGCAGAAATATTTATGCTCACATCCTATTCTACCCCAAAACTGGGTTGCTTTTAAATCCAGCAGTTTTCTGAGTACAGCAACACTTTTAGCTCCAGCTCTGATATTTTTCTGACTGCTCTACTTTTAAATAAATCTCCCAGCTCAGTCCCTCTGTTCCTTGCCTGGTGTGTAGTTCAACAACAACAAAAAACACAGTCATGATCTTTCACCCTGGCTAGGCAAGTATTTCTTGCAGTTTGGTACTCTTTTTTAATGGCCACGTGTGTGATTCATCGAAGCAGGGTGGGCTAGATGGATAGAGCGATCATAAAGCCAACCACGTAATGAGGCGTCCACTGTATTCCCACACGCCCTGCACGCAGGAAAATTGAATCAGCGCTACAGTGGCCAGAGAGAACTAATGATACCGCGATTAGCTGCTGCGGAGCTTGCTGAAAGATTGGAGAAAGTGAGCCCAGCGGGGGGAGAAAGGAGAGATTGAGTAAACGAGAGAACAAGAAATTCATCATCATCACAGTCGTCGTCGTCATCGCTGCCTGCTGAATGCCACATTATCTTATGTCTCCTTTTCCAACGATAGGAGCGGGAGACTGGCGATAAAAGCGAATACTGTATCTCTCGCTTTTCTACACTCTGACTTTTAAACGCGTTGCAGAACACGTCGCGTATGTGCTGTCTGCTCCAGTCAACGAGCATTGTGCGGATCTTAGGCCGGGGGTGCTGTTTTCTCCACTCTGTTAGACATGATGCTGAACTCTTGCGTTGCAACAACTCCAGGGAGATCAAAGCCTTCATCGAAATTCAAGGACGGAAGCAAATCTCTGATTCTTTGTGATTCGTTGGAAAGCCATATAGGCGAGATATATACCTCCACTACACACCCACTAGCGTACTTCTCTCACGCTTCGTTTTTCGTTCCACTTTTAAAAATCTTTCTATCGTATGTGTACATGTCCACAACCACAGTAACACGCGGCTCCTCTATTTTTCCTCTGGCATTCCTTTCACACACACACACAGACCACAAAGATTTCCACTCCAAGAGGAATCATTCTCTCAGCCTGTGTCATGTTTGTAGCTCTCTCCTGCATTAAGCTTACTCCATCAGGGACTCAGAAGGCTGGTCCGTACACTTTTACTGCCAGCTTCAAACTTGCTTTCAGCATGACTGATGATAATGTGAATA
Organism: Tenebrosternarchus preto; assembly: GCA_025802075.1. Taxonomy (NCBI): domain Eukaryota; kingdom Metazoa; phylum Chordata; class Actinopteri; order Gymnotiformes; family Apteronotidae; genus Tenebrosternarchus; species Tenebrosternarchus preto. The sequence goes on from JAOYMR010000024.1 coordinate 4,609,375, forward strand.
ATATGTCATGTCTGGGACCAGCCAACCTAAGAACAAATGAGGTCTGCTCTCATGGCAGAGAGACTGTGAGCTATGGGTAAGAGAAGAGGGAACGTCTGGAGGTAACTGAAGCTTTACTGACCCCTAGAGGTCAGGGCGGAATTACATATTTTTCTACGCAACAGTAACAGTTTTATTACCATTATATCGCGACATCATCTGTTGGCATGAAACGTGCCATTCAAACAGCATACACTGGCTTCTTATATAGGATGATGTTGATAAAAGAAAATTCAAAATCACTGAGCAGCACAGAGGCTTAGAAGCCTTAGGATACTCTTATTCATGAAAGACAATGATGTCCACGGCCATATTATGGCTTCACACACGGTTTCACAAAGGACAAAGAACTGAAAGAAATGCATTTCCCTGCTTTTTAAGACACAGTAATAATAAGCAGGCTGCTATGGTATATTAACATCAAAGGCAAGGGGAAAATGGTAGGCATACTAATGCCCTGAAAATACCAGCACATACTCCTCAGCTCACGGCCAGCTTTAATGGATAATTGATTAAGCAATAAATTAACACTCTGCAAACATGCAAATCAAAAGTCTGGGGACGCGTAATTTTTTATGTATGCACTAAAAGTCGCTGGCAGTCTTTAGGGCTAGATTAGGACACACGCGCTTAAGCCTGACAGGCTGAGTGAGTGTCTCTACGTCAGTCCTTTCAGGCTGTTAGCTTCAAGACATAAGTAACTGCAATAAACATACTCTCCATCACGCTGACGGTTCTTCTGGTTGGAATAGTTTAATGCTCTCAGAATTCACAGTTTGAGTCAATGTTGAAAGAAAGCAAGAAAAGATCTGCAGGGAAAACTAATTCGTTTTGTCGTTCAGATTCTCCCAAGTTCAGGTTCTGCATAATGTGTGTGCGCATGCATAATTGCTCGTGCTCCCTTCTGAAAACAAAATTTAGATTTCTAATGTGATTAGCATAGGCTAGCGCTGACCGCGCCGTTAGCAATGTCAGCCTGTGCCCGGATTCTCCTGCGCACTGACTCGCTTCACTTGAGCGGACTTCTGTCACACGGCTGAAGCCAAACTTCACACGCCGCGCCCCTTTTTCGGCCGCGTTCAGAGAGAGAGAGAGAGAACCGCGTTCACGCCGCTGCCGTTATATCGCTCCATTTACATCAAGCTGTCAGAAGGTCAAAGTGAACTGACCTGTCTCCAGACAAACAATGGCCAGTGCTGCTTTTCCATCTAGCTCTGTACTTTGGAAAGGTAGCTAAAATGTAGCTGGCCAGCGGGCGTTTGACATTTCTTTGACATTTCCTTTCTTTCTCCATCCATTCTCTCATATATGAAATAAACAGTTTTGTTTTGGTTGTTTTGGGGAGTTTTGTTGTTTGGGGTGTTTTTCCTTACCTAAAATAAAGAATGACCTTATAGATGCTGGAGAGCTTTAACCTTTTGTTGACCCTTGTGCATTCTGACCCCACGTTCTCTGGCAAACGATCAAACCACAGGGTCACACTGACCACTCAATGATGTCACTATGGATAAGATTAACCCAGGAGAACAAATAATGGTATGCTTCATAATTAAAAAGCCCTAGAGCAACTGGCTGCCTACGTCGTGAAGAAGCCCTGCGATAATAAAGACCGGCAGTGGCTCTGCAACTGTATGCAGCTCTTCTGTGCCGTTTGCTCTGTGATGTCCCACAGTTATAATCTTTGCTGGATAACTCATTTTACCAGTACGCTTCAAACATTAGTTCATGACTGTTCTCCTGTGAGCACTGGAGCAAAGCCCTGTGTACATAGTTTGGACTAATAACGTAGGCTTGAGTATATGCTATTGGAAATTGAGGCTAAATGCACTTTCTTCCAAACCCTTATTCCCTACAGCAACCATATTCGGAGGATAATCACAAAACTTGCAGCAGAATAAGGGAGCAAAAGCTAAACGTTGACTTGCTACAAGCTTACAAAGTTACAAAGATCTTATTAAACCTCATAACCAGCTTGAAAAAAAGAACTATCCTAAAAAACAGGAGTCCAGAAATGAAGAAATTTTGTCCAGAAATTTTGTTTACAGTCATGGTGAGATGCTTCTGCTTCTCACTAAACCAATGAGGCTGGTAGCTTGATATAATCCTTTCCGCTCTCATACAAAACTGCCATCTCAGAATTGCTCAACATCATGCAATTACAGAGGTGTCAGACTTTAATGCAGAAATCGGTTCTGTTTGATTGTGGGCTAATATGATGCGCTAGACCTGTGAAAGATTTTATAAAATTGTGTTCATCCACAAGTCAGATGGTGTCTCTTTCCTTCTACCCCTGAATATATTCCATTTAATAGGTTTAAGCAGATACATAAAGATTGGCCTTATTTAAGACAAAAACAAAAATATTGAAAAGCATAGGAGAAAATAGCCACTCTAATATAACAGCTCCTCTCAGAGTGACCTGCTGTTAAGACCAACACGTCTTCACAGTGACGAAGCTCTTCTGCAAGTCCTAAGAGAAGCACATAAGCATTTTGGCTTCAACACACAGCGAAACGACCAATTAACTATTCTGGCTGATCCGGGCTGCACAATATTATGATGTAAATAACACGAGACAGGCAATGGCGCACTTTTATGATGTAAATAACTTGAGCTAGGTATGGGCACACTTTGAACACTCAGAATGTTGTTACAAAAATGTAAAGCTGTCGCAGTGATGTATTTCCAGTGTTGCCTGAATTCTGTCTGTTGTCTCCCTTACAGATACCTTTGTGTTGTTCTACAGAGAACCGTCTATGCAGTGATTAGTGAAAGAGTAAAGAAAATGCAAGCCTAAGAGCTTGATTTAGTTCAAACTGAGTCTTCAGCAAACATTTCTATGAATTTGCTTAGCAACGTAACAAATACAACTTGCTCCATCATGATCCGCTACAACGCAAAGGCACAAGAAACAATTAAAACCTTGGCCATAAAAAAAAACAAACAAAAAAAAAAACTTTGCTTCATCATAAAAACTGCTTATTCAGTGAGGGAAGAGTGTACAGTATGTGTAATATGTACTTTGCTGTTGAGTTTAGTGGGGATGGCAGAGCAGTTTTGTTTGAAATTGCTTTAAGAATTATTCAAATGTGTAAAAATTATGTTAAATGTATATATAATGCATAAATAAATACATCACTGCTTGAGGTGTCTTGAACTCACCCAGTAATCTTAAAGAGGGTCAGATTTGCAAATAGGTGAACTCCCCCTTTCACTAAAGTAGTTTGACTTTTGGGTTATATTATTTACACTTTGTGTTATATTTAAAAGGTTACTTTTTTCTCTGTAATCTTTTTAATAGCTTGTTTGGACTGTTAAATGGAATTTCTGAAGCAAATATGTGTCTTGTAATAAATAGAATCCTCTTAACCTTATTTCCAACATTAGTTAGTACACTTATTTACAGTTTTTATATTTATTGTTAATTTCTATTTTTGTTTTAATTAAATGTTTGATTTTTCATTCAAGAATGTGAAATGTGAGTTTTTGTACTCATCTTGTCATAGTAGCCTGACCCCAGCCTCCCAGAATGTTAATGGGACAGAACCTGCATACGGTTATTATCCACACCTCAATAACAATTACAGCACAGTTATGCCTATTGTATTTATCTGTTTACTCATGCTCTGTCTGCTGTCTTTCACCATAGTTGTTGTTTATATGCAATATCTAATTAATGCTTTGTTCTGTCAGGTTCATCTTATTCTGCTTATCTCAGGCACTTCTTCACAGGGGTCTTTCACTATGCACATGGTTTATATTCCATTTATTTTTGTGGTCAACCCTAACCCCCATCTCTTTAGCCATCATTCCAACTATCTCAACGCGTCTTCTCCGGACCATTACGCTGGCTGGTTTTTATTAAAATGGGGAATAAAGATGAAAACAAACTAACCTACGAAAGGGAAACCTGGGTTGGAATCTTGGTTCACTTTGCAGAGACACATTGGAGTACAGATCCCTACACATGCAGAGCCAGTGCAGGAATAACTCTGCTCCTCCCAACTAGATCACAGTTCGAGGGGCTCCATTAACATGCATGAATAGTCTCTAATAGAGCACATGCATAAATACATAGATAAGCGATGACTCGGTCCCAGGCTCCTGATGTTTCTTACAGCTGTCTCCAGGCTTGTTGGCGTTCCTTAAACGGATTTCACCTTTAGTTAAACACAAGCCCTATTTCCTCGCTCCCAGCACCTCAGAATAAACAGACCCGGCATAAAGTGAAGAACGCCGCATTCCCGGAGCTGTCAGCATTTCGGAGAATCTTCACAAGTCAAGGATAAAGCTAAGCTTGTCACATAAACGCTCGTCCCATTCCCACGGCCTCGTCACGTCAAGCCTCCCGCCGACGCCCGGGCCCTTCCTGTACGCTCCATTATGCGCTGCTTGTTGCAATTAAGCCCTGATGCAATTAGCTGTCAGAGCGCGGCAAGACACAGCGAGAGGACAGAGCCTGTAGAGCCACCAGGTCGACTAACCTGTCGCTTCAGCTGCTTAAAATAAATGCACGAGCAAATGGCAAAAGAGTCCAGGAGCTGATACCAACCAAACACTGAACACACACAGACATGATGTTTATAAAAAACATTAACTGAAGAAGTAACTCAAAAAGTAACTAAAAAGCAGATGCGTTTCCTCAGAAATAAACTCAATATAGTCACTCGGTATAGGTGAAATGTATTTACCTTAAAAAAATAAAATAAAACTTTGCTCAGAAAATTAGGCCTACTTATCTACAAGTAACTGGGTGAATTTACGTGTTGCTGTCAATGGCACCCTGGAGCTCAGGGTTCCTTGACTGAAATATTAATTTGAATTACTAGGTACATCTGGGACTGCAGAAAACACCCGCAAGGGAGGAGCAAGTCAGGAAACATTTTCCTCCACCAGCATCACGTAGTGACCTGGCCAC
>JAOYMR010000024.1:4614431-4626854 GCA_025802075.1 Tenebrosternarchus preto
CCCCCCCCCCCCCCCCCCCCCCCCCCCCCCCCCCCCCCCCCCCCCCCCCCCCCCCCCCCCCCCCCCCCGGCCGCGGCCCGGCCACTCCTGCCCTGTTACACACTTTTCATTTCCTGCTTGCCTTGTACCTGTCAGGTACTGAGCTGAGGCAGAGGAATTTCTTTTTGATGAGGCATTTTTTATTCCTCTATTTCTCTCCTTGCGTTCTGCTGACGAGTCATTCCCTGTGGAAAGAGCACCGTGAAAACAGTGCTGCTAACACCATCTTCAATCTGCTATCCTTCAAACAGACACATTCCCAGCGTAAGCACATATCGATTGTTCATTTACTATAAATATGAATCAGACATGACCCTTTTAAGCTTAAATTTGATTAGCATTGTTTTTAAAAAAGAATCAAGCTCTTAGACTTGCATTTTCTTTTGTTTTGTGCCTTCAACATTGGGAAAAAACACTTTCAAAACACTTGAAATTCAGTGTCTCAAAACAAGTGAGGAATGATTTCTCCATCATCCTCAGGAAAAGGGTATTGATTCTTCGATGATTTGTGGATCTTAGATCAAACATGACAAGAACGAGGTCTTTTAGCAGGTTTGCCTGTATGATATGACCCACGAATCACCTCATTCATTTGATATCCAGTCCCCACGTTATCTTTTATGCTAGTTCATCATAGCATGTACCCAGGGTGCCATCTTCAGACGCATGAATCAGCAAGAACATGAGCTCATCTTGAAAACAGCCATAATGCATTAAAGCACATAAATAAACAATATAAAAGTCTAAGAGCAGATTTATTTCTTTATTCTGCTTTAATTCTTATAATAATTAAGGCTGGAAGGAGTGGCTGGTTCTAAAATCAAAACTCAATGCCAGAGCAGATTAAGCAAGAGCTGCTAGATGTAGCGCTTCAAAGAAAAGTCATTCATTATTAACTTTGGTCATTTAATCATTTATTTTCATAGAATGAAGACAGAGTTTATATTAGGCATAGCTCAGAACTTTACAAAAAAAAACAAAATATGATTATAATAGACAGGGAGTGAATGACCTTCAAATGGTGTTAGGACAAACCTAAATCCAAGCATATGTAATTAGGCCTGGAAATTGTTCAGTTCAAAGTTCAGGACATACTGAGAAAATTTGTAAAGCTCAGAGATAATGTCGTGCCCTCCCTCACATGTGTGATCACGTGCACACACGCAGCAATACCCCACAGCGAGGAAAATTGCAATTTTACATCACAAACACTGGGAGGACCAATCGCAGGCCTCCTTTCAAACAGACGCAGAATGCGATCAGAGATGCACCAACAGCTCTAGCTTTTATTCATTACATTTTGCGTCCCTCCACCCCAAACTGTCTGTTGTCAGTCAGTCTCATTACAGCGCAGGCCGTGTATCTGTGGAGCTGAAGGGTCGGGGGTAGAAATGATAGATATTTGAAAAAACGGACAAGCTGTTGCAAAATGAACAAAAGGCAAGAAGCAACAGCACAGACAGACAAGAATGAAGGGAAATGAAAAGGTTTTGACTTCAGGCAAAGCTCAGCAGCTGAGGAAGGGAAAGAGATAGAACAGAGAGAGAGAGAGAGAGGTGCAAATTGAGAAGGATACGAATAAATAGAGAATTTTGAGCAATATTTCCTGGTATTTATCAATCATGGGTAAACTTGGCAGTACAATGACGCTTAAGAACAGCAAAAACGGCATCAGCGATATCCCGGCAGGCACAGGTCTCAAACATACACACACACACACAAACAGAGCCACACACACACACAGGTCACACCTCTTTTAGCCTCTTGGTTATTCACACGCACGCTTGGCTAGGCTCTCCTGCTAATAGGAAATGAACCAGTCAATAGGGTGTGCCCCAGGATGCCTTTAAGGGCCCCCATTTATAGCCGCTCTGTGCTCATAAAGACCACAGTCCTCATTGGCATGGGAGGTGGGCTCATGAGATATTCCACCTCAGAATGCAAAGTCATGTGACCTCATTATGGCATTAGGATAGGCTACTGCACGCCCCAGTGATTGACATAGTGCCTTGAGGAAAGTAAGGCATTCTTAATGGATTGTCCAAACAAAAAGAGATGATAATCTGTCCCACTGTTCTAAGACCACATTAGGTAACCTAAGCAGTACAATTTTTATAACAACAGTTTAGGCTTTCATGGATCTTTAAGCACTGCTGGTTTGAAAAAGTGTTTTGAGTAAGACTGCCGTTTCAGATCTTTGTTCCCAACTTACAGGAATGAATTAAAGCTTCTTAGCTCCCTCTTCATAGAAGCACTTTCAAAGTGCTTTTGAAGGATTAAAGAGGTTGCAGTTTTATTAAGAGCAATTCTACAGCTGACTTCTACATTGGCCTCTGCAGAGTCCTTAGGATTCAGTATTGGTCTAGAATTTAATGTTAGTGATGAGATGGTATTGTTACATTGTACATAGGAATCTCCATTCCAGCTGTACAGAGTTCATTTACAAAGTAAAACACATTTTTACACATGACTACTTTTAAAAGAGATTTCTAAATACTCATAATTTTTCTAGATAAGAGCCAGGCAGGTTTCATCAATGTTGGTTCCTGAGGTTTTACCCTTGTGGTAACTCTGGATGAAACTTAAAAAAGATTATTTTATGCAGACAACCTTATCACCAGTTTTTTTTTAATGGAAAAATCAACCAACAGGAGGGGGCTGTCTGAGTGTAGGTGAGCATCACCAAGGAGAACATGGGGTTCTCTAACCATCTGGAATGTTCCACATCAACCGAGCAATTACATTGGCATGACTGCAGTTAACTAATGTCACTCTGTCACACAGTCATTAGATAGAGAGCGAAAAGCCAGATGTGTGTCTGTGTTTGTGTAAGAGAGCCTGGCTACCTGCCAGGTGCATCTCTCCAGGAACCAGCAATTTGGTGGTTATTCTTGGAATGCGCTTCTATTAGGCACCACAGCCCTCACAAGGTGATCGTCCGTGCATAGGCCAGGAGCTGTAGGTCTCCCACCCTGCTCCAGGTCAGAGACAGAACAGCAGCGAGAAATCTTGGGACTTCAGGGGAGGAGCTAGTTGGCATGCCACAGTCCAGAAATATACACTAATGTGAGGAAAATGAGAACACCTAAATGTGCAAAAGAAAAAAGAAAAACAAATAAAAATAAAAGATCCAATGGACATGACACACCACAAAAAAAGTTGAAACCTTCTCTTCAGTGCACCGTAATGTTTTTTTTTTTGTTGTTGTTGTTGTTTTTTGCTCTGCTCAGAGGAAAGATGCTTCATTGGCAGTAAAGCGTAAGAGGGAAAGAGTGCAATCAGTCGAACAGCAAACATTACCACAGCTCTTATCTCAAGAAAACATCTCTGCTGTCTCAAAATGCTTGATACTGAATAATCACTTCGGCTCTTGTTCAGGAAAAAAAATGATTTAGCTGCGTTTTTTTTTTATTGACTGAAAGGAAAAGCAAGATCCGTTAACGAAACAAATTATAGACAGAAACACACATTTCTCCCTCAGGCTACATGACTGCAATTACAACCAAGTAAGTGTATTCGCAGAACTGTCTACTGAATTTCTTTGCCCATCTACCCCCCACCCCCCAAAATCAATTTGTCATATCCAGGCACATGTATGCAAAGCAATTTATTTTACACTTACAAGAATTAGTTATTTCCAATATTTCTCATTGACATTTAAGCCACGTCTGGCAGCAGTGTGAGCTGTCTACGCTTAAAAGTGAGAGCAAATGTCAATTAATTATCAAATGTAATATTCATATATATATAGTGGATAAAGCTCTTTATTCATAATCCATCAAGGTTGTTTACATAAAGATTAGCAGCTCGAAAGGGGCAATGTTAAATGTGTTGAGCATAGATTGTAGTACTTATTGAGGGAAAAGCCATGGTATAGTTTTGAATGGGTTAACACTGCGCCTTTTCTCATAGATTTGCATTTATGCATTAAGAGACCTGCTCTTATCCAAAGCAACTTATAAAAGTGCTTTTTAATCTTCTTAACACAGAATGCATCTTAGCCAGTACAATAGGTTAGAGTCCACGGTACCGTTGAACTAAGATACTGCTAGATACAGGAGTCAGTGCTAGAAAGAATTACAAAATCAGCACAAGTGTGATAACAAGCAACAGTAAGTATTAGATGTAGTAGTGCATTGCAGGATGCTATAAGACAATAGGATATTTCAATAAGTGCAGAATTAGTGGTCAGTTAAATACAATACAAATAGATAAGTCTTCAGTCTGCATTTGAAGAGAGCATGGGACTCTACTGTTCTGACAGCCAATGGAAGATCTTTTAAGGAGACATAACAGAGAAGACTCTTGATGCTTGTCGTCTATCAGACTTGTTTCAAGCCAAGCCATACTTGAAGCTGGAGGTGCTCGAGGCACACATCATAGTCTTTGACCATTATCATCATGTAGGGAGGGGCTGGTCCATTTTTGGCTCTGTAGGTAAACAGCAGGGTTCTGAAACTGTTGCAAGCAGCTACTGGAAGCCAATGAAGAGTGTGCAGCAGTGAACTTCGGCCATTTGAAGACCAGTTGCTGCAGCATTCTGGAGTAATTGTATGTTGAATACAATAAGTTATAAGTTGTATTCAAGCCTTGAGAGGACAATAATTGGAACAAGCATCTGGGAAGATTCCTGAGAGAGAAAGGGTTGAATCCTTCACAAGTTGCAAATGAGAAACCTGTATGAGTGGGTCATGATTGGCTGCAGGCATCCAAAGTTATACCAAGGCTGCATGCAGCTTCAGATAGAGTGACCATGGAGTATTCAAAGGAAGCAGTGAAGTTATGGTGAGGATCAAGAATTCTTGGAGTGTATAGAAGCTTGTGCTTGCTGAACTTGAGCCTTAAGTGGTGAGCCATCATCCGTGATGCAATATCAGCCAGGCATGCTGAGATACAACTAGAAATCGGAGTGTTGGAAGGGGAAAAGGAAAGGATTAAGTGACTGTCGACATCACAGCAGTAATAGAAGAAATATTACATCACTAAGAGGCCAAGTACAAAGAGATAAGAAGACCTAGCACTGAGCCCTGAGTGACACCAGTACAACAGAGCAGATGTGAATTCCCTGTGTATTGTCTGGTAGGACCTCCCCTACTTTTGAGAGGAAAGAAAAAAATTATACCAGTCTGAAGTTGCATATGTTAAAGCTGTCGAAAGTGGCCTTCTTTAGGACCGTTACCACCCTGACAGTCTTGAATGCAATAGGCACATGTCACGAGGATAAGGAGATTTTGATGATTAGTTGTGATATGAGGTAGTTTTGAATGGATCTCTCAAAAATGTCTAGAACAGAGAGGAAGGGATGGGATCTAGTGGGCATGTAGTTGGATTTAATGTCAGGAGTTGAAGGATCTTGTCTGCGAAGAGAGGAGAAAATAGGCCAGAGAGTTAGATATAGGGGTGAAAATACTGGTGAGAGGAGTGGGAGCAGAGGAGAAAGCTGTCAGATTCTTGCAACCTTCTCTTCAAATAAAGTGACTAAAGACAGGAGGAAGAGGGAGGGACAAGGAGAGAAGGAAAAATAGTGAAGAGCCTGTGTGAATCAGCTGCTGATAATTCTATTTTTCCTCTTTAGTAGGATATGCTTTTGCAGATGCTACTCCTAGTGAAAACATGGAAAGGTGAGATTGGTATGAGTGAAGGTCTGAATCTAGCTGATATTTCCTCCACAGTTCTTAGGTCACAATACATCGGTTAGCCAGGTCACATGCAGGGCAGATCTTTCATGCCTGGAGGAAGTAGGGCAAAGAAGGTTAACTGACAAGGAGAGTGTAGAGAGGAAAGTATAAGCAAGTATTTCATTTTCTGCCAATTCCATAGTAGTGTTTTTTTTCTGCCCGATCATATGTGCACAGAGAACTCTGGCTAACAGCCAGGAAGTCAACATCAGTTGTATCCTTAAAATTGCTCCAAACATAAGCTACACATAGACTGCCTACCTCGACTGCAGCCTAGGCTTTGGGATGCATCTACTGTCTAGACAATCACCTGCCCCAGTGTATGCATGTCTCGCTTTGTTAAAGCATTATTAAGGTTCTATCAATGTTGTGCAGTGTGTATTATCACTGGGTGAACTGGCCCGTTGTGTGCTTGGCAGGGAAAATTCACTTGGAGAAAAATCTTCACACATAGCTCTTTGTAAATGAACTGAACTTTGTAAATGAACCGACCTTCATTCTTTTATGTTCACACTGCTAATGAATTTTAAGAAGTACTTGGTTCACTTTCTTGTCTTCTTTAGCACTGATGAGATCTCAGACCACTTCTGGCCCTCACCACAGATACTTCAGAAATGAAACCCCATGTGTGTAACAAGAGTGCCTTAAATTTCACAATATTTTTAAGTAGTACTGTTGTATTTCCTTCACACTAACTGCATAATAGCAAACTCTATCTAGCATCAGCCCAGTTTGGCATGTGAATAAATATATGGTTGATGGTGGCTGAATAGCATGTTATATCAAAAATGTACAGATAGGGTGACTAGGTAAAAGTTAACATGCCAAAATTGCTTTTCTGGCTGATTTGGTAACTTCTCTAAACAGGTTTTACTTCCACATACTTTATAATTTACATAAACAATTAATGACATGTTAACATCACTCACACACATAAGTGAACTCTGATATATTCCAATTTTCCCATTTATTTACAGCTCTCAGATGATCAACCACCCAGCAGATTGAACTAGCAAGAAAATCTTGACAAGTCATACCATGATCGATCTGTAAAGTTTCACATCAACTTTCAGCCTCTAGTGATAAACCAACATACGCTACTTCCCACACAGTTTGGAGGTTCTTTGAACAGCATGTTTTTCACTCCCTGTGATTTGGAATCTCCTTTAAAATGGTTGAATTCCTTGTGTAGCCCATATTGTTGGGAGCTACATGAACGACTGGAGTGTGGCTAGCGATTTATCGGTTTATTATATATTCAAGATGGCCACTTCTTGAATCACTGCTGACATTTAGCTCTGCTATATTTTCAAGTGGATGAGAAATGACAATGCAGAACTGACAAATACCAAATTGGCTTAAAAAAACTAACAAGAAGACAAGCATTTAGGATATGTGCAGCCATTTTTCTTGAGTTTGGTTTGGCAGAAACGAAGGTTGGCATCTTTTCAACAAGCCAGAACTTGATACTCTTATTGCATTAGTCTCACCATTGATGTGTCTTCCACCTTTACTTTCTATTTGCCTTTGCCTGCCAACTTCTCATTGGTGGGAGGGGGAGGTGAGGAGTGACAAACCAATACGATTGTATTGTTTGTTCAATCCCCTACAACTCAGGAGAATGTCACTCGTGTGTTTTTGCTCCCATATAAAACCCCACAGGTTCAGTCCTCCAACATTGGAGCCACTTCCCCGGTGCTTCTGACAGACGCTTTGAGCTCTTCATGTGCTGGTTTGTTCATCTTGTTACTATCGCTGCACTGATTGTGTTTGTTTAGCGCTATTTTGCTTGTTTTGACTCTGCCACCCTCGCGTCCTGCTTCCATCTCTGATCACCCCATCACAGAATGCGCAGCCACCTGGGAGTGCGAGGTGGCATTTACCGTGGAGTTCAAGAGCGTGTTTCACCATCCCTACCAGGGTCGGGCTTGCGGTCAGGCGGTCCTGCACCTGAAGCAGTGGTCCCGGTCTGCTGCAGGTTACGGCATGGAGTTCAGGATCCTGGCAGATACCACCAACCCAGCTCCGTTGGTCACTCCGCCCCTGGAGCCCATGGAACTAGGGGGCACGAGCCATCAGTCCCCCGCACCTCCCAAGCCGCAGGGGAACTCCGGGGTGAGTAGTTTCTGGGGTTCACTAACTTCTACTGGAGGTTCATTCAGTCTTTCAGTTCCCTGGTCAAGCCTCTCACTGACCTGCACTTGGGAGATGCCAAGTGGCTGAGCTGGGGACAGAGGCCGAGAGGGAATTCACTCGACTTAAGCTGGCATTTTCGTCCGCTCCTGTTCTCCAGCAGCCCAATCCCAACCTGCTGTTCACAGTGGAGATATACGCCTCTGACATGGGAGTGGGGGCAGTCCTATCCTAGCAGGCATGCTGCAAGAGCGGACTGCGCCCCATCGCCCTACTTCCACCCCCCCTGCAGGTGAGCTCCTTCCTTTCCCCACACCGAAGTGCCCTTGGTTCCACCTGATGCTGGACTTCATGACGGTCTCAGAGGGGAACAACACCATCCTTGTGATCATGGACCAGTTCTCAAACTTGGTCAGGTTTATTCCCCTCCTAGGCATGCCTGGAGATGGCAGACCTGCTCTTCCACCACATCTTCTGTCAGTTTGGTCTGCCTGAAGACATCGTGTCCGACCGGGGGCCCCAGTTCGCCTCACGGCTGTGGCGGGAGTTCCTCAGCAAGCTCAACGTGATGGTGAGACTCACGTCGGTGTACCAACGGGCAGGTGAAGTTGGTCAACCAGGAACTGGGGCGGTTCCTGAGGGCGTACTGCGGGCAGCACCCTGACACCTGGTTCTTTCTGCTGACCTGGGCGGAGATACGCCCAAAACTCTCTCACCCACATCTTGACTCATGGTGTTTGAGTGCATGCTGGGGTACCAACCGTCACTCTATCCATGGAACCCCCTGGCGTCAGACCAACCAGTGGTGGAGAGCTGGAACCGTAGGAGCGCCCAGGTCTAGGAGGAGACACATTAGAGGCTCTGAACTGCCATCTGCCGCTACAAGGCCAAGGTGGACAGGAGAAGGGGAGAGACACCCCTCTACCAGCCAGGGGACCAAGTCTGGGTCTCGACTCAAGACAGCAGGGTGGGGCCGAAGGGGAAGCTCCAAGACAGGTACGTGGGCCCTTACATGATCATCAGAAAGATCAATGATGTCACCTACAGGGTCGGCTCCGTCACAGGAGGCTGATGGGGCCCCGGGGGGGCGGCTCCGTCACAGGAGGCTGATGGGGCCCCGGGGGAGGCGGCTCCGTCACAGGAGGCTGATGGGGCCCCGGGGGAGGCGGCTCCGTCACAGGAGGCTGGTCCCGCAGCACACAGGACACGCCCCCTACTTCATGTCGCAGCACCATAACACTCCCACGGTCCTAATCACCGTTTCTAATACAGCACACCTGTACCTCGTTTGTTTTTGCTCCCGTATAAACACCACAGGTTCAGTCCCTCCAGTGCTGCGCATTGGAGCCACTTCTCTGGTGCTTCTGACGGACGCTTTGAGCTCCTCACAAGTTGGTTTGTTCATCTTGTTACTATCGCTGCACTGATTGTGTTTGTTTAGCGCTATCGCACTTGTATTGACTGTTTTGTATCCTTGCGTCTAAATGTAAAGTTAAGACGTGCCTCTGCCACCCTCGCCTCCTGCTTCCGTCTCTTTGATCGCCCTGTCACACTGAGCAGTGTGGCACTATGACCTGTAGGTCTTGGGGAGGCAAGAGCAATTGCAGACAGATTGGTCTAACTCTTGGCATACTCTCAAAAACAAAGAAGGAGTGTGGAGCTGGGGGTAGAAGACAAGAAAGGAAGAACATTCAAGGTTGCGGTGATCAGATCAGATCTCTCATTTGTCAATAGCCTGGAATCCAGGCCACCTATGGGACCTAAAGGAACACCACATCATACAAGGATAGTGTGAAAAACAGTCACATTGGCAATAACACACAAAATGCCCTTTAAAGGAAGGAAGCTTGTCTATTAAGCCACAGTAAATACATTGGTTATTGCTTGCATACTTTTCTATTAGTCTTAAAAACTACCAGGTCCCAAAAATGAATAGTATGATGAGTCATTTTCAGACTTTCAAGTGTATATTTCATCTGCTGCTGTATTAAATAATCATGACCTCAGTGTAAGGGACCTTCTGTATTGCAGGTTAAAACAAAAATTAAAATCTATAATTATAAAAATCACATAGCCCCAAGCTAAAGACTTCAAATCGTCTAGCTCTGTACAGTGCTAGACAATGCAACTGTTCTGTGCAATGGTAATATAATGGTAATATACACCGGAGAGCAAAATTAGAGAACAGCGTATGAACACTTGATTTTTTCAGAAATAATGTAATCTACATTGATCAACATTTGAAGGATTTTTTTGAAAGGGGTACACCATGCCACTAGAACAGTGTTTTACAAAATACCCAAAGTATATCAACATGAAACCTTTATTTTGCACAAAATGTGATGATCATAATTAGAGATCAGCAATGACTGTAGCACAGAGAAAGATTACAACTAAATTTTCTGAAGGTTACAACAGTCAGTAATCAGTAGGAAGTGTACAGGCCTTTGCTTTGAATGTCATCTGCGACCACAGGACATCACTAGTCTCTCACACCACTCTGGTGCGATTTTGGTCCAGTCTCTTCCACAGTTCTGTGACTGTTGTGGGTTTCTTGGCCATAACTTTGTCACCAAGGATTTTCCATTTCATTGGCCATTTCATTGTTTCAATGTTTTCAGTTTCAAGGAACTGCTTTACCCGTTTTGCTGTGTGACAGGGGACATTGTCCTGCATGAAAATGTCTGGCTGATTGAGTGATGAACGCAATGAAGGAACCACGTGTTGTTGAAGAAGGTTCTGATACACACTTGCATTCACTCTTCCATGTAGCTGTATGTGAGGTTTAACTCCTGCTGTCTTTTTTACAGTTCAGTCTTTCCCCAGTTTGTCGATGAACATAATGTTTACCATCAGACCCAAACAAATTTAACTTGCTTTCATCACTAAAATGAATTCTTGACCACTTCTCCTCTGTCCACACAACATGCTCCTTAGCAAAGGTGAGTCTAGCTTTTTGATTCTTTCTGCTAATGAAAGGTTTGGCAGAGTGGGCTTTCAGTCCAAATGCTCTTAAACATCGAAACACTGTATGATGAGACAGATCCTTACCCTGTTCAGTGCTGAACTGGCGAGCGATTCCAGCTGCAGTGTTGAACCGATTACCCATGGAGATTCTCCACATTATCCTGTCATCTATTGCATTTATCTTTTGTGGGCGACAAGCCTTCTTGGGGGACCTGAATGAGTTTGTGATGTTGTAAAGATGCGATATTCTAGAAATCACAGATCAGCTTCTCTTGCTATGGCTGATAGGGTCACCCCTTTGGCCTTCATCTGGACAACCTGCTGCTATAGGGTTTCAGTCACTTTGGAACAGCTCACCATTTTTGCAAAGTGAGTGAAAACTGGAAATTTAGGCTGCCAGTTAAATAGGGTTTGTCAGATAATTAAGGTTAGTATCACCAGGTGCCAGATTAACACCAGTAACTTGCAGGTATCTGAAAGTGTTCTGTAATTTTGATCAGTGTTCTTTTTCAATTATATTATTTGAGTTTTTTATGCTGTGCTTTAGAATATATACAATTTATGAAATAAGCTTAAAATAATGCTATTTCACTCCTGTTAGGATAATTTCACATAGGACTACACAATGACCTTGACATTTAGGAAATTGTGTTGTTCATTAATTTTGCTCTCCAGTGCATGTGAAAGACACTCACATTTTTGTGAAATAAATGGCAGGTAATGTGCCATCAGACATTTGTAGTAACGCTGAGTTAAAGTAGTATACCTAAATTCTCATAACAAATTTCTCATAAAATGTATTTTGTGCTTGGAAGTGAAGGGGTGTGTGTGTGTACTTCCTGTAAAGTGGCCTTTCCTGCTTTGGTGCTGTATGAACTAGAAGGAAGGGCATTAAACTGGGATTAGGTTTGATCCCTCCTCTTGGAATACCATTCAGGATGAATCCATGGAGCAGATTTCCCACAAGGCAGCCACACAAAGACAAGACGCTGAACAGCATGCGCGCGTGTGTGTGCGTGCGCGTTTGCTCCTTGGTACTCTCAACAGTTGTCTAACTCACAGCGCTATGACTTCTGTGTCCTTGCAGTGCAATCACATATGCATGCTGTGAAAGGAGGAATATGGGATTTGAAATGAAGTATTTCCTGCCATGCCACAGTGTCACAGTCCCCAGCTCAGAGCTCGACGCTCCATAGCTTCTCTCTCTGGCTACAAAATGGCAGCACTGCATGTCTTAAGGGGACCTTTCAACCTTCTGTACATGTTATTTCTCAACATGACAAGACCGTGTGTTTCGCACACGCATGCACACACACACACACACACACACACACACACACACACACAAAACCCACCCTGTTCCTACAGGAATCTGGATGCAATGAAGAGCTTAACGAGTGTGTTTTCCCTGTGACAGGAGCCGAACACGAGCACGTGAGCTTGTTTGCGTGGTTCCAGCCAGCCTTGTCTGCGCTGGGTAAACATGAAACATGACTGCCCCCTCATTAGAAGTCGGCTCCACTTCTGTGTGTGTCTCTGTGTGTGGCGGGGGGGGGGGGGGGGGGACTGGGGCGTGGGGGGGGGGCAGGGGAGTAGGGAGGGCAAA
>JAOYMR010000024.1:4626864-4640124 GCA_025802075.1 Tenebrosternarchus preto
CGCGGGGCCGCCGGGCGCCCGCGCGGGGGCCGGGCGCCCCCCCCCCCCCCCCCCCCCCCCCCCCGGCACGCGGGAGGGAGGCAGGAGAGAGAGGAGGGCAGATCCGTCGGCTGGCCAGAACAACTCTGCCAGCATCTCTGAGTATGGTGTGGGGGAGGGAGCGGGGGGTACCAGATGGAAGATAATAGCATTGTAGAGACGTTCCATTTAGGGGATTAAAATGCAGCAGTGCCAGCATGCCTTTCACTTTCAGAGACGGGCTGCGCCGAGGACGAGGGCACGGCCCTCCTGGGAAGGCCAGCACCGTGGAGCAAGCGGGCTCCCGGCTGTCCCGTTCGCCTCCAAACATGCGTCCTTGGGCCATTTGACTGTTGGTGGCAGGGCCTCCGCCTTCCTCCGTTCTTTCTTGCCCCTTTACCTCTTCTCTCCTCTCTTCCATCATTCACAAGCTACACCAGGTTCCCAGTTCACAGTTTACAAAAAATGGAGGATAGACCCAGATTACGCCTGACTCAGCTTTGTTGTTACAAAGATGGAACAAGTAATAATAATAATAATAATAATAATAATAATAATAATAATAATAATAAGATTGGAACAAGTTTAAGTGTCTTTTGTTGGATTGACGACGTTTTAAATAACTATAGCGTTTTGCGTGTTTCTGGTTTGAAGCGTGATACATCCCAGGTGATAACCTGGGGGGATACGTAGGATTTATTTACATATTTGTCAACAATGTTAAAGCTCCATTAAAGTTACACATCCAACGAGCGCCTCGAGAGCGCCGAGTTCCCTCCCAGCAGCTCCATGCACAGTGCATCATGGGAATGGATTACAGGCATTAGCGGGAGCGTCTCAAGAGCTGCCGCGATGTGGCTGGGAGGGTTGAGGACGTTCAGCAGCCACTTAAATATCCCCGTTAATCACATCATTACAAAGGGCCCTCTATCTTCTTTATCGCATTACCGCTTAATTAAGAATTATGTCGGAGCATCTTGGCTTTAATTATCTGAATGCCCGCTCCATTTATAAAAGGACTTGGTCGTGGCCGAAAAGAGCCGGAATGTAGTTGTAAGCCTTTCTGCAGCTAGGAATTTAAGCAGGGCTTTTTCAAAAACGAACTTTGATCAAAGTGAGAAGGGAAAGCGGGTTCTTTCAATTAGCAATATAAACAACACTCCGAATAGAGGTGAGGATAGCGAGGGTGTCGGCGTGATAACTGGAAAAAGTGTTCGTTTCAGGACAGAGAGCGGGAGAAGGCGAGGGAGAGGGTGGCGCTGAGGAGAAAGACAACATCTTACAGCGGGAGAAATAGCTGCTCTGACAGAAGCCCCACTTTTTTAAAGGTGTCTGGACATCTTACGTTGGTCGCCAGTGACTTTCATACTACTACAAGGTGATTCGTAATTTCTGTATACTGCATCCACGATAACACTCATTACTTATCTGACGAGGAGAGAAAATGAACTTTAAGTGTGGAAAATTGCAAGCCAAAACCTGTAAATGTAGGTGTCATAAAAAGAGAGAAACATGTATTCTGATGGAAAAGTGCGAAAATCGGGTCTACTCACAAGCCAGCTAATCAAATTAGAAGCATCCTATCCCGTCACGCAAAAGAAATGTTTGCTTGTTTTAATTTATTTTCCATGTAATGTTGACCCTGAAGGTTTCAAACATCCCCCCTCCCGCCCCACGTGCGCTCTTGCTTTCTCTCCCTCAAAATGCTTATTAAATTCAGTTTTATTCAAATGGCACGGGAGTGTTACCACACGCAGACATATAATTAAGGAGACGTTCTCTCTTATTTTAATTACGAGTCTTTTGAGTAAGCGAAAGTAAGTCGGAGATGGCGACCTCCTCTAAGACGGCGTAGATGACAGTTATACGCAACCAATAGAACCGTGAAATGGATGATTATATTATCAACCAGCAGATAATAGTGATTACACGAAGCTGAGTATTTCTAAACACGTCTCGCGTATGACGCTGATTTTTAAGATGCCAGCTAGCAGCAGCATCTCTAGATTTCTAGTACTCTAGAATTGCTAATTGGGCATCATTACTCACCACTACCAGGGGAAGAGACGAAACAAAAAAATAAAAATTACACTGTACACTGTACCTTCGCTCATGGTGAGGATTTGGTAAAGCTCTCCATCATGGTCCCATAGGCTAAACCCACAAACAGGAACAGATCCTAGAGGCAAACTGCTTCAGAACTCTTTTGGGAGGTCATGAAAGTTGGCTAATGAAACATTAAACTGAAGAAGCGTTAGACTGCATGGAAGGTACATCAGTACAGCTTCAGTTGTGTTCAAAATAATAGCAGTCAAACATGACTAACGTGATCAATCACTGGTAGAAATTATTTTACTCTATGACAAATAATTTTCCAGTAGTTGTAGAGAAAACCAACAGACCCAACATTCATGATATGCATCCTCCTGAGTCTTGTTGAATAATTAATTGAAAGGGGTATGTTCAAAATAATAGCAGTGTGGGGATCAATTTGTGAGGTCGTCGTTCAGTCTGTGAAAACACAGGTATCAATCACGAGGCCCTCATTCAAGGATGAAGCTAACACATGCTGCACATGCATTTCTCTCTGAAAACCTGGGGGAAATGGGTCGTTTGAAACATTGTTCAGAAGAAAAGTGTACTTTGATTAAAATGTTGATTGGAGAGGGGGAAACGTATAAACAAGTGCAGAAAATAATAGGCAGCTCAGCTAAAATGATCTCCAGTGCTTTAAAATGGAAAGCAAAAGAGATGTAGAAGAAAACGGAAGACTACCTTTTGAATGGATCGAAGAATATCCAGAATGGCGAAGACTCAGCCAGTGATTAGCTCCAGGGTGATCAAAGATGGTCTGAAGCTACCTGCGAGAACTCTGACAATTAGAAAGGCGCCTGTGTGAAGATCATTTATCGGCAAGAAGCTCCCGCAAAGTCCCACTGTCGAAAAGACGTGATGAAGAGGATGCAATTTGCCAAAGAACACATTGACTTGCCTAAAGAGAAAAGGAGAAACATTTTGTGGATTTGATGAAAATAAGATTGTTTTTTTGGGGGGACCATGGGCCGCAGAGTGTTTGTCAGACGACCCCCAAACACTGAATTCAAGCCACAGTACACTCTGTGTACACTCTCTGTACACTCTGTACTGTGAAGTATGGTGGTACAGCTGTCATATGTGGATGTTTCTCTTAATAAGGTGTCGGGCCTATTGATCACATACTGATTATGGATCAGTTTGCATATATCAAAATGCTTGAAGAGATCATGTTGCCCTATGCTGAAGAGGAAATGCCCTTGAAATGAGTTTCAACAAGAAAACGACCCCAAACGCACCAGTAAGCGAGCAGCATCTTGGTTCCAGACCAACAAAATTGGTTATGAAGTGGCCAGTCTAATCCCCGGGCTGATAGAAAACTTGCTGTTTCTGAAGCAAAACCAAGAAATACAGAGGAATTGTGGAACGTTGTCCTGGGCTGGAATACCTGTTCACAGGTACCAGAGGTTAGTTGACTCTATGCAACACATGTAAAGCAGTTCTCAGAAACAGTGGTTATACAACTAAATATTAGTTTAGTGATTGTGATGGTGCACTAAGGTCTCCACACAGAGGTATTAACATTGGCTGGTGAATATGTAGACACTCTCCAAGATTATTTCAATGGTATGATGTCTCCACTTTCATGTTAACGCAATTAGGTTTTATTCTTAAGAGTTTAACAAGCATATGGAAGATTAAAACCTGTATTTATTGTTTGGTCTTGGTTACAATACCTTTTAACCCATACTGTTCAATACTAGGAGAGCACACTAGTGAAGTCAGACCATAGGATGGGAGTTTTAACATTTATTGTTCTCACCATGTGTGTAGTGCTGCCGTTGTTTGTCTCTCCAGGAGCCATGTCTGCAGCTTGGGGCAGCGGCTGGTGGCTTAGAGAAAGTGTGAGCATGTTTTTATCGACATGTTGGTAATTCTGGGAAATGTGGCACATACTGCTTTCAAGGGGGTGTATGTGATTTAAAATGACTTCATTTCTATTTATATTATTAGTGTTGTGTTTTTTGAGTACTGTGTTTTATTTTCTAGTTGTATAAATGTGAATTGGAATTGTCCAGTGGCATTTGTATACTTCATAGTGTTAATGGTAAATGTGCCTTTTTAAAAGAGCTGATTGTGCTGTACAGGGTTCTTCTTTCTCTTCTTCCTCCACTTTTAGCCAGGAATACCTTGGTAAAAGTTGTTACTGATCCTGCTGAAGTCAATAAATCTGTCCATCTTGACTCCTCCTTTCCCTTTTGTCACACCCTCACAGTGATTCACAGGAGAATCCTAAAGAGGTTTATACAGTAAATATTTGAGTTTTTTGTAATAGCCCAATATTTATTTTTCTTCGGTTTATGAAAATGTAAAAAAATAAATGTTTCATTTAAAATGTAATTTGCAGTGTTCCCAATGCATGGAAATAGAAACAGTTATAAGGATTCTGAGGTTTACTAACATTTTAAACACACTGCACATTTTGAACACAATTGTATGTAAAGCCAACCCTAATGATGAAATCCATCATCTCTCATGCCCACCATTAGCCTTCTCCAGGAGAGGTATGCAATGTACCAAAGTCACATTTCATTCGCTCCAATATATTAGGAGTTACACACACTATTCCCAGTACAGGTTATTTGATGGTTTACCTTAATCTCAACTCAGTGACCCTAACAACCACAAGAAGAGCTTCTTCCTCTCTCCAGTTCAGTGTTTTGCTTTACTGGCAGGGATGATTTGACTGCTGTACTGCCCAACCAACTGATACAAGGTGATCACAAATCCAATACCAGTAATACCTGAAGTGACATGATCGACTCCAGTACAGACTGTGGCAGAATCTGTGGGAATGATAGGAGTCACAGCCAATGACCCAGAGCAAGGCTACGAGAAACCAAACCACAGGCTCCATACATCACAGGCTCTGGGACAGGCTGGGCTAACAAGCAGCACCTTTACACAGATATAGCACTTTGCATATTTGGCTACCCTTCAAATAGGGAATTAATAACATCCCTGATGGGTCAATATGAAGACACACTGAAAGCTGTGCTCAATCTAAAAGAGTGTTACAAATACTAATTAGACCCAAATTCCTATTTCTGGTCCTGAGGCATTTGATATAAAACATATAAATGGTGCCCGCTCTTACAGTTTTTAAAACTATGCATTTAAAAGATAAATACCAGTAAGAAGTAAGTAAGTCTTTGCTAAAAAAAAAAAAAAACAATGTAATTTTTAGGACTTGCAATGGGCATATTTGAAGGCCTGCAATAGGCTTTTGACAGGAATGCAGTCAGTACAGTCTAAGCTGTAATAAATGGAAAATGACTGAAGATAAGCACGGAGTGAGTGGTGAGCGGGGTTTTGCCCAGGCTAAAGGCTAACTGCCTATTCAAAGAGATTTTAAGTGTCTGAATTAGCAGTGGTCAGAAAGCAGGAACTGAAGAAGCACAAGAAGGAAGTTGGAATCCAAACAGCCTTTCAAACTCTCATCACAGAGTGGCTATAACCTTTTCTAATAACACTGATCACTGGAATATGCATAAGAGAGTCCATTCTGAAAGCATCTAAAGGGCAACTCGTACACAACCAGGGCAAAGAATCCTGCACATGCTGGCCCTGAGGCATGTACAAGTGTGGTCATTTTCAATACTCATAGCCAGATACGAATCCAGAGTTTCTGCTGTGGATCTGCACATGATGTGCTATGCAGCTGCAAGATGGTGTCAGCCCTGTGAGGCCATGTGATAAAGAAACCTGCACTTGGTGACCTGGTTCCTGTGTGAGAGGAGTATATGGAATAACTTGGGAATACCCAAAGACTGGATTGGGAGCCTCAGCTTTAAACCACAGTTGGAAGGCATGTTTTTGGCCACCATTACCACTTGGCAGCAGTACTATCCCCCCCCCGTGTGTGTGTGTGATGTTCTCAGTTGAGGAGGATGAATACGCCTCAGTAAGAGTGCCACCACTCTAACACTAATAGCTCTGATGGGAACCATTTGTTTGCCTTTCTTGATCGGATAAAGATGCACTTCATTAATAAGGCTCACAAACATTGTTCTTGATTAGACTTTGAGGACAGACTCTTTATCTTTCTGTCTTTCTCTGAGGTAGATGACGGAGGCTCTGCTATGCTAGAACAGATACATGTTGTTGTTGAAGATGGGTGTTTAGCAGCAAAGCTCCTTGTAGATAAACTAGGAGCCAAAGCCGTATTCAGGATCTTTTCTGCTTCAGTGACCCACACTTACAATTGAATAAGTTTAAACTATTTTTCCCCACAACAATCCAAAGTAACTCCTCTCTGTCTTCATGGGTGTGTTTTAATACCTGTAGTAGCCAAGCAGGCATCTGCCTATTGTTCTGGTCAGGGGAGCAAAGTCGTGTCATGTGTGATAATGGCAGACCATTTCCAGTCTGCTCTGCACATCAGGTTATCTTAGTTGGAAGATTGGGAGCCAAAGCAGGCATGCTGACGTCGAGCAGCATTGCCACGGCAACAGGGTCATTGATGTCACAGATGTCACTAGCATTTTGGCGCTCAAAGACAACACGTTTCAGCAGCTGACTTCAAAACCGCTTTCAGTCGTCGCCCATGCCGACGACATCAAAGTCAACGATCAAGGAATTCCCCACTCCCTGCCACCCCCCAAATACAAACAAAAGAGAACTTTGAAGAGGCAAAGAAAACACAGAGAATGGCATTGTTAACACTTTTTTTATTTTCTGAAACCCTTTGCAACACTTTGCAATTCTCTCTCGGCCCTGGAAGCCAGGACGAATCACAGGCTTCTTTCTGGGTACCACTGAGCGCAGGAAAGCCTGGAGCTATACATTCAACTTCAAGTCACTTCCATCGTGTTTATTTAGTCAGAGACCAGGCAGCCAGTGGCAACCCGAGGAGGACACTGTCCACGTTCCCCACCTTCCCTGCCCGAACTCACCGACTTCAGCTCCTCACGGAACCTTTGTGAGTCAGGTCAGGTATGCTGAAGGACACGAAAACTTTTCTGAAGAACATTGACTGGGAGTCTTAAGAGAGAAGAGCACAGACAGAGGGGAGGGGAATTTGGAGGAAGCAAACCCACTATGCAAAATAAAGTGTAGATTAAGCTGCAGGTGGGAATGCAGCTTTAAAACCTCAGGACGAGAGCATTAGTGCACTGCTCTAGCTATATGTCTGAAGTCTGAAATCTGATGATGCACCTGCTGAAAAGTGCAAAACCAAACTAAGCTCTCCGTTTGGGTAATCCTGGGTCTCTGGACTATGTGCACGGAGCTGTGTTCTACAGGCGACCATGCATGAAAAATGAGAAACCATAAGCAAGAAATGGAGGTAACGGGGAGGGGGTAACACACACACACACACACACTCCCTCGGCTATCAGGAGCTTGCCAAGTTTGACTAGGCCAATAAAGAAATGCACATATGCACAGCAGTTAATGAACACAGGTGTCATTTTACATGATTTCAACACACACACACACACACCTTGCTGACATCCATGTCTTTTCACCTCTCTCTCTCAAACACACACACACACACACACACGCACACACACACACACGCACACGCACCTCCTGCTGTAACCAAAATCTCTTCATCTCTCATAGACGCATGGAGAGGAGGCTCTAGATAGCAGTCGGATGATTATATTTAATAAAACATCACTTACACCAGGAGCACGTGAGATTGGCTGGCTGCTGGAACGAATCGGAACGTGGCGGTGAACTCCTGATTATGCCATGCAAACCCAGCACGGACAGCCAGACTCTGTGCACTACAGGGACCAGGACGGGGACACGAATGATGCCAGTCTGCTAAGGACCCATCTGGGGGCTTTTCTGCTTAACATCACTTTGCACGTAAACGTAAATCACAGGAAAGGGGCGCCATCAAACATGAGATCCCACCACGTGTGGTGCACGTGTGACGAAACAAAAAAATCACCACCACCACTGAAGGCAAAATATTCTGGCATCAGAATTTCACTTCACATTTTAATAGAATTTATCCAATAGTTTTTGTATCGATTAACATTTACAGACACTAGAATGGGAGTCTTTGTAGTTTCAGAGTTGATCAGTTGTTTTGTGAGGTTACAAAGGTATTGCAAACCGGTACGAATCTCCACAAAAGGGAGGAGGTGTGTTTTCAGCCAAAAACTGCCTCTAATCTGAGCAAAGCAGTAGATTGGCATCAAGTGAGCAAACAGCGTGTTTGATTACATGAGACGACAGATGAAAGGAGGCGTTGTCACATCAAAGGAAGAAGGAAGGGCAGCTTCCTGTGGCAGCGCCTGGAACAAGGAATAAAGTCGCCCCTCACACTCTTCCTGTCATACTGATGAAAACCCTGCTCAGAAGCACAGAGGTGCAACTGATCATTTTAGAGAGAGAGGGAGGGAGAGAAAGAGGAGACAAAGAAAAGAATCTCTCAAACAGCTTAGAGCTTATCGGAATACTCTATGTAACACTGCCTCTGGGGTAAGGAAAAAAATTATATATATATATATATATATGCAGAAACTCTTTGGCTTGCCAGGCTTTCTGTGTCACCATCTTCTGTCGTGTCTGGCGAGAGAAGTGGAGTGTGAGTGAGAAGTGGAGTGTAGGACGCTAGGACCAGGGGGACGCGTTGGGGTTTAAGGGTCAGGGCTCTGTGGGGCACGTCTCCGTCTGGAGGGAACAGCATAATGGACTCTTAGCCACCCACCTCTCAGGGGCTGAGTGGGGCGGAGCGGTAGAGGCCGACTGCAGGGTAATAGCCATAGTTAGACCTCCACTGGGCTCAATCGCTCCATCACAGCAAAGTCAAACGGGAAGACAGAGAGGTGGAAGAGATAGAGCAGTAAGGGGAGAGTGAGAGAGAGAAAGACAGAGAGAGTGAGGTAGAAAGTGAGAAATAGAGAGGAGTAGAGAGAAGAGAGTGAAAAAGATGAATGGTGGTAGAGGAAGGTGAGAGAGAGAGAGAGAGAGAGAGAGGAAAGGCGCTGGTAAGCGGATTCCCAACAATATCCTCTGCCGTGCTGTGCCACAGGGCCACACCTGGTGTGACATTGGGAGGAAAGCAAATCTGTATACCATGAGCAGTGTGTGTGTGTATGTGTGTGTGTGTGTGTGTGTGTGTGTGTGTGAGAGAGGGAGAGAGAGAGAGAGGGATGCGTGACCAGGGACCTCTCAGTAGTCTAGGACTTCTATAGCACCTTGAGAAGGCTGATCACGTAAACCACATTTAACGCTAATCGTGCGTGTGGGTTTCCAACCTACGTATGTGACAAATTCTGTTATCTAGAAAAACAACCGCAAGCTGACAAAAAAAAAACAAAAAAAAACCTAAGCCATTGTTCTTTTCACATGAAGTTTTCACCAACTAAATGAAAATAGAACCAATAACAACAGCAAAAAGACAGTTATCATAATAAAAATGGACAAATTGAACAGTTATTCCATATTAAGTCTACATTTTTACGAAGTCTGCTACAAAAACAAGTCCAGACACCTGGCACTGAAAATACGTCATAACGTTTTGTGTATATGTAACGTTTTGCGTATATGTAACGTTTTGTGTATACACGTCACAAGAGCTTCTGAACACACCTATATCTTAAACAGATCATTTCTACACCAAACTCTCAGGCATAAAAATGGAGATTCTAGGTTTGCCATATTTGTCATTTGCTTTATACAAATAATAAAGATGTTTTAAATAGTCATGTTAACCCCCCACCCCATATCCCTGCTATACCCCCAACATTTTGACCCCCACTTCAAACACAGAAACAAAAAAATTCAAAACTGTACAGAAACAGACAGTCCATTTGCATTGAGTCTTTAGGTGAGTGAGTTTTGGCTTGAGTTAGAAAAATACTTTGCAGTGGGCTGATATAATTCAGTATAAAGTATGCTGCACATGTAATAAAATGATCATTAACACCCCCCCCCCCCCCAAAAAAAAAGTCTGATTTCCCTCTATGAAGTGAGAGAATGAGGGACCAGAGAGAAAGACACTTTAATGCATTAGGGGGAGGAGCAGATAGAAGCCCAAAAATACACACAAACATACACACCCCCACGCCCCCCACACACCCACCCACACACCTCCAGTGGCCTGCCAGTGTATATGCGAAGGCTAGTGAAAAGAGTAAAAGAGCAAGGAAAATAGCAATAGACCAACATGCAGTAACGGGTTTTCCACAGAGTCTGTGTAAGTGAAGAGGAGCAGTTGCGGTGGGCTAGCACTGAGCTAGTGCTTGGTTAGCGCTGGGCTAGCACTGAGCTAGTGCTGGGTTAGCGCTGGGCCAGCACTGAGCTAGTGCTGGGTTAGCGCTGGGCTAGCACTGAGCCAGTGCTGGGTTAGCGCTGGCCTAGCACTGAGCCAGTGCTGGGTTAGCGCTGGGCCAGCACTGAGCTAGTGCTAGGATAGCGCTGGGCCAGCACTGAGCCAGTGCTAGGATAGCGCTGGGCTATTGATGAGCAAGCATGGGCAGCTGCACTAATACATAGGCTCTGGCCCCCGTTCTGCTTCTTCGGGGGGGAAGTCCGAGTTGAGGAGAGACTCCATGTAAGCGATGTAACTGGAACTGTGGGTGTAACTCTCACTGCCCTCCACCTGGGGGCAGGTCGGGGCAAGCGGGACAGCTGCGGGGATGGGCTGAGCTGAGACGGAGGGAGAAGTGCTGGTGCCGGGAGGAACGCTGAGGCCTGCGTAGGGGCCGAGAGGGGTGCAGGTTGGGCTGAGGAGGCGGGTGTCCAGGGCCTGGGTGGCAGAGGTGGGGGGTGGCGTGGGCAGGCGTGGGCGCTTGGCTGCTTGGGGCTCCTCGCTGGCCTGGCCTTGGCCGTCCTGGACGCTCACCGTTGCCTGGAGTGGGTGAAAATGATGGTAGTCAGAAACAAATAACTGAGCACAAAGACAAACACACAGACACATGCATGTGTACCGACACAAAAGGAGAGACGGACAGATCATGCACAACCATTTGATCCTTAAAGTTTTCTCTGAACAACTATACTGATATGGAAAAATATCCAAAATGTATTTGTAACAATTTCAGAATAGTTTAGAGTATTTCTGTCCATATATTGCAGCTCTACTAAGAGAACAGCAGCATTAGCCCAGAACTGTTACACCACTGGAAGCTTTTGGGTGAAAATAAATTAATCTCTCAAAAATGCTGAAATATATGTTGACAATGTCATGCACTTGGGGGTGGGGGCCCTGTTCAACAACAGTTTACAGAAACTCATGCACACATGCACAATGAGGGTTCCTAAAAGCTGAAGCGTAGGCAGCGGTGGAGCGTGGCCTTACCAGACGAGACATGACTCTCTTTGGCAGCTCCTGGTGCAGAGAGTGGATCTCACTCTGCTTCAGCAGCAGCTGAGACTCGTCCTGGAACTCCACCTGAGAGATGGAGGCACAGACAGACAGAGACACACCGTGAGAGACAGACAGACGCGCAGAGAGATCGCGACAGAACGGACTGAATCCAGGCGTCAGGCCCTTGTTCTAGGCAGTTCAGCTTTGCGCGCCTGATTCCAGGGTCTCAACCTGGTCTGTGGGATTTTCTTTTCATTTCTTCTCTTAGAATACCTGAAGCAGGTACTGAAGGGCTGACTATGAAAAGCTCTAGAATAGAAGGGGTTTTTCCTCCGTTTCCAAGGAGACGAATAGTAGTCTGATTTGTTCTGATCAGACCTGTTAATCTTCGTTGATGCTCTAAATGCTATGGAAGTAAGGAAGTGGAGTGTTGAGTCAGAGAGAGCTGATTATTAACAGGGAAAATAGAACTGAGAGGGGAAGCCGAGTGTGTGTGTGTGTGTGTGTGTGTGTGTGTGCGAGTGAAAGAGAAAATGTGTAAAAAAAAAGACACAAATAAAATCAAAGAAACAAGAGAAGATTGCAGGAGGACCGAAAGGATAAAAGCTAAAGAAATCATGTGGTGTGCATTTGTGTGTGTGTGTGTGTGTGTGTGTGTGGAGTGTGGAGAGGGCATATAGTCAAATGAGAGGCAGGTCCTTTGTTAGGATGGAAAGCAGAACATAGGGAAGGAGACAGCAAAGGGTCACAGTCACTCTCATAGATCTCTCACACACACTCACGCACTCACACACACACGCACGGCAGATACAGCCTAAGACTCTATTCTTTTCTGAGACATGCAACATTCGCTAACCCCCCCACCACCACCACCACCACACACACCTGCAGACCCTATTCTCTGAAACAAGAATCGTCATGCTAGTAACACACACGCACGTGCACGGATGCCAATACACACACACATGCACGCACACACACACACACTTGCGTTCACACAGGCACACGTGCACGCACACCCACACCCACACAGCCAGCTGGATCCATACCAGCGGTGAGTCATTCCCTCAAAATTCAATAGCAGTACAGTGTTTATATATGTGTATGCATGTGTGTGTGTCCGTCCTCAAGCAAAACATCTCCCTACAGAAAAATGTGATTGCACACGTTAAAAAAAAACATAATTCTTTGTTCTCTGACAGAGCTGTGTATATGTGTGTATATGTGTGTGTGTGTGTGTGTGTGTGTGTTGTACACGTGTGTGATTTGAAACATGACAGGTCAAATGAATGGAAACTGCCATAGGTGCGTCCTATTCCTCTGCAGTGTAAAAACCATCTCTCGTTCTCCCACCTCTCTAATACTTCTCTTTGTTGTTTAAGTACATTACCCTTAAACACAAACACACCAGAGTGTTGCACTACAATAAACCAGCGCATGAGCTGTGAGATGCTGCTTCTGCCCTTGAGAGGCGCACAGCGATCATCCCAAGTGTCTCAGCGGGACGGGAAGGGGATATTAGAATAATCAAATAAAAGAAATATAAGAAAGTGAAAATAGACAAGAGACAAAAGAAAAGCAAGCAGAGGAAGTGTGTGAGAGACAGGAGTAGAGTGTGTGTGTGTGTGTGTGAGTGAGAGAGAGAGAGAGAGAGAGAGAGAGAGAGAGAGAGAGAGTGAGAGTGAGAGGAGTAGAGTGTGTGTGTGTGTGTGAGAGAGAGAGAGAGAGAGGAGTAGAGTGTGTGTGTGAGTGAGAGAGAGAGAGAGAGAGAGGAGTAGAGTGTGTGAGTGAGTGAGTGAGTGAGAGAGTGAGAGAGAGAGAGAGATAGAGTAAGAGAGAGAGAGAGAGAGAGAGAGAGAGAGAGAGATATAGAGTGT
>JAOYMR010000024.1:4640224-4655163 GCA_025802075.1 Tenebrosternarchus preto
TGTGTGTGTGAGAGAGAGAGAGAGAGAGAGAGAGAGAGAGAGAGAGAGAGAGAGAGAGAGAGAGAGAGAGAGAGAGGAGTGTGTGTGTGAGTGAGAGAGAGAGAGCATAAATAAATAAAGCACTTGGTAAGAGAGAGAGAGACACCAAGCAGGTGTGTGAGTGGTTGGAGAGGTTGGGGGTGTTGGAGGGGGGAGGGGCTGGCAGTGGGGGCACATTTACCTGGTAAAATCTGTGGATGTGCTCTTTGACAAAGGAGGCATTGAGTACGCGCCCATCTATGGTATTTACAACCACCAGCTCCCCAAGTTCAGGAGGGCCGTTACGCAAACAGTCATGACTCTGAGAGAGAGAGAGAGTGTGAGAGAGAGAGAGTGAGAGAGAGAGTGAGAGAGAGAGAGAGAGAGAATGTTAAAAAGAGAAAGATCTTACATGGAAGATATTTTAAATATGTTGAACTCCATAACATCATGAAACAGGTGAAAAAACTTCACTTCCATGTTTATTTTATCCACAGAAAAAGGATGATTCAAATATCATGAATTGCATGTGTGTATGGCAATTTAATACATACGTTTCTATGGCAATATGAATTAAGATGTGAATCAAATCAAAACAAAAATTAAAATAAAGTTAAAATAAAACAAAAACTAAAATAAAACAAAAAATAAAGTTTATCCTTTGGCTAGAGAGTGCGTGTGTCATTCTGCACCCACCAGCACATTTTCAGGGTAGACATTGTCACAGTAGGAGCCGTCGTCGAAGTTGACCTCGTAGAAACTTTGGGTTGCAACGCCGATGATGGTGCAGCGGTAGAACCAGCCATCGCTACTCTTGCCGATAGCCTGCTGACCCAGGGAAAGGTCACGTGGTCCTACCTTCACCTGCAGAGGGAGCCAAGAGTCACGTCATTCTGACCGAAGAATGCCCAATGGTACCTCTGTATTCGCCACCATTCTTCAAGTTTCTTAAGCATTGTTTCCCGACATTCCTCAAACTTCCTCAAAAGTTCCCCAATATCCTTCAGCACGCCCCTACATTCCTCAGCATTTCCCACAGCTCCCAAAGGTTCCCATAATATTCCCAGATGTTCTTGAGAAACATCTGCAAACACTCAACACTCAAAGCTCCTGTTGGTGTGAAAACACAAAAACAGAATCTAAAAATATTTTCTATTTCTGTAGATGTAAGCAGCATTTTTGAGATTGTTTGAGAGCATCTACAATGTAGAACTCTTTCACACTGGTTCATTTGGTTTGTCATTTTTCTGAGCAGTAATCTTCTGTATTCAAGAGACTTGTATTCAAGGCTGGCATAATAAGATATCTTCATGACAAAAGAGTTTGCTTAATTATAGACTCTTAGCATGAGGCCGGGATCAACATTGAGTCTGGTGTACAAACAGACTTTTAAAGGCACTGCAAAGTGTGTCGAGCCGCCCACGTACCTTCAGATTGGTCTGTTTGTGTTTGTGGCATGTGACAGACACTACATATGGCCAATCAGCAGGCTTCATGACCACTCCGGCCAGGTGGGCACAGGTGACGTGGAAGGAGGTGGAACAGTTTTCGTATGAGCACTGGATACATGCACCACAGATGTGTTTCGTGGTCTTGTAGCAAAAGATGCACTTCTGTAAAGACAAACAAAGCAATTTTACAAAGCAGAACCACAAATAAATAAATAAATATATAAAAACAATGCTGTTGCCTCCCATCTATAAAATGGCCGTCAAAACCATATTTTTAAAAGTTTTTTTGTTGTCTCTTCTACTTTTGTTTCCTAATTACCATGAATGCTCTTTAAGTTGAGAGGTTTATTTATTTATTTAACTCCCAGAGCTGTAAAACTTAGGCAATAAAGGGAAATAAAAAGCTAAAAAGAAAACCTCTTAGAAAAAAGAGGCCATAATATTTAGTCTATCCAAACAATTAATCATGCTAGAGGCAAGGCAGTTTTTGGTACCAAGACAACCGAGTCCCACAGAAAGCACAAGACCACGCCCAATACACAGGTACACAGTACAAGACAGTACAAGACAGTACAAGACAGTACAAGACCACACCTACTTTAACACAGCAATATATTCCTAATACGTCCCTCCTTTTAATTCTGCACCACCTCACCTCCTCCAATATCTCCACCCACGTCTCCCATGATGCCATGGGTTTATTGATAGATAATAAAACCTCTTTATGAAATGATCAATACTTCATTTGGTCTCCCGTGGGCTGGACGCCAGAAGGCTGTCGCCACGGCGCCAGAGCAGGGGTAACTCGGGGAGAGGCATGCGTGATGCTCCATTCTGCGGGAAAGTGAGACAGGACACCAGAAGCAGGAAGCATTTTCTGGATGTCATTATTTACCTACGCCATCATTTACATAAGCATCTGGTCTCCGTTTTTAGTCCCGGGGTCATAAGGAAAGGTTTTAACAAATAAACTTTGCTATGAAGCTTGGAAGAAAAAAAGGGAGGGGGGGAGGGGCGGGGTTAAGAGATTTTAGTGAAATATTTAGCATGTTTTCTAGCATCTTTAACAAGTGGCTAACGATGTGAGACTGGCAGCCTTACTGACAGACTACTGGCTTTATTTCCGTTAACAGTTCGTTTCCTTCAATCACATAAAGAGTTAGTGTACCAACTGAAAGACTTTTAGGGACAGAACCTGAACTGTGTTCTAATTCAGGGACATGAGGAGTCAGCGCTCTTAAGTTGTGGAGATGGAACAGGAGCGGAAGGCTGTGCGTGAGGACTGCAGCCAGGACTGGAGTCGACGGCTCCTTCGGCAGGCTGAGCTGGCCGCACCCCCGACACGGACGCGCTGAGAAGAGGATGAGTCTCTGCTGTAGACGCCGTGTGTTGAGCTCAGCACGGGCAAACCTCACGTGGCTGACTCACGCAGGCGCTTAAACAGTTTGATATGGGTAAATGACACTACTAGCAGAAATATCATGCGAGGAGGCTTTTGCAATAAAAACTGGAATATTTGAAAGATGGAAAAGCAGTCAAAAATTTAACCCAGATAAATTGTAAGTTAAAAGCCAGCAAGAGCTTAGCATGGAACGGTTTTCCAACAAACTGATTTATGCTAGTCCCACCACGTGAATACCACGTCCGATTACGGCAGCCTTTTATTGGCCAGAACGCTCACAGAACACAGTAAACAAAATTATTTGGTAGAGCGTTCATTTACATATGCCCGCCTTCTGTGACATCAGCGGCGTGAAGGCCAATACCGCGCTGATTATTAATAAGGGATATATTATGCAGTCCTATTGTTATTGCCCTGTCAGAAGAGTCACTTTGAAGACTATTTCCACTGATTTACATAGCTCATTAAGCTCCAGTGGGGTGAGGAAACCAGGACAGGTGTATGTGGCCTAATGTGATTACTGCCTAAGTGAAGGACATGTGTAAGACAGAAGGAACTAAGTGGTTTCTATAAATGGTTTATCTCATTTTTAGTCGCTTGAAGGATTGAGAGAAGTGCCTTCTTCCATGTGGGTTCCCTGTCTGAGAGGCACTGGATGCATGGAAACGAATGAACAACCAAACTGAGCAAGACTTCTCAGATAGAGGGTTATTTCTCCATTTGTGTAAACAGTGTGTACAGAACTGGGTGTTTGTGTTTGGATGTACATATGTAATTGTGTGTAAATTGTGTGTTATGGTCATGTATGCATGTGAGCATGTTTGCGTGCGAGTGAATATCTGTGTGTGTCTCCACACATCAGAGACAGAGTGGCGATGAGGATATCAGTTCCTGCCTCCAGAGAGAGTGAAAACCACTCCTTCCAGCAAGAAACATCACCTGATTACCCAGCCATTACACACCATTAAAAATGCACCCCTTTTGCCACACACACACACACACCCACACACCCACACACACACACACAGCTCCCAGGTGCCTCAGAATCTCTTTCCCATTATCCATCCATCTGTCAGCACTGCAATGTTTTCATCCATCCAAAGTCTCACCACTTATCCATCCA
This sequence comes from Tenebrosternarchus preto, assembly GCA_025802075.1. Classification (NCBI taxonomy): domain Eukaryota; kingdom Metazoa; phylum Chordata; class Actinopteri; order Gymnotiformes; family Apteronotidae; genus Tenebrosternarchus; species Tenebrosternarchus preto. The sequence goes on from JAOYMR010000024.1 coordinate 4,644,219, forward strand.
CACTTCTACTGGAGGCCTGCTGAGAAAGCAGCCACACTTAGCCACACTCAGCCACACTCAGCATCATTCAGCCACACTCAACATCATTCTGTCACACTCAACCTCATTTAACCTCATACAGCCACATTCATCCACACTCAACCTCATTTTGCCACACTCAACCTCATTCACCTTCTCACATCTCTTTCAAAAAGCTGATTCAAATGCAAAATGCACTCAAATGCAGAAAAGCGTTACTTTGAAAAGCCCTCCAGCAACACATACACAGATACCAAACGCACACACACACACACACAGACAGAGCCACACGCTTACCAGACTCTTCCTGGTCTCTGGGACGGCGGTCACATCAACTCGTTCTCTCTCTACGGCGTTAACGAAGCGTGCCTCCGCTACAGCAATGGCACAGACCACGTGCACCCACCTGCAGACATCCATCACCTTTAAACAGTATGCATATGATAACGCACATGCATGGTAACACATTTAACACACGGTGCCGACAGACTCCCTCACACATTGTGGTGTGTAACACACATATTGCTTTAGTGCACGTCAGGTGGATTTGGTACGGTTGAAGAGACACAGCTACAGCTACAGCACCTGTCATCCGTGGTCATCTTCAAAGCTCCTCCTCTTAGGTTACACAAACAGCAGGCCTGCAAAACCCACACAAACACAAACACACACACACACACACAAACAATAAACTACTGCATAAGTGTTTACCAGCTCTCAACTCCAGTTCAATGAACCCGATTTAGCTTATCATCTAATTACTAGCCCCTTGAGCTGAGCCCAGACTGTTAAAGGGCAGGGTGACAACACTAAACTGTGTGTTGCTGTGACCCTGCAGGAGGGGGTTGGCATTTCCTACTGTAAGCAACTGCAAACACAACACAGGGTTTACACTGATCCACATATGGGGTGATGTCACTTAACCAGCATTGAGCTGCACTTGCTAAAAGACTTTATATAAATGAACACGGAGCGGCTTTAAATCGAACACGGAGCGGGTTTTTTTTTTAATCTATGTTTTGCATAGACATTGGTATGCAACACGCATTCAGTAGCTGTAATGGATTGTGTGGGTTGAGGAGCTAGAAAACTATACACACACACACACACACACACGTTAGTATGAGGGATGGGGTGAGGGTCCAAACACCGATGTTGTTGTGTGCTTGTTCATTTATGTATGTGTGTATGTGTGTGTATGTGTGTGTGTGTGTATGCTTGGTCTGTGTCAGGATAGGTTACACTCTGTGAGATGTATGCATGCTTGAATGTGTCTGAAGGATGCAGCTGTTCTGTACACACACGCGATAGGGAGTGTGTTCACGTGTGTGTGTGTGTGTGTGTGTGTGTGTGTGTGTGTGTGTGTGTGTTTGCGTCCTGCACCGTCACATACCGCAGTCCATGCCACTGCAGTACAGCGAGAGCACATCCATCCTTCCCGCAACATGTCTGGCCTGACGCCATAGCAACCTGGGTTGAGGGAGAGAAAGGAGTTGGTGTTTGTTACTCATCACAGTTTGAAACTCAACAATGGTTGCACAACTGTCAGTCCAGTCACAGAGGACACTTCTACAAAATTATGAAAGATGTGACGGAGTATGACAGAACAGTGTCACTAACACTCGCCAAGCAACCAACCCAGAAAGCACAACGACCCCAATCTCACAGTACCGGTGTGCTCCGGCCCTGCATCCCTGGAGTAAACCTCACACTTACAATTCAGGAATCTGCCAGTAAACTACAGCCAATTATCAACTACAACACAGACACCATAAAGCAAACATGCCAAAGGGTTTTGTTTGGACAGGAACATAAAATATGCATTTCTGCCCATCTAGATGAGCGTGGAGAGGTGAGTGTAGAATGTGAAGAGGTGCTGACGCTGCCGTCTCTCTCCTCTGGGTCTTATCGTGGTTCCCCGGAGCCCCGGTCGCCATGCCGACACGGTGATGGTGCACTAATGATTGCGGGGCTGCATCTTGCCACATCATCCCCCCGAGGAGTGCAGTGTGGAAGAGGTGTAGTGTGGCACTGTGTCTGCCAGAGAATGTATCGTGAGTGCGCACGTTCACACACACGCGTGCGCGTGCACGCACGCACACACACACACACATGCGCACACGTGCAATGCAAGCACACTCACTCGCACTTTACATCTCAATTTCTCTACACCTGCCACGGAGCCTTAGAGGTGTTGCATGAAACATGTGTCATTTAAATGGTGACCAAAAAAAAAAAACAATAACAACAACAAGCCCAAGAAGTAGAATTTATCCCCTCTGCCCTCAAGCAGCCACACACACACACACACACACACACACATTCTGCCAGCGGAGTTGTTGGCGGGATGCTGAACAGAAGGCTAGAGCTGGTCTCGCCCTGTCTCCCTGCGTCTCTGAGTCAGGAGGTCCATCCAGCGGCAGCCTGCTCACCCCGCAAATGAGCGGAGGGGAGTTTGAGCAGGAAAAACCCTCGAAGCTAAACAAGAGGCAAAAAGCTCAAGTACCATTTCACCTCTCTAGCACACCCACTCTGCCTCCCCCTCTCCCTCTACTGTTAGCTGTATAAAAGTCAAGAGACCTTTATTTTAGATAGAAAGAGACAGAGAGAGAGGAGGAGAAACAGACAGAGAGAAATGGGCACAGTCACAGACTGGGATACTGGGATAAATGGGTATTTGGGAATGTGCGAGCGTGTGTGTGTGCGTGTGTGTGTTTCTATCCACTGTCGCAAACCCTAAGGACATCCTTTGCTGACAGGAAGTCGTCAACTTCTGCCGATAACTGGCTGGCACTAGATCAGTGAGGAAAAAGTGCCCAATGTCTAGGCACATCCTGGCACAACATGACACGCTGCAGGTAGGGATCAGTGCCCGTTTCCAGTTCCCAGCACCCAATCAGAAGCGTGTTAGAATTCTGGGGACATAGCAGTAACCTGCAGTCGTACAGGTGTCGTGTCATTTCAGTACACAACGTATTCACAGTGGGAAGAGATGAAGTGAAGTCATCGCCGTAACATGATGTCATGTTCACATCAATCAACACTTCAGCCGAGTGGTTGCTCCAACGCCAGGCCTTGCTGGGCTCTTTGAGGCTGGAGTGACTGCCCACGCCACACACGAGCTCACCAGCAGCAGAACAGCATGAGCAGGCAGAGAGCAGAGCCACCTCGTCCTCAGCGCACACGCGGGCGCACGTGGACGCGCTGGCGCACGTGGACACGCAGACAGACTTGAAGACGCAAACCCACATGGACACACACAAATGCGCGCGTACAGGCACGCGCGCACACACACAGGCAAGCAAATAAATAAATAAATAAACAAAAGTCTGCACTGCCATCCTAATTGGCTACGCGGCTTACACTCGGACCAAGCAGAGCAGAGGCAGAAACTAAATAAACAGCTTTCCCCACTCACCCCCCCCCTCCAAACTCTCACGGTGCATTCTTTGCAGAACTAGAATGTTTTTCAACCTAAATACCACACTAGCAGTTCAGCCTGGGTGACAGTAAATTGGCTGAGGTGGTTTGATTGACACTACTGTTGGTGTAGTGGGTGGGGGGAGGGGGGTGTAGCAGGACTGTTGACCAGGCAGCTCAGAGGAACAAGGGAAATCACAATTAAGAGCCAGAGAGTGAAGACAAGCACCACTGCGTTCTGTAGTACACCTCAGGGGATGGTACAGAGTAGCAAGATATCGGACACAGAATGTAGCGTTGCTGCAGCAGGATACAGTATACTACAGTGTGTAGCGCACTACAGCACCATATGGCCCACAGGGGGCGTACTCACTGGCATGGACCTGAAGGTTGCAGCTGGAGCAGGCCAGCAGGACACTAGTCCCGTCCTCCCTGATGAGGGAGCTGGAGGGCAGGGGCTCGGTGTTGTCAGAGCCGGCGCTGAAGCACATCTCTGGGACGAGCGGTCGGGTCCACTCACCACAGCGCCACACAGGACCAGAGGACCCGTCCCCCAGGGGAGGGGGGTCCTTATGAGGCTGGAACACACATGGTATACACACACACACACACACACACACACACACACACACACACGAGATACACACACAGGACACAGAGACACACACACACACACACACGACACACACACACACACACACACAAGACACAAATAGACAGGTAAATCCCAAGGAAAACTTTATCATATCACAGCATTCCATTTTATTACACAACACTTCAGGCTGTTGTATTAGTATTAGTGAAAGAATGGCAGCATAGCTTCCGTTAAACACAGGAACTCTTGCTTTCAAATATGATCAAAGTGTCCAACATGCTGGGATCATTTAGCAAAAGGCTAACAGCATTTGGCATGACGCTAGTGGTGTTTAGCATGAGGCTAACAGCGTTTATGATTAGGCTAGTAGCGATTGGCACCTGGGTGTACGGGCAAAACAGTGAGCACACAGCACAGTGGGGCTCAATGGTTGCCATGGCAGCGTTGAACTTCTTCTCAGCCAGGAAATCAGGCGAGCGGTTTTGCCACAGATGGCAATCTTCTGGTTTCTTCACTTCCTGCTCTGCACCGCCCCCTACTGGCAGCCATGAGTACAGCTCTATGGGGAAACAGACATACACACACACACACAAACACACAGTGAGACCAACAGGGCTTAATATTTCTTCCTTCTCTCATCTTTTCCTCTCACTCTCTTTTTTTTAATAAATCTCCCTTCTTCTGTCTTTTGCTACGATCTTTGCTAGACGCAACATCCAGTGTCTCAAACAACCAAACCTCTCAGAATACCTTCAATGTTACGTCCTGGTAAATAAAGTCAGGTGTAAGGTACACATGATCATGAACGCTCAATAAACTCATCCTGAGAACAGGGCCCTGTGTGTCTAAGACAGGGAAGGTTACTGGCTCATCTGTAGACATGATGTCTTCCCTCTCATCACTGTAATCCTCACTGTTCCCTGTTATCAGTCTCTCTGCTTTTGAAAACACACGCACACACACGCACACACACACACATACACACACAGAAGTTGAAGATGTCTCCCTGCTGGATGCTCAAAGTGACTTTGAAAGCAGGTAATTGGAAGTCATGATCCCCAGATCAATAAGTACCAGTTGAGGCAGGGAGAGAGAGAGAGAGTGAGAGAGAGAGAGAGAGAGAGAGAGAGAGAGAGTGAGAGAGAGAGTGAAGGAAGGAAGGAAGGCAGGCAGGCAGACACACAGACAGACAGACAGACAGACGGACGGGTGTGAATCAGAGTGAATAAAATACTAAATTAAATACAAGTACAGTGATTAAATAAAGACAGTACACAATAAGTACACATGAGACAATGACAGTCAGAGAAGCAGTCAGACATCTGCTAAGCTTCAGAAAGCTTCATAACCTGCCGCCCCAAGGACCCTGTGGGATACATCACCACTAATGCCCCCAGTTCTTACTCCAGCTCGTTTTCAGGGCCAGAGTCCCTGCACTGCCGACTACAGCCACGAGCTCACACACACACACACACACACACCAGGCATTCAACCACAACTGCTACCAGCCCAATGTAAAACACAGTTTTCTTTACTGCACGTGTCTGAGCGGCTGCAGGGTAAGACCGAGGTGTGAGAAGGGGCTTCTGGTTTGGTGAACAGCGAGTTGCCCCTTATCTGCCCCGAACACCTTCCGCCAACACACCCCTCTACAGGAGCCACTGCTGACATCACCCACCACCCCCATCCGCAATCATCATACCGATAGCTGACGTAGCATAAAAGAAGGGACACCCACCCTCATCGCTGGAGGTCTCCTGCTTGACAACGGAAAGAGGGGTGCGGGTGGGGGGTTTGCTGAACGGATGCCTGCGACTCTTCTTCACCTCCACCTTCATCTTCATCTTCGAGTAGGAGTTGGTCTGCAGGGGGTGGGGGGGAGGTGTTAAACAGAATGCAAGAATTCACACGTGCTCTGTGCAGGTCACTGCGTCTGTCCTCATCAAAAGGGATCCAAGCATTCAAACATCCCAGCAGCACCAAAGAACGTCCCGCTACTCCAGTACCCCGATGTGCAATAAAGAAGAAATACAAAAAATTCTTACAAAACTTAAATCATGCCATTTCTAGCTTGCCTATCATGTCCTTTTTAGGTGGGTTTGAGGCACCCTACTGAAAATTTCAACTTAATATCGTACCGTGTAGTTAAAAAACAAGTGTAGAAATATACAAATAATCGTAAACTATTAGGTCATGTTTTTTTTTGACACTACATGCTTTCACCTTTAGACGAGCGCTTTTTAAGTGCTGATCTCCTGAGTACAGTGCTGATCAATGTTCCTAAATGCCAGGAAACTCACCTGCAGGCTAGGCTCGGAGCTGCCCAAGACCACGCCCCCTTCGCCATGGCCCTCGGACTTGGCCATGGCGAACTGCTCAAATGCTTGCTGGAAGCTCACCTCCTCGGCCAGTTTCATCTTCTTCCTCTTTTTCTTTTTTTTCTGCTCTCCATCCTCCGGGTCAGGTGGCTGGGAACCTACTGGCACGATGGTGTGGATGTGCCAGGGGAAAAAAAAAAGACTTGTTATGGAAAAAGAAGATAATATCTGCTGGTGTTTAGCAACAAGAACATGGACACACTAGAGCACCTCGGTGAGGCCCGGTACTGTCCATCCATTCAGTCCTGAAGCAGACAAAGCAAGTTTGTATGCGACCTTGAGAAAATATTTTCTTAGTCTATCGGCTAATGCACTTTACAGAAGACCGTTGCATGACAAGCAGTTGAAGAGATCTGGAGATACTTGCGCTTTGGTTAAAGAGAATTTTTCTGGAATCCTTAAGAAAAAAAGAAACGCACATACCAAAACTTCTGACGAACTGAGAGGAAAGAAAAAACGCAATTTCTTTTTATTACAAACAATTACAGTCATTTTTTTTTTTTTTTACAACTACAGAACTTGGAACATTGAAATACTGGGACTGGAATCAATAAAGCCTCTCCCATTTTCACACTCTCTTCTCTGGAGCAGCCACCCCTGCTGCCCTGCCAGCTCAGTACCTAAAGATCCAGTCTGGCCAAAATTGATTGGTGACCAATTCTGAACATCTGTTGTAGGCTTTCTGTCAATGGAACACAGGCCAAAGACGTCAGTGGTGCTGTAATGGCAAGCAAACACTTCTTAGGAGTCAAACCGCACCTCTTCTCTCCAAACGGATCTTTTTTCGGGACTCACAACCGTCTCGTTTGCGTGCTTTTTTTTTTTTAGAAAGCTTGACTGAAACTTTACGAGATCGTGGCGATGGATGTGGAGCTGTAGAACGGCTTACTCTACTGCTCTAGCACTTATCCAAAGCCATGTGATGTGACTGGGCCTCCGGCGAGTGCACACTGTGCTAAGGGGGTGGGGGGGGAGCAACGTTGCTAAAGGAAAGTGTTTGCCAATTTAGCGCTTGTTCAGACTCTCCACCCGAGCGTAGGTGTTCGGGTGGTGAGGGGGGCGTGGGACCGAGGCTTGTCTCCAACACACCTTTTTGTCTTATAATTGGGATTTGAAACTGGGCCAAACTGTCAGCTGTTGCAAAGCTGGGGCACAAACAGCTTGGGAAAGGTGCTTCATATTCTTCAGAAACCATAGCAAATATGCAGAACCTGTTTCCAAAGTATTAAAGCTCAACCTCCTTAGCCGGGAAATCTTTTTTTTTTTCCCTTTTGTCTTGTTACAGCTGTTTGTACGGCAGGTAATGAAGGCTCTCCTCCTCCCGTTATTTATACGGTTCAGGCATAAGGGATGGAGCGCATGGTCGGCTGAAGTCCAAGCCTGAGGTTTAGATGATGTGACACCGCCATAGCACCTGCACCATGATGGCCCTGAAGTTCTCCTCACCTTCTTCTCGGAGAGCCGCTTCCTGCTCCTCCCTCTCCAGTGCCTCCAGGGTGAGCAGGGCCTCCCTGGCCATGCGCTCGTCACGCTGTTGCCTCCTCAGCGCGTCTTTCTCCTCTAGCCGCCGCTGGTAGTCTGCAACGTCCAGCTCCTCCCCTTCCTCCAGAAGTACCTTCAGCTCGTCAGGCTTCAGCCTGCGGATCTGCTTCACTTTCTGCTGGGCCCTGAGGGAGAGCAGCAACACACACACACACACACACACACACACACACACACACACACACACACACACACACGTGTATTGCACAGACACACTTACAATCATGTATTGCATCACTATACCATGGGCCTGAAGGATATTCACATTCTGAGAAGGTTATTCTATCAAAGTGAGAAGGTTCTGTTGCTGTATCCCAGTTAGTTTTCTCCTGCCTTAGAACCAATGCTTGATGTTTTATTTTTGCTTTTAGCAGATGTGATTCGATCCATGTGCCAAGATACAGACTTTCTCGCCAAAACTCTCCAACTGCTCAACCTACTCTCGGTTTAACTATACAGGCTCAAAAACAAAGCCCTCCTGGCCGTTAACGTTCCAGCCTGCACCTCCACGCACTTTTTACATTTTATGGACAAAAATACTGTATTGCTACACATCATAGTTGTGATTTGCCCTGAAATACATGCAAATATATGACATTTTAAATATTAAACCACTGCTGGTGATGTAACATGATAAAGGCCCTCCCACAAATATCAGTACGCAAACGTCAAAAATTGCACTAATGTTGAAAATCTGCAATATCGGGCAGCCCTGCAATTTATGTCCAGTTAACACAGCTGCTCCCTCAAGGTTCCCTCGTTCAGAAGGTTCTCCTGTCACCTCATTCCCCTCCAGTAGGGAGCACTCTCTCACCTCCGCAGCAGTTTCTCCCTGAAGGTGACCCGGTTCTTCCTCCAGTTCTCCAGTTCAGGGCTGGTGAGGCTGGTGGGCTTCAGGTGGTCCAGCACCGTCGTGTCTTTGCCCTGTTTCCACAGTTCGTAGCGGTCGGGCTGCAGGCAGCGTACGAACACGTCCATGGAGATCTTCACCATGTCCTTACGGCACGTGCACTGTGGGGGATGGTGAGACGGGGAGAGAGTGAGACAGATATATGTGGGCAGTTTGGAGCCAGACCACAGCAAAAGAACACGCTAGAAACTTGGAAATGGTCTTCTGTTTAGTAAAAACAGCCAAGTTTTAAAGTGGTCTAAATGGTGCTTACAAAGCTAACAACAAGGAAAAGAACAATGAACGCAATTGTAAATGGCCGTTTATGTACTGAAACTAGAAGTGACGTGAAGTAGTTTAAACTGCAGTGTTGTTTAAATGGGTCCTGGAATTAACTTACTGCACTAGTGAATCTACATTTGAGCTGTATGCTTGGCAAAGGCATTTAGACCCAAACTGCAGACTGGATGCATTTATCAATTAAGAGACTGTAGTAATAGACTCCTCGGTTAAATTACAAAAAAATAAATACAATAAAACAAACTTGTTGAAGACTCAAGCACACAGAGACAGTTACTTTTTCCCCTCCTACATCAACATTCCTGTTCTACGATACAACCAGAATCAAAGCATTATGGAAAACCATTACAAATTAGACATTAACAAAATCCCCCAAGAACACAGCTTTTGAGGGATTTGTAAACAGCAGAAAGAAGCAACCTGGATATGAGTGGGTTACGGATCTCTACCCCTTGCAGTAGTTACACCAACGGCTCGTCTCAAAAGCCCCCCGAGCGGCAACGAAACGAAAGAAGCATGAGCGGGATGGGGGCTCGGGCGGTGCCCGGGTGGGGCGGGCAGGCAGAGGCGCCCGGGTGGGGCGGGCAGGCAGAGGCGGGATGGCCACCCTCGAGCGAAGGCCGTGAGCTGCTGCCAGGCTCAGGTGATTTGGAGATTGGAAAAGTGGGTCTTGGTGCGTCTCTAGCCGAGAGCTGGAAACCAGCTCGTTAACTGTAGACTCCACACACGTGCCTCGGCTAGAGTTAAAGCTGGCTCGAGTTAAAACACACACACACACACACAAAAACAAAAACAAAAACAAACAAACAAAAAAAACCAAGCCGACATGGCAAACTTTTACTAAAGTTTGTAAAATGGCACGGAGAAGCAGTGGGTAATGTCTAAAGTGAGGCCTCTTTTGGCTGGAAAGCCTGCGCAGTGAATGGTGTCGTCTGGTAGGGGGTTCACAGTTATCCTGGAGATCACACTGAGAGAGTCGTGATAGAGATACCACCAAAATAGCAGCAGTAGCCCTCGCTTCCGGAAGAGGGATTCATCCACCGTACTGGCATTGCTCTCTTCGTTCTCTTCTGGAAGGGTTTTTTTTTAGTCTGCTGGCTAACGCAGACCAATCAGACTGCTCTCCACTGAAATGGGGGTGGGATGATGCCTCATCATAGCATACATCAGGAGTGGAGCAGTTATAAATGAAAGAGACAACGAGAGAGATAAACAGGTGAACAAGAAGCTTACCCTCCCCCCCCCCCCCCCGTGTGTGTGTTCTCTGTATAAGGTCCAGTGGTTATTTTGTCCACTGCTCTAAGAACCTTATGTTCAATTACAGGAAAGTCCAGTGCAAAGCCAGACAGCAGAAGTGAACCGCTCTATACTAGAGTGTGTGTGCGCGCGTGTGTGTGTGTGTGTGTGGTGTGTTAATAATCACAGCAACAAGCACTAGCCACAAAGCAATATCAGCACATCTCAAGTGCAGTGCTGACTAGAGTACTGTATTCCTCTGCTGAGGTGCAGACACAAAGAAAAAGAAAGAAAGAAAGAAAAAAAAACAAAAGGGGGAGTTCTCAGAGGATCTGGCAACAATGCAGACATGCAATAAAAACCTCCATTAGAGAAATAACAAGTCCACACAAAAGCAGAATGAACCTACAACGACTGTTGCCGCCTCACACATCAACCCAGTGAAACAGGCACCCAGCCTGCCGTCAAACGATACTAAAACAACTTCAAGCACACAATGCTGCTCTCTACCCTCTCGTACGGAGACGATGCTGCTCTCTACCCTCTCGTACGGAGACGATGCTGCTC
>JAOYMR010000024.1:4655263-4671349 GCA_025802075.1 Tenebrosternarchus preto
TCTACCCTCTCGTACCCAGACGATGCTGCTCTCTACCCTCTCGTACCCAGACGATGCTGCTCTCTACCCTCTCGTACCCAGACGATGCTGCTCTCTACCCTCTCGTACGCAGACGACGGGGAATAAGGAAGAGCAAGTGAAGAAGGCTACCGTATCTTACACACGCGCGCGCACACATGCATGCATTCATGCACACATACACACGCGCATACACACACGTGCACACCAGACTTTCTCTTCTGTGACCCATTACTTATGATTATGGTAACCTGAGACCCATAAATGGCCACTTCACACACTCTAAATGACTGCTTGTTTGGCACTTCCATGACAATCAACAATCCCCACAGCAACCAATTATCCCACAGGACAATTTATAGCTGTATATAATCACATTTGTTTGCTATTCTGAGGTCATGTTTTATCTGATGTCATATGTTTTTTGTTTAAAAAAAAAGTTAGACCAACTGTCAGGGTGATGATTATACATGTATTTAAAATTAATTAAAACTCTAGCTTTGAATTTCTTTACGTGCGTTTTCCCCTGTGTGTTACGTGGAAATTCATTTATCTTCACAATTTAAAAGTATCTTCTTTTTGTGTGTGTGCGTGCGTGTGTGTGTGTGTGTGAGTGTGTGTGGTGAAGGGGCTTTGCAGTCGTTACAAAGGGGTCTGCTAATGATCTCCTCCATTGAGATTCACATGGAGGCAAAAAAGTGAAAGACTCCCCTCTCCTGCTCTCTGTTCAGCCTGTGTTAATGGAAACAGCTGTGAAATGCTGAACACTGGGTGATGGAAGGAGGGAGATGCAGGAAAGAGGAGAAAAAAAAGACAGACAGAATAGCAGGGAAGAGGAGGAGAGACAAAGATACAAAAACAGGAAAAGGTGTGGGAAAAAACAATTACTGTTTTTAGAGGGAGGTGTGGTGTTAGTAAGGATGAGAATATGAGAGAAACAGCAAGTGTGAGAGCGAGAGAGAGAGAGAGAGAGAGAGCGCTCGACAGTCACAGAGAGAGAGAGAGAGAGAGAGAGAGAGAGAGAGAGAGAGAGAGAGGGAGAGAGAGAGAGAGAGAAAGCACAAGAGAGCGTGAGCCAGAGGTGGCAGGTATACACACTTCCCTTACTCAAGTAAAAGTTCAAATACTCTGATAAAAGTTAGACATACCTGCATGTGTTACATATACCTGCATGTGTTACATATACCTGCATGTGTTACATATACCTGCAAGTATCATCTGCCCAATCATACAAATGTCAGATTTTCAGTTGATATTACTTTTTTGTAGAGCAAATACATGATGGCTAATCAAAGGTGAGCAGTAGAAGTGTACAGATATATCACACAGCCCCCAGTTCTGCTGTCACACCCAGCTGGATTTCGATTGGCTAACACCTAGGTGCTTGGTGAGGTGCCTGAATAGAAGTTGTCTGAATTACCTTTTTATGTAATAAATATATGATGAGGAGAAAGGTGAGGTACGACACAAGTGCTGAGTTGAGCAATAGTTATGGGTGTGTGGGTTTATGGGTGATCCAGTAATCAATGTTATTAAAACAGTCCATAGTCAATGATCCAAAACATATTGAAATGAAACCAGATAACAAAAATAAGAACAGACTAAACAACCAGGAAAAGAAGGGAAGAAAAGACAGAATATCAGACTAGGAGGGTAACACTGATACTGACAGGCTATCAGACTAGGATGGTAACACTGACACTGACAGGCTATCAGACTAGGAGGGTAACCCAAACTAGAGTACAAGACTGTCAGGCTATCAGACTAGGAGGGTAACACTGACACTGACAGGCTATCAGACTAGGAGGGTAATCCAAACTAGAGTACAAGACTGTCAGGCTATCAGACTAGGAGAGTAACACTGACACTGACAGGCTATCAGACTAGGAGGGTAACCCAAACTAGAGTACAACACTGTCAGGCTATCAGACTAGGAGGGTAACACTGACACTGACAGGCTATCAGACTAGGAGGGTAACCCAAACTAGAGTACAACACTGTCAGGCTATCAGACTAGGAGGGTAACACTGACACTGACAGGCTATCAGACTAGGAGGGTAACAACTAAAGCACAACACTGACAGACTAAACTAAGGCAGAAAAGCCAATATGTAGAGTTGTACACAGTTAGAGGAAAGTGAATGCAAGAAATAAAGGCGAATGCAAGAAGCAACAGAGATAAACAAACTCACCAGACAATGGTGATAGAACCCATGGCCCTCAAAGTGCGAGACCATGGCAGTGAGCCTGGCTTTAAAATGGAGTGAGTGGAAACTATTGATTTTTCTTATGAAAAAGTGACAAAAATACTCAAGTAAAGCACAAATATTTTAAACATGTACATGAACAGTAACTACATTTGCCTTGCTAATTCCTACCTTTGGTGTTAGAACAGGTTAAACTACAAACCGTGAGGTGCTCTACAAGTTAACACTACTCACATGTGTCTAGTCTCTTCTAAGAAGAAATGGTAGCAGTTTTAAAAGTTCAAAAAGTCTTAATGGTACACAAGTAAAATACGCCGACAATTTTAAATGGAGAAAAGTATCCAAGGGAAACAGAATCTCTGACTTGTCCTCATGCTGATGCCTGAGTGTAGTTTTAAACCAATGATCCACAGCTAATGGAGTTACTGGTGTAGCATGGGGAAAAACAGCCTAGGAGGACATTTGGGTGAACACACATAATCATACAAAATTTCTTTTAATCTTTCGGTGAAGATTATGCAACAAGCAACAACAAAAGAGCAGGGCTCAAAGAACAGTTATTTACGCATTGTACTGCAGAGAACGTAAAAAAAACCCCCCACAGTTTATAAATTTACTTGGAGGTGCTGATAATGGACTCACACAAAGGCACAAGCATCAAGTAGAAAACTGCATCTGCTTCATCATGGACACCGTAATTCCTGCCTTGGAATTCCCGTCTCACAAAATACACGCTTTTCACTCCGAGAGCCATTATGCAGTGTGTTTCTGTTTCTAGCTTTCCTTGTCGTGTTTGGCGGTGGCAGTAGGCTTGTTTGGGGCATCCTTTCACGTCTCAAACCCTTTGTCCCCTGCAGTGGCTTTCATGTGTTGGGTGAACACAATTTCTAACGTATTTCAAAAGCCTTTATTTCTCTCCAGGCCCCAGTGCAGTGTATTGATGTAGCCACTGGAAAGCATTTCATTTTAATCTGCTCACCGTTGGGGGTGGGCTGACGGTGATAGCATAAGCCACGTCCTTGATCGGTTAATCGGTTGATTGGCTCGGGGATGAAAGTCGAACGGCGGCTCTTCCGAGTATGAGCATCACTTCTGTTGGCGGCTACACGTGTCGTTGTCAGGACTGCATATGCCTGCAGACAGCAGCCTGAGGTCTGGTCCTCCCAGTCAGTCCAACACAGCCCGTCTTCTCCTGCTGTGGCGTGATTCATTTGTCTGAAGTTACATCACAGTTCTGTCTGCTGCACAGTCCTCCTGTGACGGTCTCCTCCATCTCTCAGGGTTTGTGCGGCTGAGCGCGTGCTGTTCCTGGCGCTCAATCTCTCTGGGCGGTTTCCTTGTCCCAACTTGTACCCAAATACCAAGCCTTGGACTATAGAGTATAGCACTTGCTTAAATCTCTTACATTCGTTCTTTCTTAAGCCACTGATCAAATCCATATGCAGATCATTTGCGTAAATAGTGCTGTTTGTTTATTTGTGCTATGGGTCAGTGAATTTTCCTCTGGGATCAACAAAGTGATCGATCTATCTATCTCTTGTGATGGGTTTGAATTATGTTCAATACATGCTGTATGGTTACTGGATATTCAGGTATATACAAAGCGTATTTGTGTCAGCTGTGAACTGTGGGTGTATGTGTATAACGCTGTAAGGGTGTGCGTGTGTGTGTGTGTGTGTGTGTGTTCGTGTGTGTTTCGGTCACCCGCGTTGTGTAGCAGCTGGCTTGGTCCTGCGGTGCAACCTTGTCATGGAGGGTTACAGCATGCTGGAGAGGAGAGTTTCATTCCACTGACACCACATTACCTCCCTCCAAGCTTTTTACCGTTACGCCTGACCAGAAAGCGTACGGCGCGGTGCCTTGTTCAGCGTCTTTAGCACAAAGGCATCCAGTTTTTTTTTTTGTCTCTTCTTCTTTACTCCCATTACAGGAAATTTACAGCCACAAGAAAGAGAGAGAGCTACATTTACATAATATAACATAGCTGATCATCTTTTCGAAATACTTGGCGCTTATATCAAATCTCTCTCGTCTGGCTCTGCTCGACGGAGCTCACCCCTGGCACCTGTTCTCCTGTATCATCCTGTCGTAAGTTGGCCCCTCTCCTACAGACTGCGCAGAGTCACTCCCTGCTGACGTCTCTGGCCGGGATCGGCATCCCGGTCCCGATGTTTTACTCCCCCGGCCCTGATTCAGCTCGAATGGCCTGCCTTTGCGAGGCTGCAACGTCATGCTCTTGCAGGGAGACGTCCCTGCAGATCGCTGCGGTGCAGACCACACTGTGTATCGCCTGTTGCAGTCTGATATCTAAAGCAAACTCTATTGTTTATTAACTGCTTTCCACATCTTTAAGATGTTCAGTTTATGCGACATAATGTACTTTGTCAAAATTAAAAACTGTTGTAGAATTCTGCTTTGATGTGCGAATGCGCATTGATGTGCCTTGCATAAACAACTGCAATACACTTACAATACACTTGCAATACACGCTGGTGCTGTATACTGTATTACATGTGTTTCTTATTTAACAATATGTGTATATAGTGTTTCATACATATTTTTCACTCAATATATATATTTTTTTATTTATTTATGTGAGAATTATCATTCTTGTATTTCCCTCTGGGATCAATAAAGTTATCCATCTACTATTTCATATCAGCATACACAATATGATGCCTAACACTGAATTATAATGCTCAGATGCATTTTTTGCAACAGTCGTTATGAATAATAATTATATCTTATTATATATATTCTGCAATAATCTTACCATAAAACATTGAAAACATTTGGTCTGTGATGTGATTTCGCATAATGACATGCTTACAGAATAACAACCATGGCCTTGGCTGTCCTCCACACTATCCACACAAGTCTTCCCTCCACTATATTCCCTCTTAGCTATGTTCTGGTTCACTTGAGCTTTAAATTAGTTAACGAGTTGCACAATTGGTCAAATTAAAGCTACAATCAGCAAAGCCTTTGTTATCTGAGGTCCACTAGGTATCCCTAAATCAAGTTTGGCTTGAAACATTGTATGAAGGAAAAATTTGCTCAGCAGAGCAAGTAATGATTTCAACGTAATATTATAGCAGCTAAGTAGAACAAGCAGACGGCATTTAGCTGGGAGGACCTTTAACATTATTCCTGTTGGACTGTGCCCTTTGGAGGGAGCAACAGAACATGGGAGAGAGGGGGAGACTGGTGCCTCTGTGCTTCCTTTCTTCAGCCAAAGCCTAAGTCGGCTCTGCACTTCATAGGGTACCTAATGAGTGTATGCACCTGGGTGATGGGGACTGGTGAACACTAACACCCCAGGAGCCAGATTCAAATCGCTGTGGTTTTGTTGAGTGTGTGTGTGTGTGTGTGAGAGTAGGTGTGAGCGGTGGGTGTGTGGGTGGGTGGTTGTGTGGGTTTGTGAGGGGTGTCTGTTTAGTCCTCTGTGTGTTAATTTGAGACAAAACAACATTTGTCTGCGGTCCCAAGGCCTCTTTCTATAGAAAACAAAAAATTGGAAAAGGACAGACAGTTTGGCTCTGTTGACAGTACGCTATTGTGATCAATGATGAAATTTGCAAACAGATTCCTTTAAATTTTAATTGACAAGCAAATTGGAGCTGGCAAAATGACAAAGAAAAGAGAGACCTGGGGATTTACACACCCCAAACAGACCAGGAGAGCCTGAAGGGACATAGACGAACTAAGAAACATAACACCACAAAGGTGGTATTATGACATTTTCAGTTTATGAGAGTGTGATATGTAAATAATTCATAGCTAATCAGGCTTGTATTAACTTGTTGGCATGGCAGCAACTGAACGGGTCTTTGAGGTTTAACAGCCATCTCCATGGTTATGAGCAGAGTTTCATTACGCCCAGACTCACACACAAACACTCACAAATTTAGATTCCCTCCCTTGTGCCCTACTCGGCTCCCTAAACCCCAGGCCAGAGACGCCCATCTTTGTTTAGTGGGTTTGTGTATTTTGTTCTATTTAGACGCCATTCCTTCAGCACATAATTATTTTTGTTTGCGCTTCTCCAGTCTCCTGCAGTAATGGGGCAACAATGTCATGTGGGAGACAAACGCATCACCGCTGGTCTGTGTGTCCACCCAGACAGACTGTTCATATACACAGATAGATTATAACTTATTCATGGTCAGTGTGCGCTGTCTCCAAATAACCAACACTGCATTAAGGTGAGGGATTCTGGGTATTCTTGGTGCCGCTTTCCTAACGAATCACAGGCTCGTTTATTTCACAGCTTAATTACACAAGCTGCAATTACATGCCAGCTGTTCTCAACATCCTTACTCCCTCACTCTATCACCCCAGATGGCTAGAGAAAAAAATACAAACCTTATTTCTTCATTTTCAGTCTTGGAGCAGTTACTGAATGTGGCAAAAAAAAAAATGTTTGTGTATTTTTTTGGCGGGCATGATTCTACTTGAAGCCACTCCCTGTTCCAGCTGTCAACCCACACGAATGTCTATTGCAATCACAAGAATCAATGATGATCAATCAAAGTTTATTATAATCTACACTCTTAAAAGAATAAAGCTCAACAGTCCTGGGATCAGAGTTTGAGTTTAGTGGGGTTTCTAGAGGAACATTTTTAGAAGACAGGCATCACTCTTTTGAAAAACATCTGTTACCACGAAAAAAAAACGTGTGTTATCTAAAACAAAATACTGTAAGACAGGTACTGTAGCTTAGCGTTTAAATGCTTTCAGTGGTCAGTATTGTTTTCTGTGTTGATGAAATGGCATCCCCTGCTCTGCCTGGTTGGCAGGTCATTTCTGCTGCCACAACACACTGCCTTAGCTCATACAGCAGCTTCAGCCATTCTTTACATTTGATTTTTATGATTGCTGTGTTTGAGCGAATATTGCATAGTGCACTCTGAAGTGTAATTGCATGCTGTGTCCACATTTCGTGCGATATTTACTTTGTTCCATAAACCTAGAATTTAGAGCAGTTACAGGTCCACTGATTACCATTGATTATTTCGACTGCATGCAGCACCAGATAATTTCGGGTGAGCTGAAAGGCTTGTCATGGCTTGGACGCTTGTATCCAGAGCCCATACTATGCTTCATGTACTGGGTCATTGATGACAGCTGCTACCCAGAGGTGAGGCCTTGTTCCTGAGGATACGTCTCTTTGCCAGCAGGAAATAGCAGAACCCTCGCAGGAATCCAGCAAAGCTTACTGCAAGCTTGGGCGTATGCCCAGCTCCTCCTCCTCCCCCCCTAACACCCTGCCCTCGCCGCCGCTGGACAGCCTGCCAGGCCTGTTCTCCACAGCTGCTCCACCAGTCATCGAGAGCATGGTCTTGGCCAAGCACCTCGGGGACACGCTCATACATCTGCTTCCTGTGATAGGCCGCCGTGCTCCATGTGGGGGTCGAACAGGTGATGGCGTTGGGGGTGTGAGGGGTGTCTCTGGGTAGTGAGTCCAACCCGAGTCAGGAGCCTCCTCTCCGGGCAGCATCTGATATTGTTCCTCCCTGAACCAGATTGCCAGAGGCTGCAAGCCTGACATCCCGTTTCGAGCAAGCGGTCGAAACTTCGTGGCAGGGGGCCGTTGGAGATTCGCTGACAGCAGGAGATAAAGCATCAGGTTTTGCACATGGCCTCATGCTGCCTGCTGGGTCCCCTGTTTTGGTGTGTTGAATGCATGTGTAACATGGTCATGTATGGTAGGTCTCCTGCCACTTCTCTGGTGAAAGGCTTTCATGGATTTATGTGGTTTCTTGAGTGACTGCACATTCTGCCAAGGTTTAAGTTTTTGTTAGCTAAGATTTGTTAGGATTCATGGTGTTTAATTCAATCTGGGGAATTTGTGTATTTAAACAAGTTCTCATCTTAATATAGTGTGGTGTGGTATGACTGAAGAGTATCTACTTTTCTCTTTGATGTTTGAATCAGTTGTTTATTTGTTTGTTTTCCTTTTAGATTTATTATGAATTCAGTTTTTAAATGCATTGCATACTCTATCCAAACTGCCAAGTTTCAAATAGTCAAATTAGATTTCTAGCTGAGGAGCTGTCTGGCAAAATTATTCATTTTCTATGAATTTACCTGTAGAGTAAATTATGGCAATGAAACTGCCAGTTGTCCTACCCTCTCAGGTCTAATAAATGTATTCTAAATGTACCGTTTTTAATATTACATTTTCAATATTACCCACTTCTTCAGCCTGGTGCCTGGAGGACAGACAGTGCTATGACAGATGATAATATTTCCAGGTTGTTAAAAATGCAGAAGGCTGAGTCTGCCTCACTGAGGTGAATTGAGGACAGCACCCCTATGTGGAAGTGCTTATTTTGTGTGTGTGTGTGTGTGTGCGTGCGTGCTTGCGTGCATGTATATGTGTGTGTGGGTGTGTTTATGTATGTGTAATGGTGAACGCCCATGGACACCTCAGTCATGGACATACAAAGTAGAACTGGTGTGGGTGAGTGTGTTTTTTTCCCTGACATTCTGTGTACTAAGGTGACACTGGCCCAGCATATAGAGTGGGTTAGATGTGTGCGTTTGTGTGTGTGTGCGCACCACCTGGAACTGCCAATTCCCCATGGGCTTGTAGCCTCTGAGCATCCCAGCTGAGAGGTCAAGGGCCATGCTGAATCAAAGAGAAATGGGGGTTTTTTAAACTAGAATGCTGTAATTGCTGGAGAGGATTTTCTGTTTGTTTAGACAGAACTGTCTTCTGAATGGTCACAGAATACCCATCCATCTGGAATGTCCTGTTCCAATAATCAGCCAAGAACAGAATGATCTCTCTCTCTCTCACTCTCTCTCTTTCTCACATATTCTCTCTCTATCTCTCTCTCTCTCTCTCTCTCTCTCTCTCTCACACACACACACACACACACATACAGATATCCAATCTTAAGCACTTTGTCTTTCTTTATCTAGTCGGTGTTCCCTGATGAAGAATTTTCTTTTTGTCATGGTTGTGCTGAAAGGAGGAAGGAAAGAAGGAAGGAAAGAAGGAAGGAAGGAAAGAAAAAAGGTTGGAAATACACAACCTGCTAAAAATAAGCATAGGCCTTTGTAACATCCTCAAGGTGAGGCCCCTGAACCATTATCTGATTAATCTCTGCTTTCAGAGTTATACAAGCTCATATCTCTGGGCCTTTGGCCTTGACCAGCATCAGCTCCACTCTTTCAAGTCAGAGCTGCTGGCCTGGAGTCCAGAGAGCAGACAGAACATCTATGTGCTCTTGCATTTTACATGCGCAAAGTAACAGTGGCATAAATAGCACTGCAAAACAACCTCCTGAACTTCTACTCTAAACTGCAGAAAAGGAACAAGACACACAAAATGTGTCTAACTTTTAATAATCTAACTTTGAACCTAATGAATCCTGTGGAAATTACACAGTAGCATAGAGCAAGCCAAGCAGTTCACGTGCACGACTTTACAGAATATATCCAGGGGATGTTTTTTTCAGCAGACAGTAGAATGCTGTCATCTCTGAAACCTAACAAGGCCTACAACTCATTAAAGACCTGAAACACGTACTGCTCATACTTGACATAAATGAAAGGGACCTCAATGGGCGAGATCTTGTTCAGCCCGCACCTCAACTCCATCTGAACTCACACTTCTCACGCTCAGTGTGGCAGAGGCCGAGACCTGGGAGCGGGTCCCGAGCTCTTCCGCGTCTCCTCTCAGTGTGGTTCTTTTTCTCAGTTACACATCGACACCGTCCAGAGCGCTAATTAGTGTAACAGCAAGTCATAAATTAGACGGCACAGGAGAGCGTGGGTCCGGGATGGAACCGTGGGCCCCAGGCCTTCGGGAAGACGCTCTCATGGCCGGCACAGCTGAGCGCGGCTGACCGTCAGCTCCGAGCTACAGGAGAGAATGCTTTTACCCACTTAGATGACTTTGAATGGTTTCTTCACTCCATCATTGCCGTAGACTGATGTTACAATGAATGGAGGTGTTACGGTGGTTAGCTAGTGTTACATGACAAGCTATTGTTAGTGAAACGGAATTACAGCAATGATGATTCTACAAATAGTAAATATTGGGAAGACTGGAACAAGCAGTAGGGTTTGCACTGTTTCAAACAGATGAAAACACATTTTCTTTTTTCCTTTGGTGTGACAAAAGCTCATTCTGTCACAGAGCCTTGAAAAACATCTTTGACAGATCTTTAAAGACTCTGTCAGCTTCAGTTACTCTCTGAGTGAATCAAATAGACCAGGCTGCAAGGTGCTCATTGTCACTGTAAGTTAGCCAGGGGTGGTGTTACGGGCAAGAGTAAATTGTGTTGTTTCGTGTCATTTGCACAATTACATTGAGTTAGTTGCACGTTTGAATGAGATGTGCGTATGGGCATTGCAGTGTTGTTGGTGACCAATAATATATAATAGCCTATGGTTGTTTTTGGGATAGGTTTTGGATGACTGTGACATGTTTATCTGAGCTTATATCAAAATCCACTGTCCTGAGTTGTTGGTTCACTGAATAATGTTAAAAATGCATTTAATAAGGTTTCAGTAGGCTACAACAAATGCTGGGACATACCAACAATAGATTTCTATTTCTGATTTACATGATAATATCTGTTTATTCTTAGCTTCATTCTTTTTAAAAGAGATATACTCTCACAAGAGAAAGGTACAATGTGTGCATCCATTATCCTTCGAACATTGAACATATCTAGACGCACGTAGCACAGGGGCGACCAGCAAGATCTATTTTTAGACGCAGATCTGTGGAAACTCATATGCTGATAATAATTCACTCTACTTAATCTTTTGTTTATATATTCTGAGAACAGCGATAACATGGCATCGTATCTGTTTCGCTTTCAAACGCAGTCTCCTGTAAGGCAGGATAACAAATCATTTTGCGTTTGAGTTTATTCAGCCCATCCTTTGCTCCGTCACAGATAGCGACGATGTAAGGGAATTTCAGAGCGGGTTTTCAATCTCGCCAGTCTTCTATCAAATCAATGCGCCGCTAGTCAGGCTTTAGAACAAAGGTCCAGAAAATTCCATAGCATGTATTGAACACGGAAGTAGTCATATTCTGGATTAGCCTCTTCTAATTCCTATGACGCATCATGGCCTCTGAACATTGTCACAAATAAGTAATTACTCCATCTGAACCAGCTATAGCTGAAGTGATTCACTTCACTCTTGAACGCTTCTCTAAATGACACCTTAACAAAGGCGCCAAGCCAAACGCTAATGAGAGGAAGCATTAGGGGCGTCTTAGTGATCGTCAGCACTGAGACCAGCGCGCAAAAAAACAATGCGCCGTGTGCACTCTTCAGCAATTATCATCTCGGTTTAATGAGCTACATCCTTGCAATATTTGATGCTCGTCGTAGCGATAAAAATGGCAGGTTTGTACGGAACTACTGGATATCATAATCATATGTAATCACTGTATGTTTTACAGGGTTTTTTTTACCCAAGTTTTGAAAAACAAAGGTATTAGGACCTAGTGCTATGCCAGTCGATGCTGATAGACCTGCTGGTTTTTAAGTTCATTCATTTGCTCTTTCTTTCTTTCTTTTGATGGGGGAGTTCAGAGGTCTTTGCAAGGTATTTTTGCCAAAGATTATTTCAAACTTGAAAAGTCCAAACTGTTACACACTGAGCTAATTGAGTAGACTGAAACGTTGGGTGCAGTGGACATCCATTAAAACACAGAATCCATCTCTCTGTTCCACATCATTAGTCTAATCATTGGAACATATTTCTTTGGAACTCTGAAAAACTGCATCATTGCCTTTTAAGAGAGCCAACGACAAAATTAATCATTGAACATCCACAATCCTAAATAAAGAACTATAATTAAACCATAAGCCCCATTAGAGAAGCAAAGAAAGCACATATAAGAAAAACATGGAAAATAAGCACAAAAATGACTGTTTGGTAAGCAGACCTTTTATGAGGCTTGTGCTATAAAGTGAACCCTAACATTCAGATGACAGGGGTTTCTAAAGTTTACCTTTTTTTCTGAGAAAGTTTACATAAGATCTATTGACCCCTCCTGCCCCCCCCCTCTCATTTTCTGTTCCCCCCACCTTTGCTTTGATCCACATTCCCTTTCTTGAATTTTCTACCTGCTGCTGGATGAGCACTCACTCCTCTCCTGCCATCCTTGTGAGGATCACACCCTCAGAGCAGCCACAGACCCATTTATTCACATCTCTTTGTCCTACACAAATTTTAAGTTCCGTTGCATCAGTTGTGCTGGATATGTATACCAGTGTTCTGTCTGTGTATATGGAATGCTGATATATGTTTCATATGCAGGCATGTTCATGTAGCCTCTCATGTATATGTTTTGTTCATCCGAGCTGTTTATGAATTTCCTTCCCTCTCTCTCTCTCTCTCTCTCTCTGTCTGTCTGTCTGTATGTCTGTCTGTCTGTCTGTCTGTCTCTCTCTCTCTCTCTCTGTCTGTCTCTCTCTCTTCACTTATGCAGACTCTTACACCCTTTTCCCTTCTCTCTCTCTCTCTTTTTCTCCCACTCTGAGTACAGCCACCAGGCTGTGTGGTGATGTCTGAGACATTGAAGCCTGTTGATAAGAGCACTCAGTCCTTCCCAGGCATTTCTCCATTCCGTGTGTGTTTTTGTGTGTGAGTGTGAAGCCAAAGAGCAGAATAACAGCAAACATCTCTGCTGGCTCTTGTGACTCTATGGCACAGCAATTCTGGGTCTTCCAGTGAGTCTGATAACTATCATATCTGTCTGTCTGTCTGTCTGTCTGTACCTGTCCATGTGTCTGTCCAGTTAACCATCAGCCCAGTGGCCTCTAAAACATTTCCTTTCCAGGTTCTTCTTGCTAACAGATTATTTGGAGTTTCGAATTTGCCTTAATAGAATGAACCATTATAATAGCCATGTTTCAAATGAATTTTATAATAGATTTAATAAATGTTCTAAACATGGCATCTATCTTGTCTTATTTTTAAACACAATTAAATTTTTTTTTGTTGGAATAGGTTCCAGAAGATAAAATATATTTGATGTATTTCCCTTTATTTGTTTTACATATGAGTGTACATAGGAAATTCACGTTGAGCTGTGAAGTGATTTATCTTGTCTGCTGTACAGTTTTTCACCTCCACATCATCCATAGATGGAGAGCAGCACGATCCTCTAATCCACCGCTACACCTTCAGTGAATATGTAGCCTATAAGAAACAAATGCACGTTCACCAGGACCCATTAAATAAACTGCTCTTATTCAAGCCTAACATACATTTATTCCAATTTAAACTGTTCAATAAGATGCATCTGTTTAAATCTAGACAGATGTAGGATGATGGTAGAGACCTCTGCCTCTGTTTTATGTCTGCGCCGCCAGCGTGAACCACTGAGAGCAAGTCGTCTGTGGAAAATTCCGCGTGTCCGTGTCGGAATGCTAAATGACACAGTGAAATATGAGGCCCTTACCGCGAGAGGTGATTTAGCTTCCTGTACATATATTTAAATGCATAGATAGGACTTAAAGCGAGGTGTTCATCATAAAAATCGGCTGCGTCCTCCGCCCCACACTCTCGTGCGCTTTCTCCCCAGCGGTTTGCTATCTCGCTGCTCGGTGCCTTCACAAATTGCTTCTCATGATTGAGGTGACGAGCTCTTTTACAGACGAATATTTAATATTTTTTCCCCTCCTACAGTCGCTAA
This sequence comes from Tenebrosternarchus preto, assembly GCA_025802075.1. NCBI lineage: Eukaryota > Metazoa > Chordata > Actinopteri > Gymnotiformes > Apteronotidae > Tenebrosternarchus > Tenebrosternarchus preto. Next base: position 4,669,169 of record JAOYMR010000024.1, read on the forward strand.
ACTTCTCTTGATGGATTCTGCTCTATTGTTATTCGAGCTGAAATAATTCTATTAAGGAGACAATAGGCTAGTAGGAAATCATTCTTCGCCAGGTGCAGTAACTTACTGTGTAAAATGGGGCCCTAAAGAAAAACGAAAGGAGGATGTGTAACCTTGCTTCACGCTCGTTTGTGGTAAGACTGATAAGTAGACCCCCGCTGAGTGGGAATGTGCGGTGTCACTGATCCTTACCGCCACCGCTATGCTAAATTACATTAAAATGGTACCTTGTGCTTATGGGTGTACGTGCCATTTCATTTGCTTGCGTAGAGAGCAGGCATTCTGGGTGATCAGAGATTTAGCAGCATCTGTGTGAACGCTAAGGGAAGCAGTAATCTCCATAAAACAGTTACAAACCAAAAAATAAATTAAAAAAGAAGTACATCACTAATTATGGTTTCTTCTGCTTAAGATTATGATAACTGCATGGGCATTGTGATTGATTTTACTTACATTTATTTTTATATTTATGGCATTTAACAGCTGCTCTTACCCAGAGAAACATGCAGAATGCTTGAGTCCTGGAATCAAACCAGTTAGACCACCTCTGCAGATGTTCAAAAGCACAACTCAAGACTGTTCTGAAAGCAGCATTTCTTTGCAGACAGAACGGACATAACTGGTTAATAGTCAAGGGGAGGAGATTAATGTGATTGGTTGACAAGCAATGGGTGGAGATTTTCAAATACCACATACACACCCCACATGGTTCCTCTGTTGTGACTACCAGAAATTACTTCAAGAGCAAGTGGGTATGAACATACATCACTGAATGAACATGACTGGTCATGTACAACAAAACCAAACTTTTACAAAGTTATTATCATACTTTATTATCATACGTACACACTCTAATGCTCTTGTATTGGCAATGTACTTATTCCATGTTAATACCTGCATTTATATATCATTACCATTTATATACTATTTCACAGTTTCTTCAGAGACAGCAGTCATGTACTATTCCACTTTAATATCTGCCTCAGAGGCATAAAAGCATTTCTATATCATTCTGCAGATTTCTCAGTGGGAACGATATCACCATGGCAACATTTACATGGTTGCATGCAATGGTTGCAATTTTTCTATGAGACACAGAACAACAAGTAAGAAGTAAAAACAGCACATTAGTTAAAAAGTAAATAAATCAGAGAAACATGGCATCTCTCAGGCACTGAATTACATTAAGACTGCCAGCAAGCTATCAGATATCCAGTTTTTTTAAGTAGCATTCTTATTAGTTAACATTATTTTACCTGTACAACACCTTGCTAGCTAGCGATAAACAGGGAGGTAAAGAAGATGGCTAAGCTAAGCTTGCCAGGTAGTTTTCAGAGTAAAACCATAGAAAAAGGATTGATTAGAAACAAATGGCAAAACTACAGTTGGAATAGAGCACATTTCATGTAGTCCCCATTAAACGTACCGAGAAAACTCAACGATAAGATCTGCCTACTGGTTATTTTGAATGACACTTGCTAAGGTTTCAACCACTTCGGTTTGTTCTTCTTCCAAGGAGCTGACTTCAGAACAGTTCTGAGTTGTATATGAGCCCTGCAGACACACCACCACAGCAGACAGACCTGCAGTCAAAACAGTCCTGCAGACAGACCAGCCCTGCAGTCAGACTACCACTGCAGTCAAATCATTCTTGCTGTGCTATGCAAATTACCTCTTTATTATTAAAACTCTCCTCATCTGAAACTGCAGAAATTGCACATAATGGAATCCAATTAGGAACTGCAGTCAGCAATTAAGCATCATTATAAAGGTCTCATTGTCTGGAAAAGAAATAAGAATACAATAGACCATTTACCTTGTGTATTTTGGATGCACTGTTTTTTTTGTGTGTGTGGGGGGGGGCACCCTGTGTTCAGATATGAGCAGCACAATTAACTAGCGCTGTCCACCTCTGAATACCTGCATTAGCTGGGACTGCTCAGTGGAAGCAGGGGCACGTCTCTGTGAGTGTCTGATAATGTTTCTCTATTGTAGTAGTTTTGTTAATTTTGCAAATCCAATTGGTATGTTCTGTTGATATTAATGGGTAAATAGAGAAAATGAATCCTTACTCTGCAAATAGTTAATTAGAGCTCATCATAAGTGTAGAAAGTGCTCTCTCTCTCTCTCTCTCTCTCTGTA
>JAOYMR010000024.1:4671449-4685854 GCA_025802075.1 Tenebrosternarchus preto
TGACAGGCTATCAGATTAAGAGGGTAACACTGACAGGCTATCAGATTAAGAGGGTAACCCAAACTAGAGTACAACACTGACAGACTAAGCTAGAGAAATAGATTATTAGTGAGATAAAGAGGTTGAATGGACGAATGAAGAATGCAAGAGCATCGTCTACTTCTGTCATTTACTATACAGGACTGTCAAGGTTCAGAATGCACTGTGCTGAACTTAGAATTTACCTAACAAAGCAGAAAACTCTGGTGAGCCAAGAGAGGTAAACGTTGCTGTGAGATAAAGAGATTATATGGGCGAATAGCTTCTCCGTTTGGAATATTCATAGCTCTGGTCGGATCCGATTTCAACCTCACAAAAATAGTGCCATACCTGTAATGTACGCAGCCTACAGGATCCCGCAGAGAAAGTACGTCCCGGCACAGAAGTCATCATCAAAACAACGTCTTTAGATACCAATAAAAACCAAGACTCAGAGAAAAGCTTGCATTTACAATGCACTTCCCTTGGGTATAATAACCTATAGTGGTGTGCTCTGATGTTTATGACTGTTCTGAGTGTAAGGATTCCTCCTTTCTAACTGCATATATACCAACATCTTTATATATATTCTTAAAACTAATGGTCAAAGTAAACATTACGCTGTGCGTTCCACACACTTCCCATAAAGACTCAGCTGGGGTTCAAACCCTGGAGTCACTACATGGCTACTTACACCCCCCCCCCCCACCGGAGATACAGCATGGTTTGGACATTATGTCCATAGTAGTTCAGGAGTTAGAAGACACATGGGGGACAAAAACTAGAGACAGACAGATAGAGAAAGAAAAAGGGACAGACAGAAACAGAGAGAGAGAGAGAGAGACAGAGAGAAACACTTGTCGCCTCTACGTAGGCTACGTTGCTTCGCTTAGCCGTTCCCGACTTCTCTCTGTAGCTCTACAGTGCCACCCGGTGGGTGTCTGAGGGGTGAGCACCATGTCCAGTGAGGCTGGTGCAGGGTTACAGCACTACTGTTGTCTAGATCGCGAACTCCGCCGCCTTAAAAGTACTACAGACCAGACGTCTACTCAAAAATAACAGTGAACGTCTAAGTTCATGATGTCTGGGTTAGTTTAAAAGTTCTTACTCTGCACATATTTACTCCTGCTTGTGTTTGGCTGTCAGGCTTAACACTGAAGAAGACATGGTTTAAATAAGTGTGGCGTTGGGGCTGTAAGGGACCAGTGACACACACCTGGGTGGCCATTTTGCCATAGTCGATCCAGCGCAGGGTAGCGAAGTTGGTGGACTCGGCGCAGTTGAAGCCGTGGTTGAAGCCGGCGTGGTAGCCATACGGGAAGGTGACCATGAACTCGCCCGCTTCCTGGGTGATCTGCATGAAACGGGGCGACACAGATGAAGGTAAGGTCACCGCCAACTCCAGTCCTGCATTACTGTACTAATGAGTATGAAGACCAGAGTTTTGAGGTTCCAAAAGAGTCAAACACACACACGCGCACACACACACGCGCACACACACACACACTGCCATCCCTTCTCCACTCCCACACTACATGCATACTGAGGCATTTAAGACTCAAGAAACTCCAAGTAACTCTTGGGTCATGGAAGACGAACCACTTAAAGGAGTTACTGAACTGTGTTTTGATGAAAGAGGCAATATGTGCAAAATTAAGTTGTAAATGGCACTTTAGAACATGAAGCTGGTTTTCTGCTGTCAAGAGAAACGGGCCAAGCAGGACCCCACTGCTCAGCCATGAGTGGCCGATCCATCGGGGCCCGACCCTAATACCCACAGCCATTAGGGGCTCTCGGCTCAGGGGGTCCACAGTGAGAAATCTTCCTTCTCTCTGCATTCCTCTATCCATCTCTGGCTTTCTGCATGCCTTCCCTTTAAGGCCGGCACAATATATCGTTTGCTAATAAGTATCGCGATGTTGGCCTTCACAATACTGATATTGTAGAAGTGTTGTATATGCAACAGAGCCCTCTAACTTTTTGTTTGTGTGCTGTAACGAGGTTTAATCCATGACTATGCACTCCGTTCCACGAGTTCCCCAAAGCGTTTTATTATATTTCATATATATATATCACAATCAAAATGAATATGGAAGCAGTGTAATCATATCACAGCATTTCCGTCTATGTGTCTGCAAATATATGCACGTGTGTATATATATATATATATATGTATGTATATGTAACTGCAGTATACTGTAATTTCAGACAGAGGTCCATCATCAGCTGTGTAAGCAGAGTGCTTTCAAAGGAGGATCCCTATATATATATATATATAGCATGCACACACACATATTGCACCCTTTTCTACTTTCTTACTTTCTTCACCTCTTCTTCCTCCCTCCCTCTCTTATTCCTCAATCTCTCCCTCTCTCCTTCCCTCTCTTCAACAGGCTGGAGTTCGGGATGCCATTTCGGGCCGTGTGAATGCAATTAAAGGGAGGAGGAGGGGGGGGGGGGGTTCACTGAGCATGGCGAGGAATGTTAGCCAGCCTCGACAAATGAATATTTTCATTCCGTTCCGTTTTTGAGCGTGACCGGTGCTTTCCAGAGACACCAAAGTCCCCAGCGACGCCACAGCTGAGCGCTTCTGCGGCATCTATTAGAATCTAAGTTAGATGAATTGCTGGTGATGTTAGCGATATTTCAACCCCGCCTACAGCCACGCTCAGTCAGTCAATCGCCCGGCTTGGTTTCCCCATCAATAAAATCAATGACTTTTCATTATGATACACTTACGGAATTAGTTGCACATCGGTGGAGAACATTATTGTATGGTACTGAAGGTCAACTGCTACTTTGAGATGAACAGTTCCTATGCAGCAATAATCAATTTATTAACTAAGACATAAATAAGCGACCTTCATCCATGTCTTAAATCATATCCACGCCTCATCTTCTTCCACAAATGTATCTCCTACCTCAGCTTTAATGCGACACAAATGTCCTAATCTGTTTCATTACGTTAACGGTACATTTCTAACACAGAACGCTTCCCTGTCTCAAGTTTATAGTCACTGCCTCCATCTCACATAAGAAAATTCATATGAATATTTACATACATTATAATTCTTTTGGTTGTATATATTTTTTTTAGCTTTTCATACTTAAGTAAACTTTAGTGCAAGACCTCTAACACTTAAGTACTTTTTAATGTATGATTTTCACTTTTAATAGGGAGACATATTACACTTTTTCTACTTTAGGGATGTGCGCACATGTCCCAGCCCTGATCAACACATTCTGCGGAAACAAACTCCTTTTACTGTGGGCTAAAAAAAAAAAAGAAAAAAAACCCTCAGCTAACACCTCCATCCCCCCACCCACCCACACCGTGAAACTCTTCACTTTCACTGGTGTGAACAAACTGCTCTGCTTCTTCTACTGCATGCCAGCACGTGCCACCCACAACGTGATTTGCCACATGCATCTGTGGCATTTGCAAACTTCGGAAAAAGGTGAACAACCCCCCACCCCCGGAGCCAGACTTCACGATCGATGCGGTCAGCTCGGTCGGCGATTTCCAGAGAGGTGTTATCGAGGTTGCAGACAAGCCGGCAACGTTAACAAGGGCCGCGGTGGCAGGAATCGCTGGAGTAGGTGCAGCATTCTTGAGCTGGTGCTGACACGACTACAGGACACTGACCGCGGCCTCTGTTTGCAGATGGAGTCCAAACGGAGCAGCTGGTGGGGCAGGATGAGCACCGTCTAAATTAGAACAGCCTTCCAGGCTTCAGAACCAACGACGTCTCCCGCATAGTTTAACATTTCTATCAAGGGAAAGCTGACGGCTGTACGAAGGCCGGAGGGTTCAGGCCTCAAAGGCGGCATCTAATCGGCCTGGATGTCCAGGCCGCTGCCGTCTGGGAATCCAGCCACTCCGTTAAGAGATTTGAGGCGTGGAACGGGACAGGTAAAGATCCAACAATCACAGATATTTCAGGATCTTTTGCTTGAATGTGGTCTGCAAACAGCCAACAGAATCATTGCATTGAAACCAGTCGCTGTATTCAAGGGAGCCACATTTGCCAAAAAAAAAAAAATAGCTTGAGGTGTTCCGTCATGAATGATACAGAAGTGGGCGGGGCCAACAACACACCTGGGCAGATCTAGAGGTAAACACAATCTGCTGAGGGGAGTCCCACCAACTCTGTGATGCACACTCCTCCTCCTAAGTGTCTCGTCACTTCCACTCCTTTGCTCACACACACACGCACACACGCGTGCGCACGCACACACGCACAGCCGAAAGCATGTCTGTTTTTAAACACTCCACAAACTGCCAGGTAACAACATCAACAACATCAAACAGAGAAATATGACAAAGAGAAGAACTGGATAAAAGAAAAAAGAAAGACAGAAAAATTCTTAAAGGGGAACTCGGCTAATGCCGCCATTTGGCTCTCAGTAAGAAAGGTTCGCTCTCCGCTCCTACATCACACAGAGCAGTTTCAGCTTCAACAGCAGAATGGTGATGGAGGCACAAGGGTGGGGTGTGGAGAAACGAACCCGGCGGTTAATCTGCGGAGCCGATACCCTGAAACGATGCGAACTGAAGTGTAATCCCGTGGCCGACAGCCCTTTGCCGGTTGGGTTTCAGGGACGTACACTGAGCACTACTGCCATTCCAGTGATAAGAGGACACTGGTCAAAGGAGTCAATACCGTGCGGGTGTGTGGAGAGAGCGCGGGATTGCAGGAGACTGATGAAAAAAGCAGGGGGAAAAAAGTGGGTTAGAGTGTGCGTGAGTGTGTGAGAGGGGATTGTCTTTTAGCTTTGCCCTCTTTTGCTGTGCCACCCTGACATCATGCCGCCTCCCCACAGACCACCAATGACATTCAACAGTGTCGAGTCCCTGCTGCTCACACCACTATTAGCATGCAGTGCCTGCACACTCGCTTGTCTCAGTCGCTGTCTTTATTCACTTACACACACACACACACACACACACACATGTACGTGCACAGACGCTCTCTCACGCACACTTTGAAACAAAATGAATCAAGAGTGTATAAAGTGTACGTGCTCATACATTTTGCAGTGTTGTAGAATAAGCAAGGGCCTTTGTTTAATCAAAGGACCCACACAAGTGGGGCTAGTGCTCTGGAATGGGCGCACACGTCTGTGCGCGTGTGTGATTTCAAAGAGGTGTTCTCTCTCTCTCTCTCTCTCTCTCTCCCTCACACAAACACACAAAACACACACTCACACACACACACCTACGTTTTAAGCCATTTAGACAGTGCGAGGGTAACAGGGAAGAGAGCTCATCAGTCTCATGCTAATGCTAACGCTATCGAGTCGGTCAGCAGACATACATACATATGATAACTGACAGAACAGACTCTCAAACTTTTGGGGGGGCTAGAGGCCCCTTAACAGAGGAGGAGCTTTTTGAAGAACCCCCTCATAATCGCTGACCATCTGCATTTTCTGCTGGATGCATTCCCAGCTCTTCCAACTTAATGTTTCTTTTGTTTTGCCATTACGTTCTGGGGGCTGTGTAATAAGATCTCCTTTTAGCTTGGCTGGGTTCACGGCAAGGTTCGCTAGCACCTGAACACACGTGATAGATCTCGGGCTCTCGCCGCCGTTCTCAGTCAGTCCAAACTCAATTTAACTGTCGTCATATTTTCACGGTTCAGCTAGTTTGGGTTTATTACATGCTCAGAAGCCCTTCGAAGCAGTAGCTCGAACGGTTTGCTGTTCCCTGAGTCAAGAGAGCGATTTAGGACAGACTGACATGACATGTCACAATGATATCAGAGTTTCTATTAGCCCAAAGTTCACATGGGTGGGAGGAATAAAACCAATTTGCATGTTTTAATGAAGCAAATGATCCCCATATGTATTTATGCATTTTTTTTAAATAACACAACAAAAATTTTATTTATTTCTAGCAAATTATTTAATGGACGCTGGCTACAGGGTCACAGACATCTATAGCTTTGAGAACCACCGTGAGAGAGGATGAATTTCAGTCTGAGACAGAGGAAAAGGGTTCCTTGTTACAACCCCAGTTCCAATGAAGTTGGGACGTTGTGTAAAACATAAACAAAAACATGATTTGCAAATCCTTTTCAACCTATATTCAATTGAATACACTACAAAGACAAGATATGTAATGTTCAAACAGATAAACCTTATTGGGTTTTTTTGCAAATATTCACTAATTTTGAATTTGAGGCCTGCAACACGTTCCAAAAAAATTGGGACAGGGGCATTTCCATCATCTACAATCCATAACATCATCAAAAGATTCAGAGAATCTGGAGCGAAAGCCATATATCAACACCACCCAGAAACGCCGCCGGTTTCTCTGGGCCCGAGCTCATCTGAGATGGACCGACACAAAAAGCAGAAAAGTGTCCTGGGGTCTGACAAGTCCACATTTCAAATGTTTTTGGAAATCTTGGTGGACGTGGTGTCCTCCGGGCCAAAGAGGAAAAGGACTGTCCGGATTGTTATCAGAGCACAGTTCAAAAGCCAGTATCTATGATGATACAGAGGATACAGATGTTAGTATTAGTGTTGGTGCCCACGGCATGGGTAACATCTGTGAAGGCACCATTAACGCTGAACAACACATGCTGCCATCCAAGCAACGTCTTTTTCAGGGACGTCCCTGCTTATTTCAGCAAGACAGTGCCGAGCCACATTCTGCACGTGTTACAACAGCGTGGCTTCGTAGTTAAAAGAGTGTGGGTACTAGAAAAAGAGTGTGGGTACCAGAAAAAGTGTGTGGGTACTAGAAAAGGAATGTGGGTACTAGTAAAAGATTGTGGGTACCAGAAAAAGAGTGTGGGTACTAGACTGGCCTGCCTACTAGACTGGGATCCCGGACTGTTGACCAACTGAAGTTGTACATCAAAGCAAGAATGGGAAAGAATTCTGCCTAGAAAGCTTCAACAATTAGTGTCCTCAGTTCCCAAATGCTTACTGAGTGTTAAAAGGAAAGGTGATGTAACACAGTGGTAAACATGCCCCTGTTCCAACATTTGGAACAGGCCACAAATTAAAAATGAGTGAATATTTGGGGGGAAAAAAAAACAATAAAGTTTATCTGTTTGAATGTTAAATATCTTGTCTTTGTAGTGTATTCAATTAAATATAAGTTGAAAAGGATTTGCAAATCATCGTATTCTGTTTATATTTGTATTACACAATGTCCAAACTTTATTGGAACTGGGTTTGTAGAACATGCTGGCAAAATAAACAGAATGATGGCAAAAGAGCCTTTAAGAAACAATGCAGTATAGTATCAAAGTGAGACTTTGGCCTCTATTTCAGCACCATGGACAGCACCACAGAGCACCATGGACAGCACTCGTGATGTGCTGCCCAACTTGATTGCCCAAAAATCTCTAGTGATTTAAAAACCACTGTTTGCTAAAGTTTAGTAACTGCTAACTAATCCAGTAACTAATCCGGTCTCTATCGTACTTGCTATGGATGGTCTATATAAATACCATGATCCGGTTCTGTTACTGCACCTACAGGATAATGCAAACAAACTGAAATATTCAGCCGTGTCTGGATCAAATACCTGGTCATTATTGTATGCTGATGTTATGAGCGTTGTCAGCGGAATATAAACACGGTAAAAGTAGAATTAAAACACCAGACTGCACCAGATTTCTTAGTGTTTAAATACTGTTGAGAAACTCTCCTTACCCTGTCGAAGGGAATGCTGTACTTCTTTAGGATGGAGGGTGAGATGAGAGTCATCTTGTGTCGGAGGAAGGCGTCACAGCCCTGCGAGCTGCCAGGAAAGAACCCTTAAGAAAAAGCAAAGAACATGTTGTAAAAATATTAATATGATGATCATCATCGCCTTCATCGCAGTCATAGTTACATTACACAGACAGAGGACAGAAACAGCCAAGTCGCATTGCTGGCTTAACTGCAGTGCTTTTAAATAGCAAGTGCCCCTAAAATCGGAAAGAATTTGAGGTAGAGAGAATACAAGGGAAAAAGATGAGGGGGAAATGACAGGAAAAAAAGAAGGGAAATGGGGGAACATGAATGAAGAAAAGAGCAAGACAGACAGAGAGTAAGAGAAAGAGAGAGAGAGAAAAGAAATGAATATGACAAGGACAAGGAAAAGAATTTATAAAAGAACAAACTCATGAAAGATGCAAAGAAAGAGAGCGCTTATGAGGTGGACGGCCAGAAGGGGGCGAGAGAGAGCACGGAGTGGGCACATAAGATATAAAGTGCTCTTTCTGCACTCGTCCACGTGGGTGGTGGTGGTGGGGGGTGTCAGAGTCAGCATGTGCCAAACTGGCCAGAAGGATTTTCCCAGGCGTCGTTATCATCTCCTCCCAACCCCCATCCCCAGGAAAGCGCACACCCACCCACTCACAATGCTTATTTGGAATGAGTCAACATGTACGATGATGATGAAGTTTGGTTTAAGTGCTGTGAGCAGCAGGTGCACCAGCATCCAGCCCAGCACAGGATGCCGAGAGCGGAGCCGTCTGGGACTGGCCTGCTAGCTTCATTAATGCAGCCTTCTTCTGTCATACAGCTCCTTCTAAAGTTCATTCTAACAAGGACGGGCACAAACAAATCCGAAATACTTCTGGAAAGAAAAAAAAGATGACAAGATAAAAAATACGGCCACGGCCACTGGAGGAGGCCGCCTACCCAGCAGTCAGACGGCCCTGTTCGCCCGCTAGGCTGAACGTGACGGAGATGATACGACTGTGTAACAGATTACCCCGCCCTTCGCCTGAACTTTCCCCATTTAAGAGATATTTACACAAAGCCTTTATTTCCACAGAGGAAACACAGTCACGGCAAGGGAAGAGCTGGAGGCAGATATTAATCCGCATTAGAATGCGCCTGGCGTTCCGGATCTTTCCCTTGAGGGACATTAACCTGAAGCTTCATTTTGTCTTTTAAGTGGGATATTAAGTTGAGTAAAATGGGGAGCAGAGGCAGAGCCAAGCTGACAGGAGTCTGGCCCTGACTGGCTAATGCGATCGGCACCATAGCTGTGGGCACAGCTATAGCGGAGGAACGCATTAGCAAGATACACTGGAGCCATACCAATGCGTTTAAGTTGGCGTGGGTGCGCACGCGTCCTTGGTGCCAGGTAGCAGGGGTGTCTCTGAGCAGGTCTGTGCGCTCAGGACGGGCTGCATGTGTAATGAGGTAACCGCCTGGGCGTGGGTGTCAGAAAGCTTCTTCAAAGTATTTGTTTGTTTGTTTTTGTTTTGGTTTTTTTTTACGTAAATGCCCGTGGCATCGAACCGCAGCCATGATTTCTCTGCTCGAACAGGTCCTTCCTGTTCATAGAAGATCTCCACTCAGCCTCTGACTGCTGGGGTGTGTGTGTGTGCGCGCGCGTGCGTGCGTGCGCATTCTCTCTTCATTGTTAGTGCTGGGCCTGTTCTGAATGACTCACAACACAAGCTAGCATTCATCAAACTGCAGAGCAAGAGAGGGAAGAGAGAGACAGACAGAGAGAGAGAGAGAGAGAGAGAGAGGATAGAAGAGAGAAAGAAAGAAAGAGATGCTGCTTGATGCTTCTGCTTTATGTAATTCTTTTCCCCATCTGTGTGAGGGACGTTATATTAAGATCTATGGTAAAAACACACCACACTGAAGCACTCATTCATTTAATGCAGCATCAACAGATCCACATGGCACAACGATATGCTGGACATTTGTGTGAGTCAACACTGGCTTTCTATGGTTGCTTGACTCACCCGGCTTCTCTCCCTCCATCTCTTTCAGGCTGTCTTATCTTCATATCCACTGCCACACAGTCATCCTCTCATGCCCTCTCTCTCTCTCTCTCTCTCTCTCTCCCTCTCTCTTTCCCTCTCCCTCTCTATCCCCTCACAGTTGTCCTGCCTACATGTCCCTTTTTGCCATCCTCCCTTCTGCTTCAATCGGATCGTGCGCCCACTACTCACCTGGAACGGGGGGAGCAACTGTGGCCTGGCCATGAGGACGGAAAAAGGCTCCAAATTGGGAAAGCACGTCTTGTGCTCTCGCAACTTTTAGGGAGAATTATGGGATGGGATGGGAGCGCACCCCCCCCCCCCCACACACACACACACACCCGCCCGTTAAGGGCTCGGTCCAGCCGCTAAGCAGCATGTGTGGCCTCCGAGTGTGGAGTCGCTAAAGAGAAGCTGGAGTGCACAGGGCAGAGCACCAATTAGAGGTTCGTGAGAGAGAAGAGCTCAGAAAGTGTGACTTGCTGCTGAAGAGCAACAGACCAGCGGCCGCAAGGCAGGCAGCAGAGGCAGGGTAAGCATCAGAAGCAGTAGAGGCAGCAGAGGCAGGGGAAGGCAGCAAGGCAGCAGAGGCATGGGATGCAACAGAGGCATGGGAGGCAACAAAGGCGGTGGAGGCAGCAGAGGCAGTAGAGGCAGCAGAAGCAGGGGAAGGCAGCAAGGCAGCAGAGGCATGGGATGCAACAGAGGCATGGGAGGCAACAAAGGCAGTGGAGGCAGCAGAGGCAGTGGAGGCAGCAGAAGCATGGGAGGCAGCAGAGGCATGGGAGGCAGCAGAGGCATGGGAGGCAAGCGTTACCTTGTGCAAGTCTTTCCAGCCTCTTGCCATGCTCCGGGGGAATGGCGTACCTGTGCAAGAGGGAAACGCGTAGCAGTTAGTGAGATCAAGAGGAAAGAGTCATGGTGCTGAACACACGTAAGAGTGTCACGAAAGAACAAGGGAGACAATCTTTACTACCCGTGTCTCTTACTATCTTACTGACACACACACACACACACACATTTCATTCCTGGCATTGCACAGTATTGGAGTAATTAATATTTTTTTTTGAGTCAAAGTACTACGCAGTACACCATGATGGAGGTCATTACAAATCAAATTCACCCTCCTGGATATAGTCCCTTTAAAAAAAGTGATCCAACACTGCACAGACAAATCTCCATTGTGTGCTTCATACTGGCAAATTACCATTTAAAAGGACTCCCCTAATCCTCTTCCATACTAACATTTTTCCTCTCACTAGAACTAAACACATTAAAATATTTTCTGGCAAGTCTACATAATTCAAAATGGAATCATTTGCTGACACTAGAACATTTAATGTCTGATATCAGCCTAGTTTCTGCCATCATATTTATTATTATATTTTATTATTCATCATAATATTTTTGCTAACCTTTCAGAGAAGCCGGACACCTTTTGATTGCACATGTAAAGCCTGCCTTTTACAACTTCACTGAGTGCAGCTCTGACATCCATCTTTGACAAACAAGGGGTGAAGACTGCTGGCGTGAGTGCACCTGTGGTGCTAGAGGCTCTTCAGAACTACACCACACTACCCTCTTGTGGTCACAAGGCAGAAGGCATGCACACTGATATTTTAATATTTTCACAGTGTAAAGTTAAATTGGAATGGATTTGATTATAACAGAAGAGAAGCATCTTATGTGCTAATGTGTATTTCCATTTATGACTAATGTAAACCAGCACTGGTAATTTCTGAATTATAATAAGAGAACTCTTTCAGTGAGTTCTATAACAGTGGACAGGTTTGTTGCCTGGAGGCAGCAGCCCACCGGAGGGTGATAACCATGTTTATTCAGCCAATCAGAGAGATCCATGCCTACAACCCAAGTTTTGTTGTCATAGCAGCAGCATGCACACAGGTGCTTCACTCTTGCATTACAGACCGCAAACACCATGTTATTACATCCACCTACAGCAGAGTCACCTGGGGGAAATGAGGAGAGAAAATCAGGCTTTCACCAAAAATAGACTGACACTCCGATTCACTGGTCTGAACATATGGTTTCATTCAGTTGATGGCATCTATTCAATAAAGATATATATGTAAAAAAGAAGTTCTTGGGTATCGTAAAGTTCCAACATTGTGTTGAATAATTTAGCATTGACAGACATTTGGAAATGCTCAGTTGCTCTTCAAAGTACCTGGTCAGCAAGTCTCTTTCTTATATGAGAATGGTCAAATACCTATCCATACCAGTTAACAGTCAGTCACAGTGGTGAGTTTTACAAAGGAAATAGCCTTTAATTGGCAATATCACAAGAGTGTCAGTGCCTAATGGGCAGGGTCCTCAATGCCAGTCAGGCAACTGCTCAGAAATCAAAGGCCATTTAGCGAAGGTGAATTGAATTAAGATCGCAAGGTGCCAGTGTTGATCAGTAGTGATAATCTCCCTCATATCTCCAGATCCTGGATGGACCGAGGCCATTTTATCCCTTTAACCCCATCTCTGGACTACGTTTCTCACGAGGAGTAGGTGTTAATTTCATCAGACAGCCTGTTCAACTGCTGGGGAGGGAGAGATCCTGACTGAAGCATTCTGGAAAACAGAGGAGGAGAGAAAAGTTCCTTCATGACAGCAACTTTAGTAAAACTCTTTAACCCCTAAAGCCATGAAGATGCGAGTGTGTGGCAGCTGGGAACCTGGAGACACAGGTCTGGGAATTGGCATTTTACCTCTGACATTTTAACGCTAGCACAACTGTGCTCTGTCCAAATCAGAGCCATAGTCAGGCTATCAGGCTAACAGTTAAAGCAGAAAAAGGAATTTTCCAGTGAATACAGAAAAAAACTGTCTTCTTCAAACTAGGCTTCATGAATCACGGTGTATGTTCTGGCTCAGTGCCCCCTAGTGGTCCAGCAGTGCGGTCTTTTCACACACCGACAGAGAGCAGAGCGGCCGATGACTGACAGAGTGCCGATATTAAGCTGCACTTCAGCACAGGCCATTTTAAGAAATAAAACAAGCCTAAAATAAAATTACAAAATGTTTCTGATTAATTAACCTTGCAACAATAAACTGTATATAGTCAAGCAACACAATGGTATAAAATACTTCCAAAAAAGACCCATGTGTCTGTCCTTCCATATGAAAATAAATATCTTCAGTTGTTCGCTTATACTATTGTATATTATTATTTATAGAATATACATATTATTGTATATTATTATATATAGGATACCCTTTGCGCTACTGTCACATAGCTATAACGAATGACTTCTTGCGATTTGGTTGAACGTTTCGCCGGAGCAAGTCGGCCGAATAACAGCAGCCTGAGGTAATACATGGCTTTACGTGTCTGTGGCTACTCTACGCTCATTTGCATTCCTGGAAGGGATGGCGTATGCAGCTCGTGGAAGCGCCGCAAGCTCGCTCTCGCGCTCGCTCTCTCTCGCTCTCTGCCGCGTTTCCATTGAACAAGATGTGCGACGCCGCGGGTTCAACGTTAAACACCGGAAGTTTGACGAGCTCGTTAAGCAGGACTGACGACCTATACAGAACAGCTAAGAATGAATTACTAGCAGAGACGTGAACTCGCAGGAGAATGGAAAATCACGTGCCATTAGCCATTAATTTAGGAAATCCTAGTGAATATGATGTAAATTGTTAGCAGCAAAAATGGTCAATACAATGACGAAATGTGATTTCACCAATGTGATTTACGCAGTTAATCTATGCAAGGGTTAGTAGCAGCACTAGTTGAACTGAAGGGCAGTGGCTTCTCGCATCTCCACGAGCAGAATTTTCGGTCGATAACAACCAGATACAGCTAAAAGAGCGGTTATAATTTATTACGTAGAATATTACCTAAATTGGTAGATGTCATTCTCCAGCCACACTATGTTAACTGAGACTGTGTGTGGGATATTGCCACTGTCTGTAGCTGCTTTGGCCAATGCTGATATCCCATAAAAATATGGGCTTGATACACAAACATCTGCAGGCCCCCTTAAATGGGATATTGTCCACCCTCCCGTAGCCCCGGGCGTTTGTGAAGCGGGTTAGTGCCCACCCTCCCGTAGCCCCGGGCGTTTGTGAAGCGGGTTAGTGCCCACCCTCCCGTAGCCCCAGGCACTTTATGCTCATGCCAGCTGCTCCAGATGTCTTTTCTGTAACATCCAACACCGAGCACATCGGACCGTCTCCGTCAGTCCCCTGGCATCCCACTGCGAGTAACATGCATCTGATACTTATCATCATCCTCATCTATACCTTCTGTGACAAGGCAGGAAAAAAACCCCTGACATTGCCCTTTAATAATACTCATTCCTTTTTCTCTCTCAAACACATACACCCACAGAGCAATTATATCCAGCAGTGTATACTACTACAACTGTGAAATCTTTAAGAATCTGACAGTAGATCTAAGAGGGGTGTGTAAGTGTGTGTGTGTGTGTGTGTGTGTGTGTGTGTGTGTGTGTGTGTGTGACCTTGATGGGTGTAGAGCTGGAGAGGAATGAAGTTAATTTCACAGTGGCTGAACAGAAGGGTTAGGAAAACAACCAGCACACAGCTTAACATACTGTAATTACTCGAAAAGTGAAAACGATTAAATTTCAAAAGGGGTGGGGGGGGGGGGGGGGCAGTGGGGCATGTGATTAAAGAATA
>JAOYMR010000024.1:4685954-4700393 GCA_025802075.1 Tenebrosternarchus preto
CCCCCCCCCCCCCCCCCCCCCCCCCCCCCCCCCCCCCCCCCCCCCCCCCCCCCCCCCCCCCCCCCCCCCCAGTGAGGCATGTGAGTAAAGTCTCTTTTTAACAAGAGACCAAAAAGAAAGGAGATTCTAACTGTGGCAAGATGGGGAAATAAGAGAAAGTGGGAGAAAGTTAACTTGAGATAAAGACGGAGACAAGGAGAGGGCGCGGGAAACAGAGCGAGAGCGAGGAAGAGCAAGTGAGAAGAGAGAGAGACTCTCAAAATGCTGTTACATAATGTGACTGTACAAGAGAGTAAGGAGAGATAGAAAGATCAGAGATAGAGAGAGAGGAGATTGAGTCAAGCAAAGGGGTATGGAAAAAGAAAGGCATTCATAAAGACAAGGCACGTGAATATGAACCGGAGAGGACAGGTCATGTTCCCGCTGCGGCCTGTGGAGCCCGGGAACATGCAGGACACCATCGGTGGAAATGGGCAGTACCCCCACCTCTCTCTGGTTCAGCAGCAGGCTGATCATCTGTTTTGGTGGGAAGGAGTGAAAAGATTCGGATGAAATAGTTTTGCTGGATTTATGGCTTCCTGTCGGAGCCTGAAAAACGCCCAGGGAGGCGGGGTTTCAAAACTAGGTGAAGAGTTGCTCAGTTTTTCTCTCTACTACTTTAGTCAGCCATTCTGTGATTATGCCTAATAACTTTGTTAAGGAACCTTGTTCCTCAGTAATGCAACAGATACCTGAACACAGAGAAAGATTTAGAGAGAAAGAGAGAGAGATTGATTAGACTTCAGAGATCAGACTTTTCAGACAGCCAAAGGAAGAGAGAAAGCAATCAGAGAGGAAGCGTGTGCACCCTGTGACTGTAGCATGATGTGTAGATCAACATGACAAAG
The DNA here is from genome assembly GCA_025802075.1 of Tenebrosternarchus preto. Classification (NCBI taxonomy): domain Eukaryota; kingdom Metazoa; phylum Chordata; class Actinopteri; order Gymnotiformes; family Apteronotidae; genus Tenebrosternarchus; species Tenebrosternarchus preto. The sequence continues at coordinate 4,686,842 of JAOYMR010000024.1, forward strand.
TCCTGAAGAATTTCATGGCTCAGTAACAGCGAACAACAATGAATGGCTCACACACACACACACACACACACACACACACAGAGAGAAGGCAGAGTAAAGCTATACTTAAGTCCTTACTTATTTATTTACACAAAGACAGCCTAACACACCACACCTGAGTGAACAGAAGGGAGGGGGGGTGAGTGCAGTGGAAGACAACAACAGAAGGAGGAGCAGAAAAGGGCGCCCCCGTGAGGCCACTGGTGGGCTGACAGCCCAAACCCTGATCTGAGAACCTTCAGCTGCAGACAGTGGGGACCTCCCACTGGTCCTCCATCTGTTTCACACAACAAAACACACCATAACACACACACACACACACAGAAGACAGAGTAAACCCATACTTCAGCAAAATTACGTGGTTTCAAACTGTTCAAGCCATTTATCTATTCAAGACAAATGTTGTAAGCTCTTTATGGGTCAGTGACATCCATCTTGGGCTTAATGGATAGAAGAGAGAGAGAGAGAGGGAGACTGAGAGGGGGATACTGGGAAAAAAATGGAGACAATATATTTGACAAGCCCCATCTAAGAGGAATAGCCCAGTTGTAAAGGCAGATTAAAAGCTCGTTTCTAAAAGCTCCGACACCAGATCCCAGTCACAGGAGTGGAATGGACACTTGTCCAGTTCCATGAGACTGTCCTAGTCAGGAGTGGGGGGATGGGCCACCGAACGAGCAGGCTGGGTTGGGCCTGTGGTCTCCACAGCCACCTGCAGGGGGCGCTGCTCTCTCTCCGAGACACCCAAGCACGTCGACCCTTTTACTCTGCCCTGCGTGGGAACGTTCTGTCGTACACTCAGTGTCTGCTATTTGTTTGACAGTGTGGCTATGAACTGTCTTAAAAGAGCACAATCGCTGGAATCGTTGGAAGGGCACTGATGGCCACCTTGTGACCATCAGCGAATTCACCTTCAAGGTGATCTCTAGTTCAAAGCACAATGTACTTTGTAATCATGTCTAATACATCTGTAATACATTCTAAATAAACGGTACTGCAAGAAACAAAGCCAGTGAGGCAAACCAGACAACAAACACGCACACAGCCTAAGAGCCACATTAATCATTCACAATAAGCCTGCCCCCATGTGGCTGTTGAAGGAAGTGCACAAGCTCCTCACTTTCATTAAAGAGTCTCTTGGATCAGGGGTCCAGGAAACAAATGGCTTGACACAGACGACTGAAAGGGTTAGAATGCTTTGTCACAGATTTAAGGTCAGATGTTTACAGATCAGATGTAACAGATCAAAGAAATGTTGTGTTTATATAGGCTAATGGTCAACTGGTTACAAAATGGAGTTAGAAATTTAGGTACTGAAATGTATGCTCCTTAAAACTATTTGGTGACTTAAAAAAAATTGCCTAATATTTTTAATACACATTTTTCACATGGTGAAAGCCTCAAAGTCATCATCCATATGCAGGTGGATTTAGGTATCAGATTTACTTCCCTACCCTGCTTACCTACAACCAACGACAGAAATAGGAGCAGGTGAAGGTCCAAAACTGATTCATTTTATCTGACTCCAAATTCTAATTACAGATGTGTTATAAAGAACAAAATTCTATTGCATGTCCCAGCAACAAATCATAAGAATGTGCAGAATCAACTTTTATAAAGTTTCTTAATGCTAAAACAGCCAGCTTTGTTCAGCTAGCCTAATTTATGGATCGACCTACCAAATGTTCGCAGCAAATTGGATATATTTTGCAGGGATTTGATATCAGCAATCCCATGATCTAGATCACTCTAGTAAGAGAGTTCTTAAGCATTTACGTTATATAATGTTAGATGAGTTTAGCTTCATGCCAGTTTTAAGGTAAATAGGGTTTATTCGAATATTACAAGTAAATGTTTAGCCCACACATAAAAGAGTATTTTAATATTTATAAGTATAAATATTATAATTCAAAAATGACATTCCACGCTGGTCTGACAAATGTAAGAAAATACAGCTAAACGCGGCCCACAAGGTGAACTGCAGCCCCAGCGTGTCTCCTTAGCACCCCACAGAAACCAGTATTAGAATGATATCAATTACTTCTTTACTGGGTGACTTTAAAAACAACAGCCTAATAGCCTTTTATAAACCTGCGATTTTACAATTGCTGAATGCCCCTGATACCCCCCCCCTCCCCCAGTATTTAAGATGCAGTGAGTCACCAAGGTCCCAACATCCACACAAGGCAAAACAAATGAAAAACTAAATTACAATTTGTATTGTAATACACCTTAACAAGAACTGGTGTGTGAGAAAATCCCTGCAGGGCAGGTGTGACTCTAGACTTCCATGTGTGAATCTACCCTTTGGTGTTCGGCTGACATGTAGAGAAGAGGCTGTTACGGAGATGACAGACATGGCTTCGCTCGGGGGGGGTGACCTGGTGACCGGGTTATGTGCCGTGTTGATGACATGACTCAAGATGGAGGGCTGAAGGCATGCTACTGACTTTCAAATGGAATGAAAGGTCCACCATCCGTGGCGGAGATGTGGGTAACCGGCCTTTCCGATAAAACAGCTCGAAGAACAAAGCACTAACTGCTCAGTTATCTCCCTCCGAGACAACGCACTTTTTCAGTATTGTGGTACCTTTATTTCTCACAGTCTGGCAGCCATTTGATACACCGGTGTCTGGAAACACTGTGGCCCAGTTAAGATGAGGAAAGACACATCCACATAGCTACAGCCCCAAAGAACATTCTGGATGGTAACATGTGAAGTGCCCGTCAGTGAGTGGCCGGTTAAGGTTAGTGGTGTGACTAGCAACATGGACTGGTTATGTGTAGGGTGTGACTGAGACTTCTTCCTCATCTTAAAGTAGCTTACAGTGTGGTCAGCGGGGGAGGGGGAGGGGGAGGTAATAGGGGTGGATGGAGTGGCTCACTCACCAGGACTTGGGCTCGCCGAAGTGCAGGTAGTTGACACTGTAAAGGTCCATGTCCTCGGTGTGCCAGGCAAACGTGGTCTTCCACATGCCGAAATAAAGGTAGGGAGTGTTCACGCCCTCGATCACGATACCGCACTCCTGCTCCACCATGTCCAGGAGGGTGTTCAAATGCCCGATGTTCCACTCCATCACGTCCTGCCAAAAGACAAAAACCTCAGTTACACTTTGATTATTCTGCTCAAAAGCCCTGAGTATTTAGTGAGTTATATCTAACTGGTATTTGTTTGGATGCCTGAAACAAAATAAAATAATATGGCAAATTATCTAATAAAACTAATAGAAGGGATGCAACATATGCAAACAAATATCTGGAGAGGAACAGTGTTGTTTTGTGCAAGAAAAAAACAGGCCATTTCAAACCAACTAACAGAGTCCTAATACCTGCCACAAAATTAACCAACAGCACCTAAATGTCACCCTAATTAATTAATGCGAAGCACAGGAACCGGTCGGGTCAGCAGTGACTTGTGTCAGCAGTGAGTAAGGCTTCCACAACATGACCCAGAAGGTTGTGGGTTTGAATCCCAGCTCTGAGCTTAACAAAAATCGTTCAAGCATTAAGCAGAAAAGGAAACATCTCCTGGGCAGCCAGAGGAGTGCGAACAGGAAGCCAGAGAGTTCAGACGTTCCAGTTCAGCCTCAGCGCACAACCCAGGACGTTCCAGTGAGGTGCACGAGAAGCTGCGAGTCACTTCCTGCACCCCGAATATCAACGGAATGATGTTCTCAGTGTTTGCTTAAAACATTTGTGGCACCGGTAGGTGAGAAACCTCATCCCGACCCCGAGACTGACCGAGTCGTAGAGGGAGCCGCTGATGTCCGCACCGTAGATGGGAGACACGAATGTCAGATTCTTCCAGTACTTCCTCTCCAGGTCATCAAAGTCCTTATGTGAAGGGGTGCAATATCTGCGTGGATTGAGGAGACGTGGGGAAAAAACAGCACTCAGATATTCGTATGAGAACGGCCGAACAAAAGCTCGACCCCCAACACATCTGACGCAAAAAACGCATTGCAAAAATGCAGCCAAAGCCTGTGCTTTCCAAAGTGTCTTTCCAAATTCTTGCCATCTCTGAAGGTATTAAGCTTTTAAAGGCTCACCAAAGTAATTTCCTGTGTAGTATAACAATCAAGGAATAAAACTGCCACATTGTAACACCTGGCATGCAATTTTGGGGAGTTTTGTGAACCAACCCCTTCAGCTGTTTCAGCACTACCTCTAGGCTGCAAAGATCCTGCAGTGGGAGAATTCAATGCAAAAAGCAAAATAATAATTATATAACAAACATAAACAAAAAAACATCAGACTGCTGATAGTAGTAGTAATAATAATAATAATAATAATAATAAACAAGCAAAAAAGACAGGCAGACTGCGGGAAATTTGCAGACTCATTTCCCTGATCCTGTACCCAGCATGCACCACTGCAGCTGAAGATGAGCTTCTCATTTTCCAGTCAAATCACAGTATATCTGCTTGGACAAATATACTGTGTCACGCATAGTCTGTATTGTTTCATATGCACTTGTAACAGAAGCCCTATTTAAAAGTTTCTATAAATCCTTTTAGAACGTTTAGGGTCCTCAGTTATCTTGTGGACTGTTGGAATGAGCTTAACTGCCTAACCTACAACACATTAGATGAAAGGCAGACTTCCTGTGCTGCGTGTGATCACTGCCCAGGTTTCTGCCTCAGGACCAGACATTGCAGTATCTCACGAGGTTCCAGCAAATCGCAAGTTCTTGCTAGTTTCTTGCTAGACCTCTCCTAGCACATCTGATTCAATGCAACATATAATTATCAAGGAGTTTCCCTGCTGTGACACAGCATTCAGCCAGAGCCATGGAACATGGCTCCAGAACGAGCACCTACTTTTTGCTGTTGGCCAGCTTGCGGTAGTCTCCGACCGTCATGGGCTTCTTCTGAATGTTGTACTGAGTGAAAAGACCAGACTGGCCAGTCACCACTTGCATGATGGGAGCTGGAATCACCATCTCCTCGATGGTCTCGTATGACCGCCTGGGCTTCCACTCTTTGGGAGGAATAACCTGGATGTTTAACAGAGTGTTAGAAGTTAGAAGGGATATGCCCATCAACCCATCACCTGATACAAACCTTTTTTTTATCTGTATTGACCTTTTTTGTACTGTTTCTACGTTACAACACCTGACAAGTATGTCAGAGCAGAGGTCCCTGACCCATCACTTGGCAGTACTGCTATGCCAGAACATCAGTCTTTCTAGGAGCTCTTTGGGTTCTTTGCACAGATCTGCTGCATAGTTAGCAGTGTTTGCATTGGATGGAAAGCCAACATGGTACCTCTGAATAAAACAGCACAGACCTGGAAACACCACAAAGGAAAATTGTTCCTTTGCAACTCCACCAGAGGCATGTACATTTCTGAAGCCCTTATAAACTCGCACTAAGAAAGTTCACTGCATGGATGCCATACATTTTTTGGTGACTCATAAATGTGTAGCATAAATATACTAAATGACGGCAGTCAAAAACTCAAGCCTTGAGGTATGATGGGAGAAAAGCTTCTACAGACCACAGGAACATCGGCACTCTGGGCGGAAAAATGATGACAAGACCAACAATGTGAACCTGAAAAGGGAACCTATGTAATCTCATGAGGCTGAGCATCAAAATCATTTTGAACCTTGAATTGCAACAAACAAGCTCTGCAAGCTCATCATGTCTCAATGTTTAAAAAAGTCTCAAATCAAATCCTGGACTGTAAAATGAACAAAGGTAAGAGTCAAAGGTAAGCATTAATAAAGTCAATGATATCAATATTCATATTGGTCCATGAATGCATTAAGAAGTCAGAGAAGAGGATGACAGTGAGTCACCTGACAGCTTCCCTCAATCCAAAGCACCCGGTCAACGTTCACAGAACAGAAAAACCCTAAACTCTGAAAGTCCCACTTAGAGGCTGAGAAACCTTACCTTCAAGATCTGCTAAAGTTTACGCCAAAACAAAAACATGAGCGTACCTTAGCTAAGCCTGCACGGTGAGCTCCTTGCAACTCCATATGTGCTATATATTTAGGGAAGTCCTGAAACTCCTCCATGGTGGGCCTGAAAGTCATAATCTTGTAGGATGAGTTTGCAGCTGGTGGAGGCACCAGCAAAGGTTCTGCAGACAGTTCTGCAGGTGGCCGAGGAACAGACTCCACAGTCGGTTCCATAGCTGGTTCCTTGAGCGGCTGTGACATGGGCTCAGGAGCTGGCTTCTGGCCCGAAGCTGGCTCGCTGGGCGACGATACAGCCTCTTGCAGGACTGGGTTTGGATCTTGGGCTAGAGCTGAGGCCTTGGCTTCATCTCTGGGGCTTTCCACTGACATGGCTGCAGGCAGGCAAATGCTAGAGGCACAAATAAGATGTTTTATTTATATGTAACAAATAAATTACTATCTCTGATTCACATAGCTAGCATTTAAAAGTCTTTGTTCATTGTAATGGGATTTCTCATTTTCAGAGCATTAGATTCTCTGAATATATGTCAACAGACATATATGGGTTAATATATAGAGATAGCATTAAATGGATTAATTTTATTTTTACAGAATAGAAGTAAGTCTTAGAGCACACATGCTTAGTCCCAAAGTAAAGGTCGTGGAATTGAACCTTAATTTATCAGCGCTAATTTATCATTTATGCACATGAATATGATTACCCCAAAACGTCACCGGAAGCGTTTGCCCATAGCTGATAACCAGTTTTTTTTCCCGTTTTATTTACACGCTTTTATTTCAAGCGCCAGTGATGGAACATATGCGTGCTTTTGATATTCTCCTATACAAAGCAAAGCATATGGAACACAAATTGTGGACGAAAGCTTGATCGTGCTCGGTTAATTGTTTACAAAGTTGGCCAGTCATTTGAGGTGTTTAACCCGCAACAGTTTGCGCTTAGCCATCTATATTTTTGACAAACCACAGCGACAAATGTGTGTCTAATTATGTTTTATTGCAAGTGTTTAAGTAATTATTTAAAATGTTTAAGGGCACATTAAAATAACACAATACGGTGGTGGAGTTCCTTAAAGAACCAGTTACTTGTTTCACCTTTTAGACGTTACTAGCCAGTACACTATGTATCTAGCAACTATCCTAGCTAGCTAGGATAATTGTCTGGCTAACAACAGGACGTGCAAAAATGGTTGCAAGCTAGCTGCTAGCTAGGTAAGCTAGTAAGCTAATAAACATTTCAACGCGAACTCAAGATATAACCACACGCCATCGTATGCTGTTTGTGCATGTATGTAAAAACATACAAACAAGAACGCTTATTTTTACATTACTGTACCGCCGTGCAACTCTGAATTGAGGCGAAGGTTTAAATGGCCTTTGTGCACGAATGGCAGAATGCGTAATGGTTACGTTAGCGAACACGCTAGCAAAACACAATACTGCCAAGGCTGCTTTGAATATATCCGTAATAGTTTCATATATACTAACAAACTACTGTTATGCTACTGAAGTATATTCTGCATTCAATAATTAAACTAAAGTTACTCCAGCTTACATGCTAGTTTTGACATCCACTCTTCCTGGCTACCATCCTACCCTATTCCTCCATAAAAAGTCAACAATATGTCCGACGACGACAGCCTGCAGATTTCGCGATATTTGTCGTTACATATGCAAATGAAACCCAGTATAAGAATTAATTTGTGATTTACCTCCTGCTTTGTATTACGTTCCCTTAGCAATTTATGTTTTAGAGTTTTCGTTTTCAAAAATCCAAAAGATCAGTTACTGTTCCATCGCTAAACACGGGCCTCACGCCTACTGCAGAGGTCCATGCTATTTGATTGGTCAAGACACAAGAATAGTTTGTAAACGAATATAGAACTCGGTTTCTTATTGGGTAAGCCGCATAGTAGACAGCGTTTTGAACCAATTGAAACAGAGTTATTTGTCCACTATCAGTGTCACGGAAAACACGTACCAGAATGGGCACTTTGCACGTACATAATGGTCCCCTTCTTCCGGCACCTAACTGCTGTCTAAAGAGCCTCGGTCGCCCAGCGAAGTGATGATGCAAAGTGAAAGCAAAACTTACTTTAAAACTTTGTCTTGTAAATTTTAGAAATGAGAGCAGGTCCATTTTATCTTCGTGCCAACACTCGAAAGTTGCCTTACTCTAAGCTGTCCAAATATTCAAAAATATTTAAAACATCCCAACATGAATTCTGTAAAAAATAATTGGCACAAATTTACACTTCACGCCAAGGAATCACCTATGGGACATGAAAGTAACCACCGCCCTAAAAATCGATCGTGTGTCACTATAGCTCTTTACCTTCTGCTCATAGAAGGGTCTTAAAAGAAAACGTTTGGAAGTATCAGGAAAGAAAGGACACCCCCCCCCCCCCCAAAAAACCCAAAAACAAACAAACACAAAGTACTTGGTATTCCACATAAAAGGAAATGTTTTATTGAAAAATTCAGCACCGAACACAGTGCAGGAAAAATAGCATCTACAGCTACACAAAACAGCTAAATACAAAAGCTAAAAATATACAATTTCAATTTCAGAATATACAATTCCAGTCTATGCAATATTAGAAATAATTGAGGTATAACAAATCAAGACAAAAAAAAAAAAAAAGATCTGCAGCCTCAGGCGTTTATTTTGCAAATATTGTAGAAAAAGAGAGAAAAGCTAATAACTTCACTGAGCAACAAAGGAAATTATAATTTCATTAAATATTTACTGAATGGGAGTTGCCCACTGGGCATTTGTTCCAGAGTGAACAGTCCATGTGGTTTCTCTCCTATGCCCATTCCAGGACAGTCAGAGAGGAACCAGATTGCATAACGGCAAAAAAGTCAGTAATAATGACATCACAATGAAGTAGAATATCTAAGCACAAACAGTAGTTAGAAAGCAAAGTCAAGACAAAAAGTCATAAGAGACAAGCCAAATGGTTTAATACGTGATGTATATATGCATCATACAATTGATTAAAATTAGTTAATCACCCATGAAGAAAGGATTAAAACATTTTAAAGCTGTAGATGGTTTCAAAGCACACTGTTAGACCTAAAACAAATGTTTTATCAACTTCAAAATGTTTGAGTCAAATGTTTCAAGGGGTCCTGATACCAGTGCATACCTACATACCTGCTATCAAAATATGCCCACTTATCCCTGGCAAAAAATAAAAATAAAAAAGTACTTTGCTGAAAGCAAATAGTGCAGTTGTGCGTAGCTGGTTTTCAATTTATGTGCTGGTGCAGAGTACAATTAGGCCATTACATTTCCTAAAAGGAAGCTCCTACACCTAAAAACGTCACTAAATCAAAGCAATTATTACATTTAACTGAATACAAGGATGGGGGGAGGGGGAGAGGTGGAGAAATGCCTACCTGACCAGACCTGTAAGCTAAATAAAAGGCAGATTAGGTTACATAAAAAGTACAGCTCCAATAAAAAACGGACCAAAACAACGTTAACGTCTGGAGCTGTTGGGTTACCTTACACCCTGGTTATGATACATTTGTTAAAATATATTAAAAGGGTGAACTGCGCTGTAGTTCTGCCGAGTTCAGTCTGGATGCACCGCTCCCAGTTCATTGGCGCTCCCGTGTGGGACCAGGCGACATCATCGGCCGCTGCTGTAGCCTGGGAAGAGCTGGGTCAGAATGGCTTGAAGTGCCTTGTTCACAGCCATCTGGTAGTTTTTGCCCAGGTCATGTCGGCATGCTGGGCAGGTGTATACCTCTGCTTTGAAAGATCGCTGAAGACATTCCTTCAAAACAAAAAACAAACAGTAAACCCACAAACCATCACTTTAAAACCATGCTCAGCAAGGTGGACGGTAACCTCGTGGCGCAAAATATATTCTGTATTTCAGGCTCACCCTGCAGACATTGTGCTGGCACTCTGTGGTGATTGGCTGATAAACAACTTCTTGGCAGCAAATGCACAAGAAAACTTCCTCTACTTTGTTCAGGAATCGCTGTGGGAACAGAAACACCAGTCAGGGAAGAGGGATCAGTCTGCCAAAGCCATGCTAGTTCACAGTGACAAGTGAAGAATTATACAGTAGACATCAAATGGTCATACTGGGATTTCAACCCAGTATTGACAGCTCTTTACAACACAGCACACAAAGGTGACACACCGGTCCAAGACTTAGAGATTCCATGGCTTCATCCCAGAGTTTTTTGTTGAGCTCGTCTTCCTTAATCAAGGCCTTCTGCTCCTTGTTCAGCTTATATGCCTCCATTTTGACCTTCTTGGGTGTGCTCTTTGATGGTGACCGTTTCTCCTCCTCCTCCTCAACTGAAACCAGATCCAAATTTAGATCTCAAAATAAATCACTACATTTTAATAAATTAAAAAATATATATATATTAGGTAAGAAAACAGCAATAAACTATCCTTATAGTTTATCAAGGACATTTCGGAAGTGGACACTTGCCTGTCTGGGATTTCCTCTTCCTCTTGCCTTTGGTGGGCGTTTCTTCCTCTTCCTCGTTCTTGTTCTCCTTTTCCTTTTCCTTTGCTGCCACTGCTTCCAAATAGCCTTCAGGATACTACAAAGAGAACATGGAGTTTCAGTCTGGAAAACACACTGACGGATGGAATAGGTGTGGTGGTTGGAGCCAAACTTTGAAGAAAGGTACACCTTTGAAGGAGGGCTAGCAGAATGTATAGAAGATGTTGGAGATGCGTTTATATAGTCATGTTCATTTTGTGTGTGAACATGTACATGTGTCTTTCAAAGACCTCTACAGTTGAAGAGACGCCCAGGACACTTTACCTGCATGGTGAGGCCGAGTTTTTTAACGCGTTCTTTGCCATCTCGGGTCCATGGTGCTGGTTCGTCATCATTTCTTTTGAGCAGGTACCTCCAAACCAGGAACCCAGATTTCCCCTTTTCAGGCCAGTACTTAACCACCTGGACAGAATGAGGCAGGACACACAAAAATGAAGTTCCACTCTTCCCGCTTTTTTTTTTTTTTTTTTTAAATAAATAAATTTATTAATTAATAAAAAGTATTTACATTTTTTGAATAAATCGATATTTATTCCAATGGTCAACATGATTGGATAAACACTCCAAACGTGCACTGCCCCTCACTCCACCTGTGCAATCACACACCCACCTTGTAAATGCCGTCGTATCTGTTGCCATCTTCGGGACAGTATTTGCTGTGTTTTCGACCCTTGGAGCTACGGACCACCCTGACGGGCTTCCCTGCCTTCCAGTCCTTGGCCTCTGCTCCGTCCTTCTCGTTGACTGCGGCGTTGCAGTTCAGTGCCAGCGCCCTGAAACATCCCGCCATTAGAATGCTAGAAGGAGAACGGAAGCTCGGAAGCAGGCAGCCCAGCTGGGTGGAGCAGGCCGAAGCACTCCACAATCAAACCGCTATGCACAGCGGCTCTGGAGCAGAAGGCCATCGTGGCAATATGGCACTTATACCATTAGAATGACTAATAACATCACAGTTAAAGTAGCAGCACAAAAAGTATTATATATTATATATATATATATATATAATTTTTTTTTAATTTATTTATTTACAAACACTTGATTGCAATTAGCCAATTACAAGAGCTCAGCAGTTGAGGGATGCGCTCATCCCAGTTTCCTCTTTGATCTCTTTAAACATCGCTGACCTGTTCATGTTGGTGAGTTTCTGATCGCACGACTGTTCAGCCGTTCTCTTGTTGCCGGAGAGATCCCGACCTCCAGAGCCCGTGTACGTAAACTCGTTGCCGTCATCCTGAAACGCGCAGACACATTAATCAAGACGTCCGTCCAAACAGAGTTTAGAGTCGTCAGACAAACGGCTTTTATATTTCGTTTTCGAGGAACGGCAGCATTACCACGTCGTCCTCGTAGCCTCCAGCCAGCACCAGACTGTACGCACCATCGTTGCTTCTTCCATGGATACCAGCCACATGAGGCCTGTGAATGCCAGATTCACTCACCTGACGTATGAGGAAAAACCATTTATTAATCTTCCTCACAAAAAAAGGGTCAGCCTAAAACCTAGAGTTTTAATTTCGGGCCAGTTCAGCTACTTCAATGGAAACGACAGCAAAGTCCGACCTGTTGAACAGAACTAGCAGCTCACCTGCACTCTGAACTTCCAGAGTGTACCTACGGGCACCCCTGGTACTGGACCGTAGTGGTTTGATGGAACGATGGTGCACTGTTTTGTGCGCCCAACACACGCCATACCCTGGATAAGCCAAAAGGAACAGATTAAAAGGTAGAGTCCAGCTTAACAAAAGTGCTGGCACGGCTAACAATCAACGGAAACTAGGACAACCAAGAGAGTGATTGGCAAAACAAACAAACAAACATGTCTCAAGAGCACTAGCAAGTTATGAAGAAGTTAACATTGCTAACAATCTTCACGTCATCATCCACTGCCCTTGAGAGCCATCAGCTGAAGCAACGAAAAAGCAAAGAGAAGTTGCTTCACTGCTGAAATGTTACCTTGCCCCAGTCTCTCTGACTGGACGAGCTGGCCGATGCCATCTTGGCTTTCTTCTTGCTCTCCTTGAGTTTCTCTCCAGCCAGTACGACCTCGCTGGCATCGTTACGGCACTCTGGACAGTACCTGCGCGCCGAGGGACACGGCATGAAACCCAGAACAAGCACCGCCACAAACTCCTAAAGAGGGTTCTGTTCTGTTCACATCTACTCCATTCTGATGAAGGGGCTTGCGTACATACTGAAAGAAACTTCAACACACAACTTTCTCGCCAACAGAAACACTAGAACGCTTCTACCACAGTCATCATAATTGAAACCACACAGTGAATTCTGAGATTCCACTCAGATGAGTCATTCAACCTTCAGCAGTCCTCACCAGTCCTCGTCCTCTGGGATGGTAGTGAGAGGAGGATTGAGGCAGTAGATGTGGAAGGCCATGTCACACTCGTCACACAACAACTGCTTGTCTGGGTCCTGCTTCACGCCGCACACTCGGCAGTTACACCAGCGGCAGTTCTTCTTGGGGTCATCTTTACACAGCTTACACTCTGGCCCATTGGACCCTGAACACACACACACAGCAAGTGCATCAAATTCATGTGTTGAATGCAAACAAAAGCACTCTTGCCATTTATTTAAGGCTGTTTGGAGTTGTGCAATGCTCTAAAAAGCATGTACGATGCATCAATAAACCCTGACTCAAACACCTGGTACCCATCAAGAGACAAAAGTCAGGACTCTGGACAGGAATCAGAAAAACGGTAATGTTTGTACAATAAATAAAGAAAAAGGAGTACAGATCTGCCTAATCATCACACTGAAAAATGAATAGCTGAAAGATCTGTATTGCGATTTTGCCTTCCTGAACATGTACTTATATAGACCAACACCTTTAAAAAAGTGATAAATTCTAACCGCGTGGTATAATTTGAGATATTAAGTTGAAGTTCCTCATGGTTTAGGGCATAACTAGTGTTACCGTGGGACATGCCTAAAGCACCTAGAGTCTGACGATAAGGTTAGGGAAGCACTGTATGAGTGAGAGACCCACTCTTCAGAGGTTAAGGAAGCACTGTATGAATGAGAGACCCAC
>JAOYMR010000024.1:4708338-4741693 GCA_025802075.1 Tenebrosternarchus preto
ATAAATTATCTATAATTTATATATATCTATCTATCTATCTATCTATATATCTATCTATCTATATATATATATATATATATATATATAAAATTTTTTTTTTTTTTTTTAATCGTATACATTAGTGAAAATGGAGTACAGTTTGATATTATTATGCTTATACACAGGGTATGATCTAAAATATCCTATGTCAGTCCGGTAGAGCTTCACATAGGCCCTGCCCATTCTCTTCATTCTTGCAACCACAACATTGTGAGCTTTTCTCAGGGGTTACCTGGGAGGCACTTCCTTTCACTTGTGTTTCGCTGAATTGAGCCCACAACACCTCCAGAAGGCTTAGCAGTGAGGGCTGTCATCTTCACACCTCTCCAAACTCACTTTAGAACCAAGCTGGACCTCTTTAAACATAAGTCTAAACTGGCCTATCTGGTGACTAAAGCCGTATTGACACTGACACTGTTAATGAATACTCAGTACTGCCAGTTCCACATGGATTTTACGTGCTACAGCAATCATTGCACAGCACTGCAGATTCACTAAGGCCATAACCAACCAGCACTGTTCAAGTATACTCTGTGCCACTAGTTCCATCTGGATCTACTACATTACACAATGACAACCTCTAATGGCGCCACCTTTATGGTGCACTACCCCAACTACTCTGTGGTCTTCTAATCCACAACCAGTTTGTGCACTTTCAGATACTTCTGATAAATGATGTATGAAAATAATTTAAAAACTAAACTGTTAACTGTTTATCGTTCGTATTATACGATAGTTTGTAATAGTTACGCAGAATTTAACATGTAGTACTGCTAGTTTTTGCAAATTGCTAGTTTTTGCTTTTATGGTAGCTCCTCCTACAGACCTGCGTCAGAAGGTCACACGGTTAGTACAGGCAATGCAACCAAGATGGCGGCCTCCTTGTGTCAGTGTTATCAGGTGAGATATTTCATAGAAGTTCTTCTCGAATGTCGTGAGCCACGTGTTTGATTACTGTATCGTTGTGCCGCAGCTGAAAAATGTGCATTTATATTTGTCTTTTACGCTGACCTCCTGTAAATGAATTGAAGAAGCTGCTAGCTAATATGTCATGCCGGTGGTCATATTTCATTTTGAGGCCTCTTATGCATACTGTGGTAGAAACGTTAGCTAAACATTAGCTAGCTAACTACTGCTTACATTTAATCTAGTTAACCGGCGGTGGTATAGGCCGACAACATACTTTCCAGGTAGCTAGCTTCCATAATTCCTAACAGGTTCCATAATTTCTATTGTATAAATAATGCACAATAATTTAGCGTAAGTCGGTCCCAGTAGATGTTCGCTAACCTTGGCAGGTTTTTATCGTGCTTTCAATTAAGCTATGAACGATACCTTGTAAATAGCATTGACCATAATTTATCATTTATTTATAGAAATGTATATAAAACTTTCCACGTCTATATTGTCATGTTTTGTAACCCATAAAACTAGTAGCTAAATTATTTTAATATTATCTCTCTCTCTCTCTCTGTCTGTGTGTTTGTTTGTTTGTTTGGGGTTTAGCGTTTCGTCAGGCAGAGTTTAGCGCTGTTGACCTCGCGTCCCTATTTATCCATATATAACAGATCCCATGAGCACAGGATATGTGGCTCAATCACAAGTTCTTCGCAGGTATGAACTTTTATGGTCCTTTAAGCTGTCTGACAACCATGGCCTCTCATACACTGCATACACTGTGCTCATCTGACTACAGACTGGATCAGTCTGTAAGGTATGGTGTGTTTTTAATACTTTTGTATTAACTGACCGTTTTGTGTCACCTAACATAGGTTCGGTATTCGTCAGGAGGAGGCAGTGGAAGGAAGGGTTTCTTGGGGGAATTTTTAGACAACTTAAAGCAGGAGTTGGGCAAGAACAAAGAGATGAAGGAGAACATCAAGAAATTCCGTGAGGAGGCTAAAAAGCTAGAGGAATCGGAGGCCCTCAAGCAAGCAAGAAGGAAATATGTAAGACTGTCATTTAAGTTAATTCTAACAATTCTTTTGAGCACTAAATAAGCCTTGATGTTGAACATTTTTCCTTGATGCCCAAAACTAAATTTACCAGCATCGATGATTGATTCTACAGACATTCTGATGTCCCAAGGTAGCAATATGCTGGATAGACAGTATTTTTTATTAGTCAATTTATTGTTTATTAATTTACCATGTTCACACAAGTGATAATTTTATACCAAATCTGACCATATGTGTTTGTTATTATTACAACATTTCTGTATAGAAAACTATAGAGTCTGAAACAGTGAAGACGTCTGAGGTTCTGAAGAAGAAGTTTGGTACAATATCAGAATCGGTGAAGGAGGTGAGTGCACCAGAACCTTCTGGAAAGGATGCTGTGTTTACTTGTGTGGAATGTAAATAAGCAATATCACATGAGAAAAGGCTGTTATAATGAATATCAGTGTGGTTGTGATTCTGAAGATAATCTTGTCATGCCAAATAACTTTGGAACAAACTATCATATAACCATGTATAGCGCCCTCCATAATTATTGGCACCCCAGGTTAAGAAGTGTTTGGCCTCTAATGAATTCTTTATTTTTTTATATATATATGTATATCAATCACACATTAAGAAATGAATCTTTTGAATGAAATCATGTGTGCCACAATTATTGGCAACCATGGTGTTAGTACTTTGTACAACCTCCTTTTGCCAACAAGACAGCACTTAATCTTCTCCTATAACTCTTCACAAGAAGGGAGAATACAGAAAGAGGGATCTTTGACCATTCCTCTTTGCACAACCTCTCTGAAACGTCCAGAGTCTTGGGTCTTCTCTTATGCACTCTCTTCTTCAGCTCACCCCACAGGTTTTCTATTGGGTTGAGGACTGGGGACTGAGATGGCCATGAGAGGAGCTTGATTTTGTGCCTTGTGAACTATTTTTGCGTAGATTTGGCCTCATGTCTAGGGTCATTGCTGAAAGACCCAGTGACGACCCATCTTCAGCTTTCGGGCAGAGGCCACCACATTCTGATTCAAAATGTCCTGATATTTCAGAGTTCATGATCCCATGAACAAAGTTCCCAGGTCCTTTGGAGGAGAAACAGGCCCACAGCATCACCAATCCTCCCCCATACTTAACAGTGGGCATGAGGTGTTTTTCTGATCCTTGGTGTTACGCTAGACCCGCTTAGAGTGTTTGTTGTCAAAAAGCTCTATCTTGGTCTCATCTGACCAAAGCGCACGGTCCCAATTAAAATCCCAGTACCGCTTGGTAAACTCCACCCATTTACGCTTATGAGTATAACTCCGAAAAGGCTTTCTCAGTGCATGCCTCCCAAACAGCTTGTTGGTATGTAGATAGCGCCTGGTTGTTTGGGAGACCTTGTAACCCCAAGATGCTACCATTTGATTCAATTCTCTTACAGCAAGCTTTGGAGAACTTTTTACTTCTCTTACCATCCTTCTCACTGTGTGTGGTGGCAAGATACACTTGCGTCCTCTTCCAGGCGTGTTTGTCACAGTTCCAGATGTTTTGAACTCTTTGATGATTGCTCTGACTGTAGATAAGGGCATCTGCAGGAGAGTGGCTATTTTCTTGTAGCCATTGCCTGATTTATGAAGGTCGACACACATCTGCCTTACTCGAATAGTGCGTTCTCTTGTCTTTCCCATGTTTAAGAGTGAGTAAGAGAAATAGGCCTCTGTGTAATGCCATATTTATACCCCATGGAAACAGGAAGTGATGAATTACTAATTAAATGTTCCTAGATACTTGGATCCACTTTATAACTACAGTAGAAATGACACAAATGGTTGAAATACATTTATTTCCAAGAAAGTGTTAAGGGTGCCAATAATTGTGGAACAGGTCATTTTATGGGAAATAATTATTTCTTAGTCAGGATTTTTTCTTAATTTTTTTCCACTTGAGTTGAAGGTTGCTTTTCAATTTTTTTTTCAGAGTGAAATTATGCTTCTGCAATAAAAATATATATATATATATTTTAAGGCTTTTAACACATTTTAACTAATAATGCCAATAATTATGGAGGGTGCTGTATATGCCTATGGTACAGGTAGCACAGAGTAAAGGTCGGGTCCGTTTGCTTGCAGGGCCTGGAAGAGGTTGGCCGCACGGATATCGGAAAGATGATAAAAGAAGGAGTGGAGGAAGCGGCGAAAACGGCCAAGCAGTCAGCGGAGAGCGTCTCCAAGAGTGGGGAGAAGCTGGGCAAGACCGGAGCCTTCCGAGCCATCTCTCAGGTCTGAGTGAAGAAGCTCCCAGCTCCTGGTGCCACCCAAGTCTTGGACTGTTGCGTTTATAGCAGGACCAGACTTTGGGCCAAGCAGAACTGTACTAAAGATATGCCACAAGCAGAACTGTACTAAAGATACGCCACAAGAACTGTACTACAAGAAGCTTCTTTTTACTGTTCTTTCTCACGTTAGTCAGTTACTCGTGCAGTTGTGCGGGGAGCTAGGCTGGAGTAAAAATGTGGGCTGTCTGCTGGTCACTTGGGGCAGGTTTGGGAATTAGTGCCCTAATTAATGCAGTTTTACAGGCAAAGGGGAGTTAACACAGGATCAGTTTTTACCTTCTAGGTTGTGTACAGAGGAGGTTAGTGGTCTGAGATACTTTCTAAAAACAGGCTTTCTGTAACCTTTGCTCCTCAGGGTGTGCAGAGCGTGAAGAAGGAGATTGGTGATATTGGCCACAGTGGGGCTTACAGACCACCCACTACATTAAGGAAGAGAAGTGACTTCTCATCCAAAGCTTCAGGGACCGACACCAAGGTCTTTGACGCCAACGAGTATGTATGATCGTCATCTTCCTGTTCCCTCATGGTGGGGTTCTTCTTTCTAGAATGTTCTGGCATTTAGATACTAAAGTTAGTTGGTGTCCTATTTATGTGACAAAATGATTTTATGGTTTCCTTACCATTGTTGCATTGCTTTAATGTAACTGTCCACGTTGATGAGATGAAACGCTTTCCTTTTCTCTCTGGGGTTTCAGAGAGGCAATGGGTGTTGTTCTTCACAAGGACTCAAAATGGTACCAACAGTGGAAGGAGTTTAAGGACAACAATGTAGTTTTTAACAGTAAGGCTGCATTTCTGTGTGTGTGTGTGTGTTTGTGTGTGTGTGTGTGTTTGTGTGTGTGTGTGTGTGTGTGTGTGTGTGTGTGTGTTTTAATATATATCTTTTATAAAATGCCCTGTACTTCGGCACATGCTGAGGAAGTCATTTAGTCTTCCATTTTCTGGCTGCAAACTCATTCACCTGTTTGATCCAGCTCTTCCACTAGTGACGGTTTAATGCTGGATTTAACAAACCTAGTTGTAGCGCTAATTTAATGGCCAAATGTAATATTTTTTCCAACTGGAAGATCGTGTTCCAACTAGAAATACATCTATGGAGATGCATGATAGTGCTCATAAGTCACATTTAGCTTTAATGTGCCCATCGGCAGGGCTGAGATTGTTGGGCTGCCCCCGTCTCTCGAGCTGTGCACTCATCTCATCTCATTATGTCATAGATTTGTACATCAGCAGTAACTAACGCTTTACACAGTCAAGTAGGAGTGGGAATTCTGCTCTTATACAGTGCATATTCACTAGTCTTCATGCAGCGTGAGTGCACTTTCTTGCCAGGGAGAAGTACTGAAGGGAAAATGGCACTCACATTGAATTTGATGTATAATCAGTAGATGGCACTGTAGTCTGAGTGAAGACCACGCTGCTTTCTCAGATGGGCATGTCCTCTCAATCACATTAGAGGAGACGGATTGCCTTTGTCAGAGGAGGCTTGCTGGATAAATGCCAGATTTCAAATAGGGTCTAAGCTTTGGGACATTAGTCTTAATCCCAATTAAGTCCAATCATGGAGCACTCTGTAATGTACACTAGCATCCCATTGGCTGTGCTAAGAGTTGGAAGACAGCTGCAGCATGTAAAATTGCTGGATCTGACATTTTGAAGCATATCCAGAGGGTCAGACATGAGTAGTATTAATTCTGAGTGGGATAAAGCAGATTGTCTCAAGTAAGTATTGGCAGGATGCAGGTTTCCTAAGCCATACAGTGGGACTTTGAGGGCTTCTAGGAAAGGTTAATAAATTTTAATCAGCCTGATAATGTAATGGTTTGAAGCTAAGCTAAACTGTGGTTAAGACCTTGGCCCTGTTTGCTCCAGTTATAAGGCTAAATAGTCATAGTCAGCATCTAGAGGAACTAGGAAAAACTATAGGAAAATTCCAGTAACTTTGCCCCTGTTGATTAGATACACTTGGGCTGTGAATGTGAAATTTGTGGATGGCGAGATTTAATTGGTGACCTTTTCTTTTAACAAACGTATTTTTTCCACTGTTTGATCCCCCCCCCCTCTGTGCTGCTGCAGCTGTGCAGTCCAGTCACGGTGCCTCACACCCGAAAGTTTGGAAAGTGGACAGACCTTCTCTTTGAAATGACCTTTTCCATCACCATTTGCAGGATTCTTCGAAATGAAGATGAAATATGACGAAAGTGACAACGCCTTTATCAGAGCGTCTCGCGCCGTCACAGACAAGATGACAGACCTCATTGGTAAAGTGGCTCCAGTGTCTCAAAAAGGCTATGCTCCCGGAGCAAACAAGCTGATCTGGAAACAGCATTTGTCTTTTATGTCCCCATAATCCATTAATCCTCGTTAAGTGGTCTGGAAGAGCTAATCTTAGGTCAACAGAGCAGCATTGTTCTTCTGATACACTTAGTAAACAAAAGTCTTGAGGCTTTCGAAGTGATTGATCACTTTATCTTTCTAAGTAAATTCCTTTTATGCTCTGTAACTGCTGTTTTTGGACCCGTGTCGTCTGGTAAACGCACTGCGATGTAAGGTGGTGGGATGCCCTTCAAGTTTGAATTCTTGCTGAGATTTGCCCTCTCTGGTTAAAGACCTTGAAGAGGCAACTGGCTGTGTAGTCTACTGCAAGGGAACTAGTTTGAAAACACCCAGCCGTCAGGGTGCTTTGCAGACATTTGGATTCAGTACACTTTCACTGTGGAATTAAATGGCCCGTCGGGTAGGGAAAACTGGTAAATCATGCTTCATCTTTGAAGTTATTCGATTCGCTTGAGGAGTTTCAAACAAATTCCCCTTGGAACAATGAGAGGACAGTTTCCATCTGTGTTTTTCTCTGACCTGACCAGGCAGCATAGCAGTCATTAAATTGTGGCCAGACATTTATGGAAATGTACATAAAAAGACAATTGGGCTGTTTGTCAACATAAACGTAAAACCAAATTTCTATTCAGGTGGGTTGTTTTCCAAGACTGAGATGTCTGAAGTCCTCACTGAGATCCTGAAGGTGGACCCTAATTTTGATAAGGACTCTTTCCTCAAACAGTGTGAGAGAGACATCATCCCCAACATTTTAGAAGTGAGTGACCCAGACTTTTGCCCTTGCAGCAAAACAAAAGTTGCACAAAGTGCTCTGCTAACATTTCTTCGTACCTGCTCTTCCTCCGTGTTCACAGGCCATGATTCGAGGAGAGCTGGAGGTCCTGAAAGACTGGTGCTACGAAGCTGTACGTGAACATGCCTTCGCTCACTACCACAGTACAGTGTATGATTATTTGTAATGGTAGTATGGATAAGACGACCACCTAAAATTTTCGTTTTGTTTTTGTAGACCTACAGTCAACTAGCGCATCCAATCCAGCAAGCTAAAGCAATGGGACTGCAGTTTCACTCAAAGATTCTTGACATTGACAACATAGATGTGAGTTTGACTCACCAAACCAAACATTGCAGTGCTTGTTACAGCAGTGCTATTGCAGTGTTTGTAGTTTTATATCTCAAACAAAAGCACTGGAAGCGTTTCTTTTCAAAAAGTCAAGAAAGCGATTTGTGCATCTTGATCAAAGCAGTGGTCACATGTTCATGGCTTTGCTAACTGTGCCAACATTGTGTTTGAGCAGCTCGCCATGGGGAAGATGATGGAACAGGGACCAGTTCTCATAATCACCTTCCAGGCCCAGCTGGTGATGGTAATCCGTAACCCTAAGGGTGAGGTGGTGGAGGGTGACCCGGTGAGTGGTGGTACAGCCAGGCCAGAGACACCCTGACATGGAAATATTAACTGCTAGCTGTTAGCAGCACCAATATATCATTGATTTGAGGGTTGTTTATTATGATGTTTTGGGTTTAACAATAGTTGTCCATTACATACTGGAACTCGCTGAGAAAACTGTGCATTCCATTGTGCTATGCCAAGCTGAGGCTAGTGAGGTGGAGTAAAACTGCTTTGGCTAACAACCCAATGTCTTATAAATCTGACATTATAACAGTCTAACAGACCATGGGTGTATGGGGTACCACTTTTTAATGTCGATGGGGCTGATTTTATTGGTCAAGGCAATGGCCAAGAGTTACACATTTCAAGATTTTGCAAACATAGCCAAGATTGTCATTTTAGTCCATTGAGATGGGAAAATGACTTGGACATTTTTACAGAATGTATAGTCAAGCCCTGTAGTGTATATAACTCTATATGTCTGACTGTATTTTGATCCTCAGGAAAAGGTCCTCAGGATGATGTACGTTTGGGCTTTGTGCCGGGACCAAGACGAGTTCAACTCCTACGCAGCCTGGAGGCTGCTGGACATCTCAGCCTCCAGCACCGAGCAGATTCTTTGAGAACATTCAGCACACACACACCCATCCATCAATCCACACACTCACACACACACACACACACACGCGCACACACACGAGGCTTAGGAAAGAGGGAAGCAGCAGGAAAGAGAGAAAACACACACCCAACACACCCACCCCTTAGGCTGGGGACACATTATAGGGGCTAGTAGCCTCCCAGCCTGGTGCTGTGTGGAGCTCTCCCAAGAAGCCTGCCCGGATTGTGGGAATGAACTGTGGAATGTTGGATACCGCCCAGCGACGTGTACCACCACTGGACTGATAGCAATGTCACATGGTTGAATGTGCACGTGGCTCGACTGCTTGTCTTGATTTTCCGCTCCCTGCCGGCTCAAATCTCCCGTCAGTGTGTTTTAGCTACTCAGTAGGGACTCCGTAAAAATAAATGGTAATCCATTGCCATTTATACTGACTGAAGTCAAAAGACATGGTTCATCCAGAAAACCTCACAAGATGCGTCACGTCAGTATTTTTGCCCAAATGATCTCCTTAAAGACGTTTAACACCTCACATAGTTGAGCTGTATAAATTAACCTATGTTTGAAATTAAATAAAAGCATTCTTAATCTCTATTGGATGTACTATGGCATAAGAACCCTTATGTCAAACTTCTAATCAGATTTAAGGGAATGTATCTAGATTTGGCCAATGAGCCTCCTGTTTCACTTTGTCATGCAGTAACTGCATGCACTCTCTTACAGATCCCCATAGCCAAGTGAACTAGCACCTCCTTCTAATTAGAAATAAAAAATGTTATGTAGAGCTGTGCAAAACGCCGATTTATAATGCGTTTTGCGCCGTTCCGCACGGCGACACCTCAATTAGAGAGTTAAGTATTCAAAAATGTATTCCAAAATGCCAGAATGGCACGCTTTTAATGCATCGGTGGGCCATTTGAAAATGCGTCAAACATGCACAGGAACAGACTTTATTCACCTTTTCCGACCTCACTGAAACGGCCACTGGGTTTTATTAGAAAGCGATTTATGAGAAATTCCACTTTGCTGAGGTGCCTCCCTGCCAGAGCTTTACCCAGCTCCTTCTTGAAATGACACGGGGAGGAAGTTGACTTTGAAAGCGTTGTATTTATGATGTGGGGAAAGCCGGTGAAACATGGGGTTCTTTGCCAAAATGAGAGACATCCTCCCATGCCTTCCTTAGCATTCTCTCCTTGTGGAGCACCGATTTTAACTGAGCGAAGACCAAGTTGCATTGTAGCTGCATTTTTCCAATCCAATAAAGCTTCAGTTATGTGGGGCTAATTATTGCACTCGTCAGTGTTACCCATGTCGTCAGTATTGGCATTACTTTAGTTATTCTGATCATTCCAAGAATGATGGAAGTGCACCTTGTTAGCAAAAGACTCAAACCAGCAAATAGATGGGTGTCTGTGAGCACTCCAGCACTGCTGTAGCTGCAAGATTCCTGAGTCGAAATGTTCTCCAATGCTAAATTCCCCCCTGATATGCAGAGTGTGAGATGCATGCTATCTGGTGCTTGAGAATGGGGGCTGTAGCATGTCAGGGGGGGTCAGATTTATATCTCCCAGCAATGGAAAGACGGGGGGGGGGGGCGGTTATCCTGATTAACAAGCCCGTGTGTTCATCCCTCGCGGGCTCGGCCTGGGCTGTTATGTGCCTGTCTGCCGTGATGAATCCCCTTGCCTGGAAGAGTCTGCTGAGACCTGCAGCTCCTGGTCACCGCCCCCATCCCTCAGTGCACGACCTCGGGAAAGTTCTCCACGGGTACCAGCGCACACCCCAGGCATTCACAGCCTCTCCCTGGCATACCGCAGAGCATCAGATTGCTCGTGGGTAATTGTTTTGATGTGTGTGTGTGTACAAGCATAACCAGGAACTCTGATTTGGAACTAATGAGAGGACCTGGGTCTGGATAACAAGCTCACAGTGTGGAGGTAATTAGAATAAGCAGCTATATATACACAAGCATCACAATCTATACACATGCACACACACCCCCCTTAATGAGAGCTTCTCACACAATTCTCTAAGGACCACAAACACACACACACACACAGACCAAAGCACATGCACATGAGAAAATGGACATAACATTTGATTTTTTTTTTTTTTTAATTATCTGAAAGTTTCAACACAATAGATTTGTAGAAGCATTTTGTGATTGACAGTCCAATCACAGGGAAAAAAGATTTGCTGTTTGCATACATTTTTTTATTGTGTTATATGTGCAGACCATTAATTTGTTTGTGCTATGATTTACATGACTGCATTGCATTCCCAATACCATAATAATACCAATGTATTTAACCTGCCACAAATATTTGCATTCATTTTTTTAATATTGCAGCTTTGATGTTTAATTCCCACAGTTTCACACAGATGCATTAATGCCAATCCCACTAAAACGAAAGTGTTTTGCTGATGAAGCACTATGGCCAGTAAGATAGGTCATGAATAATTCCTCCTCTTACTGCACGCACTTGAGGTCATCGCTGAATTCGAAACGAACACCTGCTGGATATTGCGAGGGCGTGATGCGTGGATTGCAGGAGAATTCCGTGAAATAAACGGCACGCCTTCGGGCGGTTTAAAGGCCAGTGGAAAGATGGAGACGCGCGGTACGTCAAGGAAGTGGGATTAGAGGCGAATTGTCAGATGTTTACAAAGTCTTACTTGAATGCCCACGCGTGGCAGTTAGCTCGCAATTTAGTCTGATTACCCCAGGCGCGGCCGCCACCTCCGGCCGTAAAGGCGGGTTATTTACGAGAATCTGTTATTCTGTTCGGCAAGGGGACAGCGGCAAATGCGGTTTGTATTGATCAGCTGTTCTCCTGGCTGTTTGACAATCCGTCGTTTGTGGCTTTCAAGAGAACAGTTCGTCACCGGATTTAAGGCAGGAGGTAGCTGCGCCTCGGTCAGACTTCACACCGGCCTGAATCCTGAAGTAGCGGAACCCAGCTGTCTGGTTGTAAATCCCGACTCCTGCTCCACTACCATCGCAAATGACTTCATAAGTCGTGTGAGAGTTACCCACCAAGGAAACGCCATCATAAATATCTGACATGATAACTATGTTATGGAACAGTACAGCTTGGTGCCAAAAGTTATTTTTCACACAGACCCAATTTCAATGCCGCGTCTGTCAGTGACATACTGTATGTTTAGCACCTACTTGAGAGGTCTGTTTTGTGGTATGACAAATTAGGCTTTGGTGGCGCATGGGTTCAACAAAAATAGCGTTTATACAAAAAAGATATGAACACTGATTTCGAGACTTTCAAATATTTATGTCAGTACATTAAAGAGGTTCGACAGGGCAGCTCCAGCACCAGTACCGGCAGTTTAGTTTTCTTTGCCGCAACACACGTGATCCAGTTTGTGACGGTCTTGATAATTAGCTGAAATAGGTATGTTTGCAGCGGGGGAAACCTGAAACTGCGCAGGGCAATGGGCATCCAGGGGATGGCTTGAGAAGCACTCGATTAGGGTGTACAACCTTTCTGTACAACCAGCCTTTTGAGGACGGGATTTGGGTTGAAGGTGTCGCGCAAGAAATGCCAGATAACAAGCAGAAAATGAATTCACATTCATGACTCCTCACAGCTGCGTGTGTGTGTGTGTGTGTGTGTGTGTGTGTGTGTGTGTGTGTGTGTGTGTGTGTGTGTGTGTCCTCCTACATCCTCCTCCTCAGGGCTGGGTCATGACCGATAGTCTCTGTTGCCCCTGGCTGTCAACCGCAGCTGTCGCTTTGCTCTGCAACAGTGACGGCTCCTCTGTACATACACTAGAGGGAGAGGCTTTGGGGCCAGTTTCATCGCAGACTACATAAAATTAGAAACAATGTGTAGAAACGGGACCGAAAAATCTTGTGTGGTAAGTTTTGGGAAAGGAAATATGTTTCTAGATAAATATTTGCTATCTACTGTGTATTCATACTGTTACAAATGAGTGAATGAGAAAGTGAGCCCTAAAAGAGTGCACAACTAGGACGTTTGTAAGGACAAATCAAATAGAAACTACGTTTTAATCCGCTTTGAGCAAATGCGGCTATTGTGTGTCAGCCCTTCAGTCTGGCTAAATGGACAAATTAAACACTGTGTTCTTGGAGTATGTTTACCTTCGCGTTTTCTTGCTTCGTTACTGAAAAAAACAACTGGAGTGACACGTTCGACTGCGCCGAGCGTGTGAGTCAAGTAATGAGATCTGGGGGTATTCTCTTTTAAAGATCCTGTCAGATTACATGGGTCACAATCACTATTATCTGGGCTGACTTTTCCCTAAAGTATCATAACACAAGGATTGCCATTTCCCTTTTAACACACTTTCTAATATACAAAATTATGTCAGCTCTGCAATGCTTCTGGGAAACCATGCCCTGGATAGAACGGTTCTAAAAATTTCCGCACGGAGGGAATGGATGATGGGTCTCAGAGTGCTTACGTATTGATGGCGGCGCTCAGAGGGAGCTCCCTATTACTGGCCCATCTATAGTGTGTGTGTGTGTGTGTGCGTACATGCGTGTAAGCAACAGGTATATTTTGCTCTTTTAAGGCCACGCGCTACTACTCTGTACGTCTTAATAATGGAATTTAACAGGTGGTACATGTCTTTTCTGACTAAAACCGGTTATGTTCACGGTAGGTATATCCTTATGTTGAGTTGAGACTAGTACATCGTGGATAACATTTCGATCCGGATAGGAAAGCGTTCTGATTCTGTATCAGCGAATAACGGGTGACATGTATCCAGAGTACCCACCACATCTTGACAAAGTATCTCGTTATCTTGTGGAGAGTGACAGATTGTCCGCGGGCTGTCTGGCGGAATAAATAGCCGCATTAGCCGCGTTGCAGTTGGCTTGAGCGTCGCTTACAGGGCTATGAAATTTGCAGCACGGCGGAACAGGGTTCCTGCGCCGTGATAAATGAGGACTACTCCTCCGTTAAGCATATTAAAGTCAGATCGCGTGATAGATGGCACGACGAAGAGGAGGAGGGAGATAGAGAGATCTGGGAAACTGGCGACACCGTTGATAAAATATGAAAAGAGAGGAAATTAAATCCTAGACAAAAATATAAAAATAATCCTCGCTTAGTCTTTTTTTCGCCCACCGATGACTGATTAGAAGCACAGACCCAATCTGAATTTTTAATGTCGCAGTCCAGGTTTGTGACTAAATAAGGACTATGTTCTGCGCAATCTAGACAACAGGTAAAAAGATCCGCGGTTCTCAGCGCCCGTCAGACGAGCGTGACATGGCCTTACAGCGTCTCAGAAAAAAGATAATTCATGCGGAAGAGTCGATGACTTCCCGTGTGTTTGAACGAGACCTCGTCAATAAGAAACATTGGTTTAGTTTGTGTAGAATTCATTTGGTTGCCCCAATTACTTCTGCCACTCCTTCGTTCCTAAGTAACGCCTTCTATTATTGATGTGCTCTGGGCCATTAACACTTCATTTCAAACTAGAGGTAATTACATCGAAAATGTCATTTGATTAGTTAACTGTCATTTTAGACTCTGAGAATAAATTGCTTCTGGGCTGTTGTAATATAACCGTGACACATTATTTTTGTGATTTGTTTTTTCAAGCTTGCCAGGCTGATAACTTTTAGTATCACTGAATATTTTGGGAATTGTTTTCAGGGACAATATCCAGGATGACAGGGGTGCCCAGGGAATTTGGGACCCCATAAAACATATCACACTGGGCCCCAATAAAAAATAAAATCTCCTCTGCAGGGTGACCTGAGGTCACAGGACAAACAATGTTAGATTAGTTTAAAGCCTTTGCTGAATTTCTTGATAACTTTAGACTTTACTGTGAAGAAATTCTTTTTGACAAGTAAATAATTCAAGCAACTGTTTGGCCCCAAATATGTTGCGTGGGTTATTTGCTAATTACAGTTAGATGAAAGCACCTCTAACACAATAAAACTGTCTGTAACACCTGGTGTTACACTTTGATGTTCCAAAGCAAAACATGTTTAAAAATAAGCTGAAATGAAAATAAAATGTGAGCATGAGGCCCTGAGGTTTGATAGCTTTGCTTTTTTGTGTGTTCATTTTCACTTCATTAAATTCATCTCAATTTACCTTCATTCAATATATTTTCCTAACAAGCAGGAGTAATGATTTTTAGATGATTGTAAAGCACTTTTTTGCACCACAAATTCCCATTCCACATTACAGAAGTCATTTAGAAGCATTTGCAGCAAGAAAGATGACCATATTTTTACCATCCAAGTATTTCGTACTACAACACCTCACAAATGATCAGAATTTACATAGAACAATCATTCTTATTGACCATAAAATATCTTTTTTGGAATACTGATTAAAACACTCTTCCGCTATAGGTGATCATGGATTTGTCTATTAACAAATTACGGAAAATCATACTCCCATCAGAAATTGCATAGAACTTGGCTGAAAAGGGGTGTATTTTGAAAAGCAGTTCATAATCTGGGTTCTTCAGTCCCTCTGCATTATAAACTGGAATGTAAACTGGAGTTTAGCATCTGATAATGATTAGCGGGTCAGAGTCATAGTACGAGTAAACCGGCATTAATGACTGCTGTTTGAGCTCCACTAATCTGCAATGTATCATCAACTAAAAATAAATACAAATATTTATAAACAAAAGGCACATATTGTGGTATCTGACTCTGGATTCGGTCTGGCCAACACGTAGAGAAAAGCATGGCTAAGAAGTTTCAGTGTTGTGAATAGTTGATTTGTTTAAGTGTATGTGGCTTGGCTAGTCCAATAGAGTATTTGCTTTCTTTTCTAGTGTGTGTGTGTGTGTGTGTGTGAGTGAGTGAGTGAGTGGCGTCTGTTGTAAATACTGCGCTATTGTTAAATAAAAGAGTTGTTTTCTCAGCAGAATGTTGTCTTCGGGTTCTTCTTCCGTTCCGCCGCTTCAGTATTTTAAGTCGTTAAATATACACAGGCTACATTTGATGCCGTTGAATGGTAATTTGGTGAATGTTTATGGATAGAACTGCTGATTTTCCTCTTTCTTCTAAAAGGAAATGTGGAATATTTGACCATATCTAAGACAGGAATAGTTTTTCAAAAACATAAACCATTTAAACCATTGTTTTCTTCTTCTTCTTCTTCTTCTTCTTCTTCTTCTTCTTCTTCTTCTTCTTCTTATTATTATTATTATTATTATTATTATTATTATTATATTTCCTCTATCAGTGCAACCTAACCAAAAGTGTATGCTGTACTAAAGCCCAGTCCAAACAGCCAGGGAGCTTTTAATGTAGGTACTCACTGTTTATTTCCATTAAACATTCATGCATTATAAGGACCTCATACATATTCGATGAAGCTCTGTATGCCCATTGGTCTGAGTGGGTTGTTTAATATTGTTTCAGATTAGGTAGAAATAAATTACGCAAACTCAATACCCAAGGTCATGGACGCACATAATGTGTTCATTATGTGTTCATGAGTAGAACTGCTCCACCTTCCTCATGCATAACAAAAGCATTCCCCTTGGAAAATTGGGAGTGATGGATCTCCACAGGATATTGATCGATACATTCTAGCCTTGAACTGGAGGTGTGGGGGGTGGGGTGGATGGGGGGTGACTATCAGACCAATTCGTTCCAGGTGACTAAGGGCACTGATGAGTACCGCTGTTCCTTCACACTGGGGAACCAGGAAAATGGAGGAGCTACATTAAGGTTTGTGAATTTAGCTGTGAGTGAACAGCTAGAAGATTTACACTCCTGTTCTGCTGGTGTGAATGATTCTAGGTGCTTTCTCCAGAAGCATGTTCTTGAGCACATGGAACACAGACATTAAATGTTAGGAGCTAAATTCTTTACATTTCTGCTCAAGGATTTACTCTCTCTCTCTCTCACACACACACACACACACACACACACACACACACACACATACACATGTATATGTATCAGATGTGGACTGTGTCTGATATATAAAGTCATCACAGGGAACCTAAGACACAAATAATGGATAGACTGTTGTTACTGTGGTGCCCGATGGTCTGCCAGAGCAGGATGGGCCCCCCTTTTTTGAGTCTTGGTTCCTTTCAAGGTTTCTTCCTCTTGCTCTCATGGAGTTTTTCCTTGCCACTGTCACCCTTGGCTTGCTCACCGGAGGCTTGGACTTGGACATCTGTAAAGCTGCTTTGAGACAATGGTTGATGTAAAAAGTGCTATATAAATACATTTTGACTTGACTTGATACACACACACACAGAGGCAAGTGGTTGGGATGCCAACCTGCTTCGGTGCAATAATTTGATCAAAAACAGAACACTTAATGCTCTGGTAAAACAGAAACCAGGGTTGCCATGGTGGTATGGGTCTTTAGCGCTGCTCTGCACAGGAAAGAGCATGTAAGGGAAAACTGCACAGCCCTTCCTCTGGATTTGGTTAGCCTCAGTTCTCAGAAGTGCAGTGTTCATAGCCAGCTCTCTGACTGGAGCGCACTTGAACTTTATGGCACATAAAGCCTTGCTGTGATGCTGGACTACTGTTCCACACTTTGATAACAGTGATGACGCCTGATGCTATCATTGAAGAGGATTACTCAGAAGGTCCGCCTAAGCTGTGGAAAGCTGGATGTAATTGCCAAAGGTTTACATTAGGAATTCTGATTTTTTTTTTTTTTACTGTTCTGAAATGAATGCGTGTTGATTGTTGAATGTAGCTTTGATGTGATGAGTCACAGGGACTTGTCCTGTCTAGGATACAGGGGAAGAGCCTTCTGTCATTGGTTTGTTTGAAGACTTGCTTGTTTAAAACAAAATCAGACAGCTTAACAGTGGTGTAGCTGGGAGCTGATCCTACCACCTGGCAAAAACAGTAATAAGACTATAATTCTTGGGGTTTTTTGCATGAAAATGTGTTTTTCTAGGAGAAGAACTAAAATACATCTTACAGCCTGTTAGGGCCCACCTGTGGGTGTTTATATGAATCAGCTACAATGTTGGTGACAAGGGCAGAATAGCAGCTAAATTTACAGACTCAATTTGAGTAGACATTCAAGACCAATTTTGCTGACTACTTGTGGAATTATATTTATTCACCATTCAATGATGTAGGGTTATAAAAAAAAATTGCGAGGTCTCTAAATTGATGAGAAAAAAAAGTGACTCTCTTTTGCTCAGCAATTCTGTTTAATTTACTTTGTCTTTGATGTTACCACATTATGTGGAGTTATACTGAAGTCAGCACTTCTGTGTAGCACAAGGACACCTCCAGCTCACTGTGGTCACTCACATGATCGGAATAGCAGTGAGCATAGCTTTACAATATTGTTCTTCCATCAGATCTAGCAACTTCCAACCAGGGCATTTGCAAAAGTTCACCTTCAAGACACTGCCTGTAGCATATGTATAAAATGCTAAACACCTTTCAATGCAGTCATTTTCCCATTGATTCCAGTTCCAGAGGGCAATTTTTTTTCTTGCTCCCTACAGTCTTTATTTTTGCATGGAACCATATGGAGGTGGAAAGGGGTCAGGATCTGCAAGAGTCTAAAAAGAGCACATGTTCTCCCTTGGAGAGCGGAAACACAACACAGCAGTGGATCTTTGGCCAAACAAAAGAAAAGTCTTTTCGAAGACCTCTAAAGGTTAATGAGTCATATTGTGCCCTGGGAAAGGAAGATGGGCTTCTTTATGGAAAAAGGACCATGTGGAGCCTGAGGGGGTAACAGTAATGATACCCCCTTGGATCTCATTATTAAGGTTATTGATTCGATCAGGCCACCTGCTATCTGCTTCTTTCTCTTTCTCTCTCCCAAACTCTCTTTCTTGCTCTCTCTCTCTCTCTGTCTCTCTGTCAATTTAAACACTGTGCGTAGTGTGGGCTGCAAAGAATTTCTCCTGTTAGACGTACAATAACCACATACACACTCACAGTCCAGTAGACAACCTTACACTTGCTTGTAATGGCTCATTAGTTAGTATTTAAAATTTTATCGTTAGCTGAAATACTTTATTGCAGTTAAGACTGAAATGTACTCCCGCGGATCCTGAAATCTCACCTTAGCAAAAATATTTGAACAATTGATCAAGAACGCAGACCAAATACAGTCCAGCGATACGAAGTCCGTGGCACTGATACGAAGGTTACAGGCACATTCCACAGCAGACGGTTATGCAACTCTAATTACAGTCATGTTTACGTGCCCATACAGTCGAGTGCTGTGACCTCACGGCGACGGTGGCATCCGTGACTGCCACAGCTGACACCTGGCACAAAGCGGCTGAAGTGGCCGCAGGTGGCACAGATGGCCAAACGGCTAACCTTCTTCGTCCAGGGCTTTGTGTCATGTCTGGGCTATGGGGGCTGGACTGGCATCCATCTTGACAGAGTCAAAAGGAGACTAATCAACAGGGATGTCAGTGAAACAATCCGAAAATGAGATAACGTGGCACCTTTCCGTGATACCTCCTGGTGCAGGTGTAATAACAGATCTGTAGCTCTGCTGTTGGCTGTGCAGTTATCAGGGAAGATTATCTTCAGCATGTTCATTTTTGATGCTACTGTATCTGTGCTTGGTGACATTTGAATTGGATTCAAGAAATACTTAAAGAAGGTGAATACATTTTCATTTTACTGGTATCAGAAACAAATCAAATCAAATCAAATTTATTTATTTATTTATTTTATATAGCGCTTTTTACAACACATGTTGTAAAACAATCCTTAACAAGGGTGTGGCTCATTGAACTGTACATATGAGAAACCAGAATTAATTTTCCAAGGCAGTGATATCTGAGAGTTTAATTAAATTAATTTACTTTTGCATAGACATGCCACAGAATATTAGCCTAGGCTATATGAGTAGATTCAAAGGAAGTACACACAGCTAAATGAGCAGAAGAAATTTCAACGTGAAAAAATCACGTAGAAAAGTTTTTCAGCTTTCATCTTAATGCTGCATTATAGCGATTTGAATGACTAAATTATAGATTGCTTTGAAGAAGGTAACCTTATAGCACTGGCCTTTTCAAAGCATCACTGTTTCACATTAATCACGTTAGTATCACGATCACAATGAGACAAAGTCTGATTGGACGCGTTGCAGTGAGTGAGGGTGCTTTAAGAGCCTTGCGCACGCATGCAAACAACATCGCTGGGTGGATGGTAGCAGTCCGCTGCACACTGAGTTCGTTGGAAGGGAGGCAGCAGACGAGAAATGCTGAAGTTTTTACGCGTCTGATGTTAGACGGCTTCGTCGTGTCGTTCGTTGCAACTTCTTTCTGGGCACAGGGGTAAGAATTTCGTCTTCATTTTTAACTGTTGGAAGCTTTTAGACGCTCTGTTTAATTTGTTTTAAATTGTGTTCTGTTGTAGACGCTTTGGATGCCAGAAACCTTCACAAACTTGAAGCGTCGCCCCCATCGGATTTTTTCTTAATTTAAATGTGCCGAATAGAAAGAAAATTGCGGACAGGGTCTGATAAGTGTGTTTTATAGCATGATATAGGTAATAATATGACATGCCAGCTTCGTTTTCGTTTCCGCAACCAACACAACAAAATAGGTTGACACCCTTTACAACCTTACATGTCATCACTCACGGCTTAACTGTAACCTGTCGTCGTAAATCAGGAATGCTGTGTCATGTCTGCCAGGTATTTAAAAGTACTGTGTATAAGAGGCAAATTCACGCGTCTACGGTTCCATGATAGTAACATATCTGTCAGGTGCGTTTGCCCCTTCGAATACTTGATTATTTTTATTTTTATTTTTGGGGGGTATATATGTGATATTTTAGTGGGGATTCGAAGAACCCGTAGTATATTCGCATCTTTAATGTCTAAATGTAAAGCATCTGCGTTGTCGGATTATACTTGTAGGTTATATCGATGGTAACTTTAAAACGTTGTTAGTTGCGTCTGCGTATTGCGGCATTACAATCGCGTAACTCATTTGCCTTCAAAGGCGATTGTTTGTCTAAAGTAATTGAAATACCTGCTTTCACATCATTTAGCAGTCTTCAACTTTGCCACACGCGTGTATTAGTAATTCACTCAAAATCAGTTGTTTTGGGGACCTGTGGAAGGTGAAAGATGTGCCGTTACGTTACGCAAAAAGACACTGAACGTAACAAGAAGCGATATTTTCATATGCACATTTATAATGTTTTTAATTGACTTATACACAATAGATAAGTAATGAAAACACTGTATTACATTTATAGCATGCATCACTCAATTTCTTTTTTGAACTTTAATGATTAAGAGTGTAATATGGGGAAACTTTCGAGAAGGTACGAGATCTTCCTTCTCCTACTTCGTTTATCAATTTATATCGCGTTACTCACTTAGAAGATAGAAGCTATAGCTCTGCTTAACAGCCCTTGTTAAACATCACACTGGACAAAAGAAAACTCCCATTACACGTCATAGTTATCGCCGCTCATGAATTAATGATGACGGCGTGTAACTTAATTCGCTGTTCGTATGCAGGGGGCAAGTGGCCAGGCTGACACCTCGCACTGATTGAAAGTCCTACTGACCCAGTGGGGTGGAGTGAAGTGTTCAAGAGGAAATGGAATTGAACAGTCGATCTTGCCGAAGTAAAGCTCTCCAGTTGGATTTCGTTTAAGCCTAAATTCAAACATCTGTATTAAAGGCACAGAAGCCTTCATGTTCAAAGCGCGGTCCTCTGTATCCCCGTACATCTCACAGTTCGAAAATAGATTCCAACGCATATGTACAAAAATAGACTATGAATAATGTATATAGTGAGAGATATCTTGGTGTGAATTTCCAAAGTCATTACGCCTATATAATCTATAAATGTACAAAGAGTCTTTATCATTCTGTGATCCAGGCTGATTCAGATAGTTACTAAGCAAGATTAGGGGTGATGTGTGGCACTACACTACCACATTAGATGTTCTCCTAAGAGTGTTTATCTCTCTTCCATATGCATTTAATCTCTTCAGTGTGTGTTAATATCTGAGAAGCCATGGCTGGTTCACCCTCAGCTGTCTGCAGGGGCAGTGGTTAAAATCCACGGTTTACAGGGTAAAAAAAACCCAAACAAACAAACAAAAAATGGGTTGTTGTGGAGGTGGAGACTCACGGCAGAGTCAGGAGGGTGGGACTGGAGGGAGATGGAGGGGGGAGGGGGGAGTGGGTTCACTCTTGAAATATTCATCATGCCCATAATCTGGAGCCATTTGATAATTGACACCATGGCTGGGTTTTTATTATCTCATTTTATCTCAGAGTTTCGAATGCTGTTTGCTCTATCAGTTGTCAACCACCTTTTTGGACTCCAGTTCTGCTGACAGTGAAGGGCCATACAAACATCTCTTCTCCCCTAAATTTGTTTGATGTACTTTTTAAAAAAAAAAAAATGTTATTTCACAAGGCTTTTTTTTAGAACCTGGGTGTTATTCTTCTATTGTTTGGCAGGATTGATTTTTATTTTATCTGCAACTTCATTTTTTTTTTTTAGAGCTAATCCTTACTCAAAGCTCAGCGTTTGCTTCAAGAGTCTGGGGCTTTGCACATACACCTCTGGGCTTTTAATTGTAGCTTTCACACAGCATCAGCACTTTCATGCCCTTCTGTAAACATTTTATAATGTTGGTATTCAACTTCTGGAAAGTACCGCTGCAGTGTGGAGACGGGGCAGAGTTAAAAGTTCGAGCCCAGGTTCTTCGTCAAAATTCTTCTCACAGGAAAGGCTAACAAGTGTTGAACTTTTCTGCTCTCGCTCCCTATTGTCCCTCACTTTCCTTTTGACATTTGCTGAGTTTTGACATGCTGACCAGGCGGTCAGAGATCTAGAAGCAAGGGAGTTGACGTGCTGACAGACAGATATTCCCTAGTTGGTCCAGGCTATGTGATGTTCCCACAGTGGGTCACCCATACAAGGACAAAAATGCTGTCCTGTGACTTTAGACTTTGGAAGTGCTGACTTTTTGACATCTCCTACATCCTCTGTGGAATTCTCCCCATGGATGTTGGAGTGTGCAGTGAGTTGGAAGGATGGGACTGTCAACCCTGTTAGCCTGTCAGTGCTGTCATTCTGTCATCTCCGTTACTGTGTTCTCTCTGCTGGTTCTTACAGTCCTGACACAGGTGAGGGTCCATTGGAGAGTATGGCCTTCCTCAGGGCCTTACTGTCCAAAACATTCAGTCAGCACACATCCTTCCAGCTTAATATTTCATGCTGTGATTTGGGTGGTACATTAAAGATGTATTGGTGGTGCATTATTGGGCTGTTATTCTGTCTGAATGAGCTGCATGTAGTAAGAGTAAATTTCCACAAAACCAGCTGCAGTTCTAGGCCCACACACAAGAAGAAGCCAAATACAGATCACATCACCCTCCTTCCTGCTGAAAAGATCGGCCGTATGAAAATACCGTGACATTTTTAAATTCAGAGATTCTTTTTTCTGCTCTAGGCAGTTGAGTTGTTTGCATTGACCTGTCCTGATGGTCTGCAGTGGTAGATCAGGCGGCTGTGTTTGACATAATATGAAGCTTTAAAAAGCCCTGTGAGCTCACCTGAAGGCTTGTGTGTTACTCGAAGGCCACTGGATGACTCTTTTGCCACCAATATTGGTGGCACACATTCTGAGGAGAAAATTACTAGACCATTTTCAAGCAAAGCCAACTGGGTAGAGTCCAGAACCCTGGTGACGGATTTCTTTCTTTATTATTTCTGCGTTCGTTTCGAGTGAGGTGGTTTTAAAATGATTACCTCGAGGCACACCCAGTGCTGGCCATTGATATATGTAATTCCACATTTATTTTGAGAGTGGTGTTCGGGGGCACGGTCTGAAGGGAGCTGTCATTTCCAGAGACATGGGGAGTCTTTGTACCCACGGTTGAGACAGATTGTTCCCTCCAGAGACTTGGCCTGTATCGGGATAATGTGCAGTGATGTATCTGTTTCACAGAGCCAGCAGACGATTCCTAATCTTCTTCTTTCCAATCCTGTGTGGCCTATTCTTCAAACTTATAAGGATCGAAGGCTTGAGCAACACTTTTATATATGCACCTTGCTGTGTGGTGCGAGAGCATAAATATACAACTACTGTTTTTGCCTGCTCTTCTACAGAGTCAGCAGACATAACGGCCCACGCCGCCCTCTGTCTCATTCCTCCACCCTCCCACCCACCAATAACATGCTCACTCCGCAAAAGTGAGAGTAAAAGTGTTTATTTTTTCTTAGTTATGAGTCAAAATATGTATATTTGTTATACATATTTATTATTTAGGAAATCAGTTCATACATGGGCTGTCAACCTTCACTATTTATATTTGTTTATTTATATTTATATTATTTATATTTATATTCAGGGTCGCGGGAGGGGTGGGGGGCAGATACACCCAGGACAGGGCTCCAATCTATCACTGGGCAATACTTACATTAATATTTGATTGTTTATATTTATATTTGCATAAACAGTTAGATTAAATTACTTTAAAAGTATGAAAACAATACATTGTTAGGTGGTGTGCAAA
Source organism: Tenebrosternarchus preto (assembly GCA_025802075.1). Taxonomy (NCBI): domain Eukaryota; kingdom Metazoa; phylum Chordata; class Actinopteri; order Gymnotiformes; family Apteronotidae; genus Tenebrosternarchus; species Tenebrosternarchus preto. The sequence continues at coordinate 4,732,484 of JAOYMR010000024.1, forward strand.
TTTTGGACTGACACCATGTATCTCTTTTGCTTCCATATCATTACCTATGAAAGTTGACTTGATGCACCATCTTTTTGCTGAATAGCTGAATACACAATCTCTTTGCTGAATAGCTGAATACACAATCTTTTTGCTGAATAGCTGAATACACAATCTCTTTGCGAGATCTTTGCTATTAGACCTTTAAGCCTCCCTGTCTGGTAAACTAGCAGGAACCTTCTATTTCAAGGGAGCAAAAACAAGTCCAGGAACATCAAGTGCAAAAAATCTAAATAACACGTGTAAAAATAGACATGGCATGTTGGCTTGAATAGAAATACCGGAAGCTCAGGTCCGTGTGGAACTGTGTCTTTGGTGAAGGTGACCTTCTATTTATGCCCAGACATACCATACAGAGGACAACAGGGCTGCCCTGAGGGATCAATACAAACAAGAGTTTAGTCTGACGGTACAATCAAAGAATGCCATCAAGACCCACAGTGATGGATGGTATAAGTATCTTCTCTAGACACACACACACACACTGTTCCTCCCCTTAGAGCAGATTGTGTTCTGATCAGATGCGGCGAGTCGTTTGTGAATTTCTTTCTTTCAATCTTTTCTTCCAAACCCATTTGATCTTTATAACCAGCCAGTCGGGAAGAGTTCGGTGAATCCCCCGCCGCACTGCAGGCCCTCAGCACTGGCACCCTCTCCACTGGTGGTGATTGGGCAGGGGGGCGGGGGAGGCGGCTTGTGGGCAGGTTGCGTTTGTCATTTGCCCGTGGCCTCTAATACATTTTAGGATCGCAGACAAGTCTCAAATAATGACAAATACTGGGTCCTTCTCTGCGTTTACCACTGCTGTGTGACTGATGAGTGTGGGCTGGGGCAGCAGGAGGGAGCTGGGGTCTGATCTGAGGTGAGCAGACATCAGAGCACCAGACAGGGGTGCATTAATGAAATACTGTTTATTTCTCCATTTGCCCTTGTTGGTTTGACCCATCAACAGCAGTGTGGAGGGTCTCTGGTGGCAGAGGAATATGGTTTTTATGGAGAATGATTTCATCTTCAGAGAGGAGAATTAAAAGAGGAAAAAGAGAAAAATCAGCTGAAAAGTAAAATAGAAAAGAGAATAAAATGAGAATAAAATCCTCTAAGAAAAGAGAGAAAGAGAAATAAATGCCAAAGAAAGTAAGAGATAAATGAGAAAGAATGGGAAAAAAAGAAAATAATGAAAACGAGAAGGGAGAAACAAAAAGAGTAAGGCCAGGAAAGTAAAAAATGAAAAACGGAATAAGAGAGAGAGAAAGAAAGAGGGAAGACCTAGTGAAGAGAACACCACCGCCAAGTGTCTTTTATCCCATTTTAGGATTTTTTTTTTTTTTATGGAGTACGGCATGGGAATGCAAGCCTGGACTGGACACTACCGACAGGAATCCTGCAGGAAGCCAGACAGCTGACAGGCCCCCATGAAAGATGTTTCATAATTTCAGTGGAATTTTCCACAGTTTCAGTGGGACGGCAGTGTTGTTGGGTTTCATTCAGGTGAAACTGATTAGCCAATATTGATATCTTCTGGAACCAGGTGCTTTGTACGTGTTAGATTACTATCAAGGCCTTGGCTTCATTAACATAACCAGAGTAACGTTAGTATTATGTTTACCTGTGAATAGATCAGTGTGATGTTGAAAGAGGATTTGATAGACAGGAGAAGGCCACCAGCCACTTTAGTGGGCTTCAGGAACAGAAATGTACTCAGGGTGAGGATTAGACCGGCATCTTAAGTTGTCTGCTCCAAGAAGGAGGAGACAGGAGGGCAACAGCAAAGGCTTTGAAGTTCCTGTCAGGATTTGCTAAAACAGAGCCACACACACCTGAGGGCTAATCCTGTAACAAACAGTAGGGTGAGGATGTTTGAGAGAAACTTTGGCTTTTCCAATAACTGTATTCATAACCAGAAATATTTTTGGACAAAACGAGTTACTGTGAGTCAGTAGCAACACCTGCATCTGAGTGATGATTCCTTATTGAAGGATTTAAAGTAGTTGACCCAGAGTTCTTCAGTAGATTCACGTGCACTTTTAAGCCTGTAAAATGTTCTGGAAAAAAAGTCAAAAGCCAAATGAACCAGTTGTGAATATAAGACAGTATTCTAGAGACTTCCCATAAATCACACGGAAGGTATGACGCGCCAAGACTGTTTTGGTTCATCACAAATGGTCAGTGGTCAATGTCTGGTGGGCTTTTTAAACGAAAGGCAGCTTTTGATGCAGGAGTTTTAGATGTGGAGAGTAGCTAGTTGGAGCCCACTAGCAGGGGATTAGTCAAACGTTTGTCTCCAGGTGAGTTCAGTACTGTTGAATAGTGTATGAATAGTGCTTTTTATAGCTGACGCTCTGTATCTGTCAGGGCGTATGGTGCCTCAGGTACAGGCCTTTTGAGTAGGTGGAGTGAACTTTCTTCTTCCAAAATCGGTTTAGTTTTTTACCTGGTTTAAAGGTGAATTGTATTGTTCAAGCTTTTATGTGGGAAGTCTGTGTGTGTGAGTGTGTGTGAGAGAGAGTGAGAGTGAGAGAGAGAGTGTGATATGCATCTGTTTTTGTTTGTATGTTAGTTTGCATGTTTGTAAAACCACTCTGGCAGTTACAAAGAGGGCGAGTGATAGAGAGCCTGTCCATACGATCCACTTCACCTCCCTCTGGCTGCTCCTCTGATGTAACAGTTATGAATCTCATACTGGGCTATCATCTGCTCTGCTCTCGGGACAGACGGGCACTCACCAACCCAGCAGCCAGAGACGGGCACTGACCAACCCAGTAACAAAAGACGGGCACTCACCAACTCAGCAAAAGATACGGGCACTGACCAACACAGCAAAAGAGACGGGCACTGACCAACACAGCAAAAGAGACGGGCACTGACCAACCCAGTAACAAGATATGGGCACTGACCAACACAGTAACAAGAGACGGGCACTGACCAACCCAATAACAAGATACGGGCACTGACCAACCCAGTAACAAGAGACGGGCACTGACCAACACAGCAAACGAGACGGGCACTGACCAACACAGCAAAAGAGACGGGCACTGACCAACCCAGTAACAAGAGACGGGCACTGCTTACGGAGGAAGGACCTAGAAGCACCACATATAAGATTTCTCATTTAAGCCTGTCAATCATGCTTGTGACACCGATGAGAGGACATGGTGCCGAGAAACAGTTGTGCTTCAGCTGTGGAAAGAATTGGACTCTTCAGTAGAGGGTTTTGGCTACTCCATTGCTTCATGGCCAGGAACCCCTGTGCGCTGAAGAGGGAGGGCAAGAGTCCAAAGTAGACAGAGATGACAGGAGAGGAGGGAGGGGGGGACGGTTGTAATTGTCACGAGAACAGGTGGAGGACAGTCTGTGTATATAAGGCAGGAAATTGACTAGGAGGGATTTTCAGACATTGTCATTCTCCCAAACCGGTGCCAAGCCAATTCTGCCATCGCCATTTAAGGCTGATTGCATCATCTTCAGGGACTGGGTTCCCACTTTAAACGAAGGACATCAACTGACATCAGAGAACACGGGTGATGCCATTGTTCTAAACGATCCGAGTACTCAGGATTCGACTCATACTTTTTGTTGTTGTTTACTGCAATTGTCTGATGGAAAAGAAGGTAATTAAGCACGTTAAAACACTCACCTCTTATCTTCAGAAAACAGATACTGCACAGATTGGAGGATAAAGTATTTATACTTATTCTTGGGTCCTTTAAACCGATTCGTTGATTCTGAACTAAAATTCAGTTGGATGAGACACGAATGTGAGATTTCGCAGTGTTAACTCAGTGCTCTGCTCCTCCAAACATGCTTTTTGTAGTAGGAGAAAAAAAAAATATTCTCCCACTCACCTGTGTTTACTTAGCCTTGGCCAACTCGAAAAAAAAAAAAATGCTGAGAGAACACCCGATCAATTTGTTTTTATAGATTAAGTGCCAGGGTGTGAATTTGTGCACATACGATCGCTCGCACACGGGCTCGAGTGCCGTGTGAGTGGCGTGCTGTTATGTGCGATGCTCTCAGAGAAATCTGACATTATTTGTCAGTATCCTGGAGCATTAACTGCTTCCACCTCTGCTGTTCCACACTTCCCTCGTCTCCCTCCATCCTGTCACACATCCATCCAGGCGCACATCCACCCGCGCTGCTGTCATTCAGCGTCTTTACCTGAGTTTCAGCCATCCACCTCCACCTCTCCTCACATTCCCCTCCTCTCTTACATGGCTTCTTTTTCCCTCTTTCTGTTCTCCCATCTCTTTTTTTTTTTTTCATTTTCCCACTCCCTTTCTCTCTCCCTTCCGTCCTCTCTCTTATCAGTTTAACTTTGGGCTCCGCGTTCCTGAGCTGCAGATAAAAAAAGGGTGATCAGGGAAAAGCTCCACTCTAGACAATGTGAGACTTACTATTCATTCTAAAATTCTGGTTTGATTCTAGATCACTTCCCTGCAGTGTGCTGTCATGCTAAAACATGTTTGATAAATGGAGATGACATTTACAATATCAGTGTTTATGTGATTTTAATTATAACTGATATTTCTGCTGTAATATGATGGAATATGATATGAGTAATCACTTACTGAACCATAGTAATCATACTGAATGTCAAAGTAATGCTTCAAAAACTGGTAGGACTTGTCAATATGTCATTTTAACATATTGACTTGAGTGAGCAGAATGAATTATGGGTGCTCTGGCACAGTTCCAGATGGGGGTGGGATGAAGGTTATTTCATTAGTGGGGCCTGGTGTTCTGGTCAGCATGATACACTGACAGTGACACCTATGTAAAGATTCCTGGTTTGATGTATTGATGAACTGTAACGACTAAACAAAGTGAATATGTTTCTTCGTTCCAGTGATAATTAAACTCTAAAAGCATTGGTTTGTGACTGTTTCTTTTTTATTCGTTTTGTCAAATGCAGGTTTGTTGTGTTTACAGGACGTGTGGGTCGAGGAGACACAGGCGACGAGCAGAGACCATCGTGTCTGCAGCAGGCCGCTAGAACGTGAACGTGCAAGGAGGACCTCCAGACTTTCTCTTCTTCTATAATCTACAACCTGACCATCCTTAACTGACTCTGATTTTGAGAGACTGAGACAGGTGCTTTGAAGTCCACCTTATACCTGTTGTCAACCTTCCTCCATCAGCTCCAGCCTAGGGCTTCCACGTCTGTTTAATGTACGTAGATGTGTTGGGCAGGTGTGGTGAGCAGGTTACGTCTGTGTCGAACTGCCAGCAGCACACACGTCAGACTCCGTCTGCTTCCTCCACCAGCCGGAGTCTTTATTTCGAGGGGTTGCAGACTTTCACGCCCCCTGTGTGTTGGTCTGCAGTCGTGCTGATCTGATTAGTCCCCCTCTGGCTGCTAGTTCAGACACGCTCGGTCGATCTCCGTGCCACGCCGGGAAAAAGGGCGTCTGCGTTCGGTTCGGCCGTCCTCCCGATCGGTGAAGAGAAGCGTGCATCTGGACACCAGATTCCCATCTGGATCCAATTAGCCGGCGTCCACCTGGGGCGGGAGAAAGGGAGGTGTGTGGTGTCTGAGTCCTCAGTCGCCATCCCTGGCTTTTGTCTGTTCTGGCAGCTTGCCGTGTTGAGTTAGCTTTTCGCTCGCCGCCGCAGAGCGTATCGGATGTGACAGGACCAAAGTGAGCGGGGCTGTCATTTCCGTCTCCTCAAACACGAGCGGGTGGGGTGGGGTGGGGTGGCCGAGGGCCGCGTCGCTCTGCCCGCGTCGCTGTGCGTGCGGGCGTGTGTCTGTTGTGTTGTCGGGGGTGACACCGATCGCCCCTCCTCTCGGGTGCACGCTTTGGACGCCCCTTTCCCATCCGTGGAGGTCTTGGCGTCCAGTCTGGCCGGCCTCCCCATCCCCCCCAGCGTCCAGACAGTCTGCAAATTTTGCCGCAGAGGCCCGTGGAGGATGAACGATGCCCCGACCCTCGACTATGAGTTCTCCCCCGGGCGCTTCCTGGCCGGGTTGCCTAGCAGCCCGCCCCTGGCGGGGGACGCAGAGCAAAGGACAGCCTTCGCCTTCGTGGGCCTCCTGATGCTCTTCCTGGTCTTCCTGCTGGTGCGCTGCTTCCGGATCCTCCTGGATCCCTACAGCCGCATGCCTGCTTCGTCCTGGACTGACCACAAAGAGGGCCTGGAAAGGGGGCAGTTTGACTACGCGCTGGTGTAGGCATCACCGTGACAGACGGACTCGGAGCCTCTGCGCCCCTCTGCCTTGGCCTCCTCTGTGGTCAGCCCTCACTGCCTCCTCCGACCAGGCCTCCCCTCCACCTCCACCTCGCTTCCACCTCACCTCCCCTCCACCTCCACCTCCACTTGGCCTGAGTTATACTGTAGTTACTCCTCAGGGGTACAGGGTTCCCAAAACCATGGTTTGTGTCTACCCAAACCATGAACCTTTTTTTTTTTGGATCACCAGATGACATCTATAGCTAAAACATGAATAAATATATTCATGTAATAGATATGTGATGGAAAAAGGTCTTTTAAATATACATATACATATACATTCTAGATCTCAAAATACCAGTCACATTTTGGCTCACTGGATGATTTTGGGAAGCTACCTTTTACCCCTGTGCTAAGCTAAGTTGGCCTTTGTAAAAGGTGTTACATTTATGACACATATATGATGTGTATATGATGCTTATCCTTCGTGGTGATCACACTTGTGACCAATGTGCTTTGCCACATGTATATGTTGTTTTGAGGACTTGACAGTTTTTGAAAAGCCCCCTCTTTATTCAGAAGATCTCACATGTAGTTGCTGACCTTACACCGACCACCCAACCCCACCCAACCCCACCCATCCCCCCCACCCCCAAATGCTGCTGTACTTCTTCCCTGCTACACGGAAGTCCCACAGATGTACTGTCTTCAGCAGACGCGCGGTTAGCTCCACCCTTTTGCTTTGCTCACTAAGGGTGTGTCTGAACTATTTCCTTGTGTTTGCAGGAGGTCCGATCCCCTTTACGATGTCATCATCGTCCCCTCACTGTACTGCTGCAGGTTTTTCACCTTGCCCTATACGTTGTGCTTTCGTGAGATTTACAAGCCATATCTATCTGTTTATGTCCTAGACGTTGATGTGCGGTCTGAAGTCCCTTAGCTGATCTGCCAAGCTCTGTGATTCCTGTGTCGTGAATAACTGTGCAAGTTTTAGAACCACTGAAAGTGCTTTATTTTTGTATTCAGACTCGGATTTGGAGTCTCCTTTTGCTAATATTTTACCGTAGATGTAAGTTTCCGATTCCTAGTGCATTGTATTCTCACCAGATCCAGTTGAGGAACCCCAAACGACATGTGTCCCGGAGCAAAAACTTGTGTTGTTGCTTTGTGTTTTTCAGATTTGTACTGTATGTAGAGCAGATATTTTCCTAACTCTTTGGTTTTGCTAAGCTGGGACAATTCTGTGAAATAAAATGGGGGTTTATTCAACGAGTGTCTCCAGTATCCTCGTAGGAAAAAGAAATGGCCTGTTTCCACAAACCACCACATTGACTTCTTAAAGTCCAATTTACTAGAACTGATATAGTCTAATATAACTTATTAAGAATAGTATTCAATTTCTAGCAATGATCAATTATTCAGTAACATGGAAACTAGCATGAAGGTGTAGAGAGGAATCTGAGAAGGCATAAGTTAAGCAACTGATGGTATGGAACTGAGACACAGACAAAAGCATTTAAAAACATAACCCATGAGGTTTTATTGCCATCTGATGTTTCATACAGAAGTATACAAAAAAATGCGTGATATGACAGATGTAGCTGTTTGATCAAAAACGGAACATTTTCTGAGAACATTTTTCTTCTTCCAGGTTATTGTGTGCTGTATACTCAGATATGTCCTGTTTAATCAATCTTTTATGGCTCAAAAAATAATCGCGGTGGCCCTTACTGCAGTGTGTGGGGGGGGCCGGGGCCCATGTCAGAGCTGACCGATCTTTTCCTTCAGTCCAAAGGGGCTTTACTCCTGTTCAGCATTACAAAAGTAATGCCTGAGATATTTCAAGTTTGCAGATGATGCCTTAATACAGTACACACACGCACATTCGTTCTTTTACATGTAGTGGCAAATAAAATTATGATTAAAAACATTTAAAAAAAAAAAAAAAGATACAATTGTATACAAAGTTCCCACGTTAGACAAATGGTTATGCATAAATATAGCTCAGGCTGTTTTTACAGTGCAGTAACTTTTGATGTTCATAAAAAATAATTGTTGTTTTAGCACCAAAGATGAAGAACAGACACTGAGATGGCATAGTTGAGTTTGCACCAGAATTCTGAGGGCTTGATTTCAGAGTCCGGTTCTCCTGTCCGGATGGCTCTGGAAGTGTAGCTCCCTGATAACTCAACCCACTTCTTGATAATGCAAACTGTCTTATTACTGCCGTGGGCGACACAGGACAGTGTCATGTAAACAGTGAGAAATATCACTCCGTCAGGCATGTCAGGCAATAGTTACTCTTTTCAGAGAAAAAAAAAAAAGTCAACAGCACTTTTGAGTCTTTCTGTTTCGCGTGTAATTAGTTTGACAGCCTTGACGCTCTTGAAACAACATTAAAAAAAAATCTACATTTCACTTTAAAATATACAATTTAATTTTCAAAAAGAAAGTTTGGTAATATTGGTTTTCAGCATTGAGACAGTACAAATGACGGACGAACACAAAACCAAACCAAAGAATGAAAGTAAAATAAGGGTCACAATTGCAATCCGTGAATCAAGACTGCGATTCTTTAGTACAGCGTTAGTGTTGGAGTCATTTAGCACCTTAAGAGAAAAAAAAAAAAAAAATGACTAGTAGTTTGGGAGTTGACCTGTCTGGGGCCTGTTTCAGCGAGGTTGAACAGCACCTGGGATGCTCGCCTCACCAGAGAAGTCATCTCCAGCACTGCTTGGGTTGCCATGGGCTACTGCTGGCTGTTTGCAGGCTGCAAGCGGGTCAGACCCCCATGTTTCCACAGCGACTGAGCCGCGAGAGCGTGCGTGTGCGCGAGAGGGACTGCGGGAGGCGAAGTGGGGCTACGAGGTATTATGGTGCGCTAACTGTCCCCGGAAGTGGATCGTGAAAGCTGGAGCGTTGTCAACACTTCACTTCTTTTGTGGGGTTTTTTTGTGGTTGTTTTTTGTTCCAGTATCAGCCCTGGGGGGTTGAGTCGGG
>JAOYMR010000024.1:4756055-4769466 GCA_025802075.1 Tenebrosternarchus preto
TGATGCTGTTGGCTTTGCGCTGTCACAGTTTGTCCCCATTGTTACACTCTTCTATATCTGACAGTAAAAAGATAGTGAGAGAGAGAGAGAGAGAGAGAGAGAGAGAGAGAGAGAGAGGGAGAGAGAGAGAGAGAGATAGGGAGATAGAGAGAGAGAGAGAGAGGGAGGGAGGGAAGTTAAAGCTGAGTGCAGTGGGTGCTGTGAGACGCGGAGGTAATAAGTGCTGAGAGGTAATAGATCAGGAGAGGAGGACCAGTCCCAGAGCAGCCAGGGCCAGACAGCGTCTGCCCCCGGAACAGATCGAAAGGGTCTGCCTGCCACAGCAGCTTCTCATAAAACATTGTTTGTGTGTATGTATGTGTGTGTGTGTGTGTGTGTGTGTGTGTGTTTAAATGGGTGTAGGTGTGTGCAATTAAGGAAGTGTAAGAGTGTGTGTGTGAATGTGTGTGTGTGTGTGTGCGTGCGTGTGCGCGCGCGCGCGTGTGTGTGTGTGTGTGTGGTGCACCTTCGCAAATGAGCAGGATATTGTTGTAGCTGAAGCCCATGGGACATTCACACCGGAAGCTGCCAATCTGATTGATACACACTCCGTTGGCACAGATCCCTGGTATCTCCCGACACTCGTCGATATCTGAGTCCATACACACATGCGCACGCATACACACACACACACACACACACACACACACACACACACACACAAATACACACTTCAATTAACACATGCCAAAACACCATGCAAAGGAGATAATGTGTGGAGAAATTATGCGTTTAGTGCAGAGGCCCGCAGAGGTCAGAGGTCAGTCTTACCAATGGGTTTCCCTGTGTGTATGTCTATAATGAAGCCTGGGGCCTGGTTTCCACACAGCAGCTGATATTCAGCTGCAAAACACAAACATTGGTGCTCAAATGAGTATTTAGACCCATGAACATCAGGAGAGAATATGAGAGAAAGAGAGAGAGATGGATAGATCAATAGATAGAAAGAAAGATGGAAAGAGAAATATGGATACAGTACGCCTGGGTCTGGGGGAGTGAGGTGAGAGGCTGACTGATAGAGTGAGAGTGTGCAAGAGATAGCAACATCGTGAGAGGGAGGAGTGTGTGAGAGGGAGGAGTGTGAGAGGGAGTGTGTGAGAGGGAGGAGTTTGTGAGAGGGAGGAGTGTGAGAGGGAGTGTGTGAGAGGGAGGAGTTTGTGAAAGGGAGGAGTGTGAGAGGGAGTGTGTGAGAGGGAGGAGTTTGTGAGAGGGAGGAGTGGGAGAGGGAGTGTGTGAGAGGGAGGAGGGTATGAAAGGGAGGAATGTGTGAGAGGGAGGAGTGTGTGAGAGGGAGGAGTGAGAGGAATGGTGTGAGATGGAGGAGTGTGTGAGAGGGAGTGTTTGAGAGGGAGGAGTGCGTGAGAGGGAGTATGTGAGAGGGAGGAGTGAGAGGAATGGTGTGAGATGGAGGAGTGTGTGAGAGGGAGTGTTTGAGAGGAAGGGTGTGAGAAGGAGGAGTGTGTGAGAGGGATTGTATGAGAGGTTGGAGTGCGTGAGAGGGAGTGTATGAGAGGGAGTGTGTGAGAGGGAGTGTGTGAGAGTCCCTCACAGGTGGCTGGGGTGGGACAGGCCTCGCACGGTTTGTTCCAGGCCTTGCCCACGTTGTAGGCACAGCAGCACATCTTCTTCGTCATGTTGAAGGAGAGCTCATTCTCACATGTGTCGTTGAAGTTACGGTAACACACACTCTTCCTCATGTCTGAAAGGCCCAAGAACACAAAGAAAGTGCTGAAAAAGGGCCAGAAGGCATTTCCAGCTCCTATCTTGTTGTTATTCTGTCTTGATGGTGTAGACGTCCTAAAGCTGATGTGTGTGGTCGGTCTGGATATGCTTTACCCATGCAATTGTTGCCCCCGTTGACCTGCATGTACTCCGGAGGGCAGACGCACGTGTAGTTGCCCAGTGTGTTGTAGCAGGTGCCCGGGCCACAGATTCCAATGTGGGCCGTACACTCATCAATATCTGCAGGAGCAGAAAAAGAATGTTTCAAATACTAAAACGGATGGATTGATGAATAGATGGATGGATGGATGGATGGATGGATGGATAGATAGATAGATGGAAAGATAGATAGATAGATCACCTTCACAGATGCGCGTCTCCTCATTGAGGTAGTAGCCGGCCGGACACTCACACTGGAAGCTGCCAAACGTATTGACACAGTTGCCCCCTTGGCACAAACCCGGCAGCTCCTGGCATTCATCTATGTCTGCTCATCAGACGGAGGGGGGGGAGGCAGACAGAGGGGGGGAGAGAAAGAGGGGAAAAGAGAGATGAATGATGCGACAGAAAGAGAAAGAGTGGGAGAGAAAGAGAGAAAGAGAGAGAGAACTGTTGCTGTTAATGCATATCGGAGTACACACCATAAAGCCATTAGCTAAGAAACAACAGTCCTGGCTATGACAAGGACACCCTACACACACACACACACACATATGCACATACACTTAGACAACAATATGGCAAGGACAGTGGAGCTGTGCACACACCCACACACATCCCTACACACTAATATGGCAAGGACACTAGGGACACAGACACACACACACACACACACACACACACACAGTCACACTGCTGCCAGCTCTCTCACCCTCCAGGATCACTGTGATGGGGTTAGGCCTAAAACCCTCTCCTCCAGGACACAGAGTTTTGTATTCCGCTACACAAACACAGAGCACTAGTTAAAACCCATAAGACGGAGTCTTTTTGCATTATAGACATTATTTTTGTATGTAAATGCTTTTTTTAAAATCTTGACTACATAGTTCACTGTTGCTACAGTTACATTATTAAACAGAATCATGTTTAATAACGTCCTGATGTGCATGTGTGTCTGTAGGTGGCGCCGGAGACGTACTGGAGTTCACGAGGGGGCAAAGTTCGCAAGGGTTCCCCCACGCCGTGCCCTCCGAGCAGCAGCAGGACGCCCGGGTCACGCCCACTCCGACCTCAGCGCTGCAGGAGATCCCGCCGTCGCCCCGGTCCAGAATGTCCAGGAAACAGTTCCCCACCCGCGTGTCTGGAGAAACGTGGCGAGACAAACGCATGCGGTTTGCTTCTCTTCAACTGTTTTTACCGTTGTTTCAAACACACTTTTGATGGAGCCATTATGAAAAGTGACAAATACCACTGTACTCAATATTATTGGTGTTTAAATAGTGTAATAATAGGCAGAGTCTTTTTCTCTGAAGCTTTTAGCTTGGCCTCTCCAGAAGCAACAAACTCATGTAGCACAGTCCCTAAAGTTCTACAACTGTCACATTACTGATTCAACGCCACGGGAAGCGTCGGGCGAGCCCGCTCGGCCTGGAAGGGCCACACCCACCCACGCAGCCGACTCCCGTGGGGTTCAGCTCGAAGTCAGTGGGGCAGTTGCACTGGTAGCTGCCGGGCATGTTCACGCACAGGCCGTTGATGCAGTTCACCGGGTCGGCGCACTCGTTGATGTCTCGGGGGGAGAGGAAACGGAGAAACACGTGAGACGCGAGACCAGAACGTGCAAAATGCGAGAGCAAGGAACGAGAGGGTGGTACGGCGACAGGGTTGTGCGAGACAGAGCGGATGTTTGAGGAGCGCGCGTGTGTGTGTGTGTGTGTGTGTTTCATTTCTATTTCCTTCGCGTTACATATTCACATGTCTGTGTAGTCTGGCATAACACCTCATACTTTTAGTCTGACAGCAGTTGTGGGCATATGTTGAGTAATCCAGGTGGCTAGTTCTGCAGTACACCCGTACAGATGCATCCACCTGTAGCAGTTCTATTTACATCCACCTGTAGCAGCTCTATTTACATCCACCTGTAGCAGCTCTATTTGCATCCACCTGTAGCAGCTCCATTTGCATCCACCTGTAGCAGCTCTATTTGCATCCACCTGCAGCAGCTCTCTTTACCTGTGCAGTTGCCTCCACTGCGATCCAGCTCATAGCCATCGTCACACACGCACCGGAACATTCCAGGGAGATTCTGGCACACGCCAAAGACGCAGATGTTCTGAAAGTTACACTCGTCGATATCTGTAAAAGAACAAAAAGCACACAAGTAAGTCTGTGTTTAGATCAACGGGTATGTATAGTGATTATGTGTGTGTGTGTGTGTGTGTGTGTGTGTGTACCTTGGCAGGCCTTGCTGTCCTCAGTAGGTGTGAACCCCATCTCACACTCACAGCGGTAGGCTCCCGGGGCGTTCAGACACTGCCCATTCTCACACAGGTTCACATTTTCCGCACATTCGTCTACGTCTGAGAAGACAATGGACAGAGACGAAATCTAACACACATCTAAGTTCAGCCTCTGTCTCTCAGTCTGAGAGGCATTGGTTTTATTTTCTCACAGTTTTCTCTCTCACTGTCCATTTCGCTTTTTCATGTCTGTTCCCAGAAACCTGTTCCTATTTCTCCCTGGCCTTTCTCTCTTCTTCCCCATCTGTCCCTCCTTTCCATGCCCTCCTGCCCCACTCCTCCCCCCTTGGGAATGTCGCTCTGGGGTACCGGAGCAGGAGAAGCCGTCTCCTTTGAAGCCCTCCTTGCAAGCACAGCGGTAGGAGCCAGGGGTGTTGAGGCAGTCAGCGTTAGCGTTGCAGCTGTGTTCCTCTGTGGAGCACTCGTCCAAGTCTGCACACACACACAAACACACACACACACACACACACACACAGTTCACAAAACACGGGTCAGAGTTCGCAGGGCGGAGTTTGGCGGAAGTGGGCGGAGCCAGGCAGAGGTTGGGCGGAGACAAGCGCTCAGCCTGGTTGTCGTGTGGATCGCTCACCCACGCATTTGATTCCGTCTCCCACCCAGCCGTCACTGCAGCGACACTTAAAGCTCCCAGGAACGTTGACACAGGAGGCATGCATGTCACAGTTATGGGCGCCCACCTCACACTCGTCCACATCTAGAACACACGGCAGGAAATCAGCAAAACTCACAGGTCATGAGGCTTTAAATAGTGAATGATTCACTTACTATGGAAAAGTCAGCTAACGTGTGCTTGAAACAGAACAGGTTCAAACGCTTTTAAATTGAAGTTACACTAAAGATGGTGCAGGGAGCTAGATTCATGACTGAACTTGCCTGGATCTGGCAGACACACACACACACACACACACACACACCTGTACAGCCAGTGGATCCCTTCTTGACAAAGTATCCCAGCTGGCAGTGACAGATGAAGGAGCCCTTGGTGTTCTCACAGTCCCCATGCAGACAGATGTTGACGTTTAGGTCGCACTCGTTGACATCTGAAGACACACACACACACACACACACACACACACACACACAAATACACACACACACACACACACAAAAGCACAAGTGAATTTCTCCAGTTCCCAGTGAGCGAGATATACAGCAAGTATGTTGCATGTGTGTGTGTGTGTGAGTGTGTGTGTGTGTGTGTGTGTGCGTGTGTGTGTACTAAGCAGAAGTGTTTTCTCACCCATGCAGGTGCGCATGTCCATGGAGGACATAAAGCCGTCGAAGCACAAGCATCGATACTCTCCAGGAACGTTACTGCACTGCCCACCATCACAGATATCAGGAGTGTCCTCACATTCATCAATGTCTGGTCAGACAGAATACACATCAAATATGAGTGTGTGTGTGTGTGTGTGTGTGTGTGTGTGTGTCCCAGCGCAGGTCCTGAGGTTCTGCATCAGAGTGTGTTTGTGTGTGTGTGTTAGTGTGTGTGTGTGTGTGTGTACCAGCGCAGGTCCTGAGGTCAGGCATCAGGGCGTATCCTTCACTGCAGCTGCACTCGTAGCTGCCCTCAGAGTTGGTACAGTGTGTGTCACAGCCTCCGTTCATGATGGTACACTCATCAATGTCTGTCTCACACACCACAGGCACAACAGCATCACTACTGTTTCACACAGACCACTGGGTTACTTGGGCTCCACTGTGTAAGTTCAAGTCTGATTATTCAAAATAAATTACATGCATTTTTCAGTCTTACAAGACAGGACTTTCTGTCACTTCAGCAAAGTGAAGTCACTACCTAAAAGGTTTGTACTGCCTTTCCAACGTGATGCATGGTTTACTTACATACACACTAACATACACAATAATATTTATAACATAAAAAACATTGCAGGGAAGAATTCAGAGACTACACATAGGCAAACCAGTGCAAATATGCTCCTTCCAGCTTGGATATATTTAGGCTACACTGTAATATATTTATATTTCCAAGAATTACTTCCCCAAGTTGGAATTTTTTTTGGTCAAACAGAGCAAAATTTTTTTTGTTTAAATTCAAACATTACCTACATTCTTATTCCCTAAGCCTGGAATTCTGGAATACAGTCCCAAGCACAGTCCCCAGTTCTGCCGTGTACAGGTGTGTGAGCCTTACTGGGGACCCCTGCATGTCAACCATGGGGGGGGGGGGTGTTGTGTCACTCACCCACGCAGCCCTGTCTGTCTGGGGTGACCTGATAGCCTGTGTCACAGGAGCACTGGTAGGAGCCCAGAGTGTTGACGCACTGGCCGTTTCTGCAGAGGGTGTCACTCAGCTCACACTCATTCACATCTGCGGGAGGTGGGAGGGAGGAGGCGAGAGGGATCACTGACGCAAACATGCGACTCGAGGTAAACTTTTTAGACATTAAAAAGACTTACGGCGGGTGATCTTGCCACATCGGCACATTTTGACTTGTTTACCTACCTGGTTTGGACCGGTCACCTTCTTAAACACTGGTATAAGGACAGGCGCTTTGTGTGGTGGGACAGAGAAGGAGGGTTATACCTTCACAGAAAGAGCCCTCAGGGCTTAGCTGGTGACCCCGGGGACAGTCGCACTCATAACTGCCCTCCGTGTTGAGACATGTACCCCCACGACACAGGAGAGGATCCCTCTCACATTCATCAATGTCTGGTAGAGAGAGACAGGGAGGGAGAAAGAGAGAGGGAGAGAGAGGGAGAGAGAAAGAGAGACAGGGGCACAGAAGAGAGAGAAGCGAAAGGAGAAAGGAAATCAGAAAATCATAACTTTTAATGTGAAGTGAAGACTTCATGGAGGGTGATGAGCAAAGATGCATTTATAACTGTGTGTGTGTGTGTGTGTGTGTGTGTGTGTGTGTGTGTGTGCGTGTGTGTGTTTGTGTGAGTGTGAGTCTCACCCATGCAGTTTTTCATCATCATGAAGATGCATTTATAACTGTGTGTGTGTGTGTGTGTGTGTGTGTGTGTTTGTGTGAGTGTGTGTGTGTTTGTGTGTGTTTGTGTGAGTGTGAGTCTCACCCATGCAGTTCTTCATCATCATGAAGCCACTTTCATATCCTTCAAAGCACTCGCACTCAAAGCTGCCCGGCGTGTTCACACAGGTCCCCTGACCGCACAGGTCCGGAGAGATGGCACACTCATCGATGTCTGTCACGAAGAGGCAAGAACAGGGAAACGACAGAGACAAGACGGAGAAGGTTAGAGGCCGAGAGAAGTACGAACATATGCAGTGTGTTGACCAGAAGTGTGTTAAATGCAGGGTATTTAATGGGATCTGTGTGTATTCAACGCTGCTTATTAAACGGAGTGTGTTAATTGGAGTGTGTTTATCGAGCATGGCTCACGCACCTGTGCAGTTCCTCTCCTCCATGGTCAGAGCAAAGCCGCTGTTACAGCGGCACTTGAAGCTGCCGATAGTGTTCCGGCAAGTTCCGTGGGTACAGAGGCTCTTAAATACCTTACACTCATTCACATCTACACAAGAGAGGCAGGCAAAGACACGTTAAAACACACACGCACACACACAAGCACAGACTGCAATATTAAAACCTTTTCCTGTATTAAGATTAGCATTAATTAATATTCATTATTAACATAAAAGTATATAACGATTTTAAACAATTTAACAACCATTACGTTTTTATAGGTGCCGTAAATATGAATATGATAAATATGAAGATATGTCTGCTGTGACTAAGGCCAGGTTTGCACCTTTATAGAACGGTCTGCCTGTGAGGATGTCTCCCCTGTTGGCAAAGCCATGGCCTCGGGGGCAGATGCTCTTGTATTCGAGTGATCCGACTTTGGGACAGGCCTCACAGTCCACGCCCCACGCCGCTCCCACCGAGCAGCAGCACAAGTCCACACGATATCGGCCTGGCAACGGCTCTCCACACTCATCCTCATCCCACTTCATATAGCACTGCTCACTGCGCACGTCTGGAAGGACACACACACACACACACACACACACAGACACTAGTTATTCAGCTCAAGCTCTTCTGGATATGTTCACTGCACACTGTATTCAGTCGTTTCCTGTGGAAGCCGTATTTGTCAAGGCTAAACTACTAGAGCTCTGAACTACTGTAACGCAACTCCGTAACAGGCGTGAGAGGTTTGATCCCAGCTGACAGACTCAGCCACCACGCCGCCCAAGTTGCTCTGAGGACTCTTTCTTCTGATTAATGCATGTTGCTCAGGACCAGCGCCTGAGGGTTCGAACATGGGCGGAGCTCTCACCTACGCAGGTGCGTCCGCCCTCGTCCAGCGTCAGGCCTTCGGCGCACTCGCACCGGAACGAGCCGTGTGTGTTCACACAGCGGCCGCTGACACACACGCCCGGGAAGACCTCACACTCGTTGATGTCTGGGGAGGAAAACACAACACAGCTGGCAGAGAGATCAAACATTTCACGCATCGCAGATTTGAGGGGTATGTGTGTGTGTATGTATGTGTGTGTGTGTGTGTGTGTGTGTCTGTGTGGGTGGGGGGTGTGTTTGCTTTCTAGAACACACACAGAGACAAGAAGAGCTCTGCACACATAGAGTTCCGGAACATGTCGAGATTTGGAACACAGAGTTTTAAAAACGTATGCAAAGTTTTCTGCAAGCCTTATCCAAACTCGAGGTCAACCAGGTCTAAAGAACATATTCATACGTATCACTTTATTAATTTATCTTGCAGTGCTGTCTGGAAGCACCTGCACCCGTGAGTCTCTACACTCATATGTTCAGATTTTTCCAATTAAAAAATCTGTCATGGTATAAGAATAAATGTGTGTACTGACGTGCACAGAGAGACAGGTAGAAGAGAGCCTAGTGACAATCTGACATACCTTCACATGTCAGGCCTTTCATCCTGGCAAGACCACGTGCACAAGCAGTGTCTGGAGAGAGGGAGAGAAGAACGAGAGAGAGTTAGAGGGAGTGAGAGAGAGAGAGAGAGAGAGAGAGAGAGAGAGGGAGAGAGAGGGAGAGGAGAAATACAGCGCGTTTACTTATGTTAAACACAGCTATGTGTTTGAGAGCGTGTGTGCCAACATCAGTTCTGTTTCTGTTGCTCAGATGTGAGCGTGGGACCAGTGGTAAAAACAGGATTACAGCGGTGTAATGTGTGGTGTGTGTGAACTGAACTAAATGAATTGAACTGAATTGATTTATTTGTGTTGTGTTTGTGTGTGTGTGGTTGTGTGTGTTCAATCACCAAGTTCACAGCGTTCACAAGGACTTCCCCAGGCAGCACCGAGAGTGGAGCAGCACTCTGACTTCAGTGTGGCACCATTGATGTTCACTTCACACCGGCCATCTTGGATGTTCAGCCAGCAGGTACCTTTCATACTATCTGTAAAAGGGCAGGGGAGTTAGTATGTGTGTGTGTGTGTGTGTGTGTGTGTGTCTAGACTGCTGACATCATACCATCATTTAATAACACAAGATAAATACAAACAATATAAAACTGCTTGATAGTTTATGATTCTTAAGAATGTTATATGCAAACCCATCATATAACATAAACAGTGAGCTGAAACAATAATTTAATGAATGTGACTTGGGGGGGGGGGGGGACACCTGCAGACATGTACAATATTATTATGATGCACTGTAACCAGTACTGGGTGTACAGGCACACAGTGGGTGTCCTTTCACAAGCTCATTCAGCATATGCCATCGTCTACAGCATCTCACCTGCTCCCCTGTGATTGGCTCATATGGCGACGCATTGAGGTGGATGGGAAAACAATGGACCGAATAACATACTGCGTTATCGTTACCCAACGACGGAGGCTGAAGAGACGTTGGTGTGGGAGACACCCCGCCCTTATGAACAACACATTGTATAGTACAGGCTGAGAAGCGAAATTCTCTGTAGTCAGTGGTAATATTGCGGGCACTGCTTTAACGGCCTGGCCTGATACACGGACCAAACGTCATGTTCCTTTCTCGCCGATGAGGACCCACCCCTCCAACCCTCCACCCAGGCACACACTTACCCACGCAGATGGTGTTGGTGGAGTCCAGCTTACTGCCGTGAGAACACTCGCAGGTGAAGGAGCCGGCCAGGTTACGACAGACTCCGTTCACACAGGGGCTGGATTCACACTCGTTAACGTCTGGAACACGGAGAGACGGTCAGCCTCTGAGAGTGCGCGCGTGCACGCGCTTCTGGGTGTGTGTGAGTGTGTGTATGTGTGGGTGGGCAAGTGTGTGAGTTCCAATCCAATGTATGGATGTCAGACAAAGTTTATATCTTTATTTTTATTAGAAAAAGACTCAGGCTCTTTCTATAGTGCAAAGTCTTTGTATTACACCGGTGTCTTGCTTTAAGAGTTAAAGGTCGAAAACCTGTGTTAAGATGTGACAAAGTGCCTGTTAGGCAGAGGAAAGTCACCTTCACATGTCTCTGAATCAGGCTTGAAGACAAAGCCTTTGGGGCAGGAGCAGGTGTAGCTGCCGGGTGTGTTCCTGCACAGCCCGTTATCACACAGCAGGCGGTTCACCAAACACTCGTTGATGTCTGGAAGGCACATGAAAAGTCCACAAATGAATTTCACAAATGTAACCTCAGCTCTTAATGTCAGCTTATCCCTCCATATATGACAATGCAGGTCATTCCTGAATGGCTTATTTATGACCATGACACATTTATTTAGTGTTGACTGTAAAGAGGCAGTCCAAGTGTGTGTGAGAGAGAGTGTGTGTGTGTGTGTGCGTATGTGTGTGTGTACCTGTATGTGTGTGTGCGTATGTGTGCGTGTGTGTGTGTGTGTGTCCTGTGTGTGTGTGAGCGTATGTGTGTGTGTGTGTGTGTGTGTGTGTGTGTCCTGTCCACGCACCCACGCAGTTCTTGCCACTGGAGTCGGCCTCATAGCCGATGTTACAGATGCAGCGGTAGCTCCCGCGCAGGTTCTCACACACGCCGTTCTGGCAGATGTCAGGGTCCAGCGCGCACTCGTTAATGTCTGAGAACCAACACGACGCAGGTCATAACCAGGCTGAGAGAGAGTGTGTGTGGTGTTCATGAATATGCATGTGCAGGCCCCTGGGTGCACGTGTGTAATCGAACATGCGTGTTTATGCATAAGTTTGCGTGTGTTTGCAAGTTAGCTCACCTCTCCCATCAGCTGTGATGCCAATCCCACTGCTACAGACAGCCTGGAACTCCGCTGTGGAGACAGGAGCCCACTCAGACGCTTACAGATCAGATCAGATCAGACTCCACTGCTGTCATGAACCCTGTACCCTGCTATACCTCCCCTGTCTGATACCTCTTTATAACCCTCTTCTTATTTTCAAATAAGAATCCAGTGCTTTCAGAAACTTCATCACAAATTATTCCCATAAGACGATCTTACATGACTATTAAAACACTCCTTGTTTATATACATATATATGTTACCTGAGTTGCGGGCCGGGCACGGTTGGCAGGGTTGGCCGAACCCGTGCTCGGCATTGGCGCAGCAGCACTCTGACTTGGTGACGGCGCCGGGGAAGGGCCTGGAGCACGTGCCCATCTTGATGGCACCGTAGCAGGTGGCACGCATGTGCGTGTCCACACAGACGCGCCCGTCCACGTCGATGGCCAGGCCGGGAGGGCACTCGCAGTGGAACGAGCCCTCTGAGTTCAGGCAGCGGCCATTCATGCAGATGCCTGGCGTCTGGCACTCGTTGATGTCTGCGGGACGCAGGCAGGTTAGAAGGGAGGCAGTGGTTCGTGCGGGACACACCCAGCACTTTTTCACCACTGTAACTTGATTCGGTTATTGCCTTTATTTAGAAACTATATTCATTTTCAGTAACTACATCTATAGCAACTACAGTAACTATAGCAACTACAAACTAATATAAAAAGTAAATAGTTACAAAAACAAGAGTCTGATTGCAAGGAGTTAAACTGAGTTGAATATGGTGAGGTAAAGGAGAACTGTTTGCAATGTGGTGTGTATATTTATATTCTAATTACAAACAAAATTACAAACATCCCGGAAATGATTTATAAGGACACTTATCCTCTTCAAAAATCTCCACAAAGTCTATTGTGATTTTCAACCACTTTCTGTTCTGCACTCTTTTTTTCTTGGTTTCTAGCCCTTCTGGTTCTACCCTTTAAGGTGTCGTCTATTAGCACATGCCTCTGTGGTCAGTCAGATGCTTCTGTGGTCAGTCAGATGCTTCTGTGGTCAGTCAGATGCCTCTGTGGTCAGTCAGATGCCTCTGTGGTCAGTCAACTGGACCACAGTTGGATCCGAGAGGAGAAACAGTGAACTCTATGGCCAGTTAGAACCAGACCTACCCACTTCTGGTACATAAAGTGACATTTCATTTGTAGATTGTTGTATGGATCTTCGATGTGGATGGCAAATAGTTAAAAAAAAAATTAAGTAACTGTTTATAACTCTGTACTCCAAACGCTGAGAAAGAAAAGATGTTTCTAGAATTTGCCCAACACAATAGAGTTCAGCCTGTGGTTTCGGTCTCATAAATGTTCCTACAGCTTGACATAGATCACTGTATCCAATCGTCTGCAGATCGTACTCTCTGATTCACAATGTTTAAATGAAAGACACTCAAGCTAATTTAATGCGAATGTAAGATGTTCAATGTAAGATTCAACCCTAATGATTTCACCTGGTTCTAATATTCCAATACTCCTGAACGTCTTGATCGGGTCGGCTGGATTAGCTTTGGAACCGACTTTCATAGGCCTGAAAGTCAGCAGAAGCAGGGTTGCCCCCTACTGCTACAGGCTCACCTCGATGTTTCAACCAGTTCCACCAATTCAGCATCAAATTCAATCGATGAACTGAGTTTGCCAGGTGAGCTAAATGAATTGCTTGCAATATCCTTAAAAAAATGTATGAAGGAAGTTATGACCTGATCCCATTGCGATGATTGAATTGGCAGAAGTGAATTTAACGTATTAAAGTGGACTTGACCTCAAGCCTAACTGATACAGCCCCCCCAGATACGCCCCCAGCCCCACCTCCCCTTCCCCCAGCCTACCACCCTCTCTCAGTCCCACCCATCCTCGCGCCCACAGTCCCCCCCACCCTCTCTGTCCCACTCTGTCCCACTCTCACTCTCTCTCACTCCACCACACAGACTTAAAATCTGTCAGAGAGATCAGATATGACATTAATCAAAGAACAG
>JAOYMR010000024.1:4769566-4781987 GCA_025802075.1 Tenebrosternarchus preto
CCCCCCCCCACCCCCTAACCCTCCCCTGGCCCCAGATATCTGCTCACCAGTGCAGTAGCGTCCGTTGGGCGCCAGAGCGAAGCCGTGTTTGCAGATACACTTGAAGCTGCCGTCTTCATTGATGCACATGCCGTTCAAGCACATGTTGGTGGTCGCACACTCGTCGTGATCTGCAGCACCACGGTCGGAGTGAGAAACAAGTTGGTAGGAAATAACAGTACTTATATACTCTGATGGCTTCTATAAGTCTGCTTGAGCAGAAGTTGTACACCAGTAACTCATTGTAGGCTCTACGCTTTTAGAGTATGCTTTAATTAATTGGCTAATTTGGCTTTGAGAGGTAGCAAGAACCATGTGAGCTTTTACTCTGAGACCTTAGAGTCCAATTTACGTCACTGGGGAAGGATTCCCAGCACATCTCACCTCGCAGAGTTAAAATAACATTAAACACAAATGAGGGAAAGTCCATGAATCAACTGCAGAGCGACATGTGGTTACTGAAGCACAGACAGTCCATTTAACATCAGGAAAATGGGACCATCAGGTTCATTAACTGGGAGAGTTCATTAACTGGGACAGGTTATTTTACTGTGCGAGCAGGCGTGACTATGACGGTATCCGGTTGGTTAGGCGTCTCCACCCTCACCTATGCAGTTCTTCCCGTCGGGGCTAATCTCGAAGCCCGCATTGCAGATGCACTGGAAGCTTCCGTCCGTGTTCACACAGCGGCCGTTTCGACACATGACGCCGTTTACGATACACTCATCGATGTCTGAAAATGGATGAAGCGAATGGTGAGATTACAACTGCTCAAGCGAGGACTCTGTGTTTTACTGTAGGTATCTGGAGCTGTATCTGTTCAGGTAAGGATCAGGTATTAATAATCATCTCTGCTTCTTCTGTGTGTGGTACAGTTACAGGCGCTTAATTAAAAGGTATCAATGCACATCTAAAAGTTCATACCAATGCAGGCCTGCTTGGTGGGGGTGCCCTGATACCCCTCATGACACTTGCAGTGGTACGATCCCTGTGTGTTGACACAGTCTCCGTTCACACAGGGGTTACTAATGCACTCGTCCACATCTGCAAAGGACACAGCAGGAAGACATTTACGAGGAACAGTACAAGGAGTGGCCTGCAGAGGTCAGCAGAGAGGAAGATCCAATCATTAAAGTTCAGAAATGATCCCACTCAGAAAACAAATGTTCACATTCTATCTCAGCTTTTATGTTTCCAGCTAAAACTTGTTTTGGAAAAATGTTGTCTGCTGAGAACATCAGTACTCGCCCTCCAGCCCGTGATGATTTATAAACAACAACAACAAACATTTTTGGTATTAAAAAACCTCATTTTGAATCGGAATCACTGGTATGAATCAGAAACACGTGATAAACTCCTGGCACGTGAAGTGTGTCATGGTTACGATGTTATGACGCTCAGGTGCCTGACGAGGGCGCCAGTCTTACCGATGCACTCGCCGCGGACGTCCTGCCTGTAACCCATGTTGCACTCACAGCGGTAGCTGGTGGGAGTGGGGATGCAGCGGCCGTTCAGGCACAGGTTGGTGAAGTGCTTACACACGTCGATGCTGGAGCTCTCGTTCAGAGACAGCTGGCCTGCAATTGGGACGATGGAGCAGGAGTGAGGGGTGCCTGTGCTGACTGTGAGCGTCTGCTTTAACACACGGCTGATACACGCTGGAGCAAAGGGTTGTGGGTGACTGTGAGGTCACCTGTACTGAGCTAAATCTCATCCATAGAAATATTATATTTTTATCCACTTTCTTCCCTTTTAATATTTTAATACAGTTTAAGGGAAGTGCTTTCATTTGATGCCAGATGTTCAATTTTAGCAAAGTAATGTTGTGTCAGCTTATTTCTAAGGACTTGCACACTGAATGTTACCTGCGTGAGATAAACTTACCAATCCCTGGCCCTGAGCCACCGTTGCCATTGGTGACCGTCCCTCCTCCGACGCCATTGATGTAAACGCCGTTGCCATTGCCGTTTTGTCCAGGAAACTTGAAGCCTCCATGACCTCCACCGTTAAAACCGCCGCCACCATTGAAACCGCCGCCCCCGTTGAAACCGCCGCCCCCATTAAAAACTCCGCCCCCATTACCGGTTCCAAAGGGAAGGCCCTCGATGCACAGCCTCCGATAGGCATCTAAAGACAGGAGAGAAGACGATGTGACGGCCATGTTTGTTTACTACAGAATGCTGGTCCACAGTCAGGATCCAGCAGTGCAGAGTAGAAGAAGGGTTCTTAATAAGGTTCTTCACCTCCCTATCCAAGAAAATCCACTCACACCAACTCAAATATCATCCAATATTTTCCATTTGGAAAAAAGACCCTATGTTGTAGAACCCAAGATTTCCTTTGCCCTGTAAGCTAAATGTGCTTTGAACTAGTGTCCTCTTCTGTCTAGAGCCTCACTCCTCCCCTCAGTCTCCTCTTCAGGACCTCTGTCTCCTTCAGAAGCGGGCGGTCTGGCAAACACTCGGGCCTCACATTCCAGCGCGTCACACACGCTCCCTCTGGCCAAAAAGGCGGCTGGCACTCGTGTGAGGAGAGGGAAGTTGCACACAGGGCAGGGGAATGTGCTCTGGTGTGGTTGACGACGCTGGAGTTTGGAAAAGTTTGGGAACCCCTGGCTCTGTCACTCTCCATGTCTCCCCCAGCAGTTAAACAATTTAGCATTTAAAACCATACTGGCAAGTTAAAGTTTACAACAAAGAGAGTCCACACAGTTTATCCTGTCCACACTAGTATCCATCTCACAGTAATATCCAGACTGTGTGTGTATGTTTAGTCCTTTAATTACAGGCCAATAAACAAATATCATATGACAAATAAGTTAATTGTGCGTAAATGTCTTGTGGCATGCTTTGTGTGTGTGTGTGTTTATACATGCAAACTGATTTGTGTGTGTGTGTGTGTGTGTGTGTATACAGGTGTCAGTGTGAGTATACCTGCACGTTTGTGTGTGTGTATGTGTATGCGTGTGTTTGCACACTGCACACACTCACCAGATCCCCGGACAGGGCACATCTCAGGGATGTGACCCAGAGCCCAGCAGCGGCCGGTGTCACAGCAGCACTGCATCTTGGTGTACTGGCCCGTGCGCTCAGACGCACAGCGTCCGTTAGCCAGGGACGAGAAGCACGCCCCCAGCCGCTGATCTGAGAGAGAGAGAGAGAGAGAAAGAGAGAGAGAGAGAAAGAATGTGAAATGAAGAGAAGAATGAGGAATGGTGGATGTCACAAGTTTCATATAAAAGCAGTTCTTTATAAGTCAGGGCCTTCATGGAACAGTTCAGCATTGCCCAGGCAGAGAGGTGAGCAAAACGGCACCTCCGAAGCTGATTTACGGTTGCCATATGTGTATAAGTGTCAGAGGGGAGCGGTGTGCATCTCTGCTGTGATATGTGAGGCAGAGAGAAACGTGGGAGGAACTCCTGGGGTGAGATAAATGTCGAAAAATCCACAAAAGGCAACAAAAACAGATTAAACAAAAAACATAAATTAGTTACGTGACTCGTGCATTGCCGGAGTGGGTGCTTTTTAATGTTTCCTCCTGAACGTGGTGAGTCATGTTCAGATTTTGCATGCTGAGCTCATGGCTGGAGGATGTGCTTATAGGTAACAGATTTCCACGCAGCGTTCCTCTCCCAGGGGCTCCGGCAGGAAGTCAGGTCCATGTGTGCCCTTGTCGTGGCCGCCGTCCAGGAAGCTCCTTTATGAGGAGGGTCGACATGAGTTTCGAAGCCTCGAGAAAACAGGCCGGTGAGTGAAAGTCTCTCCCGACTGGGGTCAAAAAGGGGGGGGGGGTTCATGACGAAAGGTTGTATATATGGGGAGGTTAGGACAAGAAAGAAGGATCTGTGTCTGAGTGTGTATGTATGTGTGTGTGAGAAAGAGAGAGAAAGAGAGGGAGGACTCTGTGAGAGCAGGAGGGGTGATGCCTGTCGATTAGCTTAGCTAATGAGGCAGCGTTCTGGAATTAATCGGTTCCATGTGGCTCGATCCCGGCCAATTACGTTTGGCGTAGGCAAAAGTCCGTCTGGAGGCAAAAACTTGGTGCTGTAAGCCCAAGAGGCCAGTCCACAGGGACCGTTGCCTAGGTGGGGGGGTAAGAGAACATGGTGGGGTAGAGAGAAGGGGCAGAAACGGCAGGTAGGGTGGGGGGGAGGAGGGGTATGTGTGCACTCAGGGGTTGTCTGCACGAGCTGTGACTAGGGCTGATGGCAGTAATTGAAAGCAGACTCTTTCTCTGTGTTTCATTTATTCGCACACAAACGCTGCCATTCTTCCTCATTTCTTTCATGGAGCACCTGAAGCAAGATTAGTGTCGCCCTAAACAGCTTCACTGAGTTTCCCCACCAGCCTGGGTTCCTCTCTCAAAGGCCTAGAACATTCTACAGTCTCTATCTTCCGTTCATCCACCCCCGCCTTCAAACACAGTTTGCCTGGGTTGGCGTTCCTTTGTAAGAGGGCTTGTGAGTTTTTTCGATCAACAAATCTGGGTCAGGTAGAATCTGCAAGGACGCTGAAGGTATATAGGAGCCATGTTGGGTTTCACTCCCAAACACCCTGTAGTTCAGAGGGTTTTTACCACAGACGGGAGAAGACATGACAGTTGAGTAAATGGACAAAATGGCTTATTCTTCCCTATAGGTAACGTGAGAGAAGTGAGGTTAAGACAGAGAAAGAAGAGAAAGAGAATGAGGGACAGAAAGTGAAAAAGAGACAAAGAAAGAGTGCAAGAGAGTATGTGTGTGTGTGTTTGAAAAAGAGAGAGAACGAGAGCGAGAGAGAGAGAGAGGGACTCCATGCCAAAGTCAACATCTAGCCTCTCTGCCTTGCTGCACAGGAATGTCAGTAAGGAGGATATAGCAGCCTTGTGTCTGCCTGTTGTCATCTGACTTCTGTTCCCATGAGACAGAACTCCAGCAGCTTTCAAAATGCTTTTACCCCAACAAGACCTGTTCTCAGACCAGTCCATGGCATGCAGCCTGAAATGTCTCCCAGACAAACTTAACCAGTTACCATTCACTCACTGTTCCTCTGTCAGTCCATTAGCAGCCAGTCTGGAATGTCGGCATCGTCTAGATAAAGATGTACAGTGGACAATAATTCCTTTTCCCAGTGCTATAATCCCTCAGTCCAATTTTGGTAATAGGAAAAGAACTCTTTTTCAATACTGCTGCCAGGCACATTATTCCACTTGTCTCCACAATGTAGGACACTTGTTTCAAGAATCACGGTGAAGTCCAGTTTCAAGCTGACACATTTCCATTATAGGGGCACCATGGACCATGTTCACGTGACCCACGTTGACATCACACGTGTGTAGTTTGCTCTCCATACCTTCATCACCTCAAACATTTTCGAAAATTTTTGTAGTTTTAGCCATTCCAGTGTGTTAAACAACAAAGAATTGCAAAGAAAATACTTCTCCAATCCAGTAATCATCCTCCTCTACTTCTCTGAGTCACAGATCGAAGAGCTTCACGAGTCTTGTTTGATTTAGGGCTTAGGTCAGCAATGAAAGACTGCTTTAGGAGCTAGGATGCATCTGTACCCATTAACAACTGTTAGTGTTTCATAGCAGATGTGGTGCTGAGTCACACGCGCACACACTCTCTCTCACACACACACACACACAGACACACACACACACGTGCCTGAGCTTGTAGAGGGTGACCACAGGCCAAATGGCCAAATGACTCATCCATGCAGAGGAAGAGTGCTGCCAGATGTCAGTCAGGTGTGTGTGTGTTGTGTCAGGTGTGTGTATGTAAATGATCACATACATGTCTGCAACAGTAACGCATCCCTAGGGAGAGACGTATTTGGTCAGAGGAACAATGTGTGTGTGTGTGTGTGTGTGTGTGAGAGAGAGAGAGAGTGTGTGTTTGTGTTTGTGTCTGTGTCTGTGTCTGTGTGTGTGTGTGTAAAACCCTTACCTACACATCTGGACCCATCAGCACTGGTCACGTATCCCCGAGGGCAGGTACAGACGTAGCTGCCCGCCGTGTTGGCACATTCTCCCCCGTCACACACTCCCGGGATGGTGGCGCACTCGTCGATGTCTGAAACCCACGGATGGCCGGCGGTAAAACACCTGCGCTCGTGAGAGGGCCTGTGGAAGTTTTTTAACGTCTTCTCTCGTGTTTAGCTGACGGATGTTCACGTGTCACCGCGTGTCACCGTGTTTTAACATTAACGTGTTTGGGAGCTGCAGGTGAGAAAGGCGGCAGACTCATGTGGCCTACGCTGACTGTTTGAAACCTTTCCCCAGAGTACAGAAAGAAGCCGTGCAGGCTCCTCCTCTATGCAGTGTGTCTTGCGATGTAACTGAGAAAGAGGATGTGTTAGTGTGTGTGCTAACCAGAGTGTTGTATCCAGTGTTGACTAACAGTGTGGTTTAAAAAGCCTGTTCTGAAGTGATAAAGGTCCAGCTAAATAAAACCAGTGCAAACACATGCCTGTGGACCAGCCTAGACTTTACATTAGGCAGACAAGACATTGCATGCTAAGGGAAATGACTGCCACTTGAACAAATGGCTAATGCAGTATTTGTGTGTGTGTGTGTGTGTGTGTGTGTGTGTGTGTGTGTGTGTGTGTGTGTGTGTGTGTGTGTGTGTCCATTTCTTTATAGACTTGTGCACGTAGTCATAGGGATGTTCATGTATATTAAAAAAGTGTTTATGGCTTGTTCATACGGATGTCTGTTTGTGTGCGTGTGTACACATGAAATACCAAAGCCATAAGGAGGCCCTTGTACTCTGTGGTCTTGCCATTCCAGATGTAAATGTTTCTTTGTTCAAACACTAACAGCTGGTCTGTTGCCAGCGCCCTGTATTTATGTGAGGAAAATGACAGGGCAAAAAGGAGCTAAATCCTGTTGAACAGTCTTTGCATTAAAACTCTCAGCACTCCTCCTTGTGCATTTTCACTTAGCATTTTCTCAGTGTGATTGGCGCAGCTTGAAACAATACACTTGTTAGCAGCTACAAAATCCAGCTTCTTGGCTGCTATCGGTATTAAGGCAGCATTTCCTCTGTAAACACTGCCTTTGGAAGCAGGAAGACAAGTGAATGCTATAACCTGTAGCCACAGAGATCAGCTCTCAGCAGTTCACCATTGTCTTCTAATTAGCTCCAACCCTCCATGTAAGCAGAACCTCCCTGTTCCCTGCCGCCAGCTGGGCCCTCTCACGCTACAGAGGACTTTACCAGCAAGACATGGCAACCCAAAAACCTTCTGGTTTCAGCCAACAACAAAAAAAAAAACAACTTAATGCAAGGAGGAGGGGGCGTGTCCCTCACTCTCCTCTAACCTTCCTCTGACCTTGGCTCAGAGACAAACAGTTCTCAGACAAAGATTCAAGTTCTTCTCTATTCAGCAGCACAGGATGAAGAATAAAAGGCTGAGCTTTTTTGAGGGTTTGAGCTTTTAAAGGGTTAACATAATAACACCATGAATCTAAGTTTCCCTGAGCTTGCCTGACTTGGTTAGCGCAGGCTGAGGGGGTTAAGCTCGTATGAAACCTCAAATGCATGTGGTGGAGAATATCAGTTGCACTCACATCTGAATGTCTGTCTATCTGTCTATGTCATCCCACTCTCTGAGCCCTAAAGGTCATGTTAAGATTTAAGAGCCTTGGCCTCACCAATCAACTTGCCTGTTTTTACTCCTCATTTTTAAAATTCCATCCAATTAAGTCAATGCAAGGTAACGCTACACAGAGCACAGTCAGGCTCCAGCTCAACGGCTGATTAAAAGTCTTCCCGAGCCACGGAGACACACACAAGCACCAGGAAAACAGCGTTTGACAGATATCCCAACGTAGTGTCCACAGTGTATCAACCAAACGGCGACTCTGATTTGGAAAAGACTGAAGGGAAGATTCTGAAGTTTTCCTACTGATAGCTCTGCTTTCCAGGGACAATCACTGTCACATTCTTATCAATACTGTAGCACTAAAGTTAATTCTGGAAGGCAGTGTCTGGCAACACGGCACAACATATGTGATTTGACTGAGATTCTGGGATGTAAGCCACTTTATTGTTTCCACCCCTATAACTAATCAAACTCCTTCTCTTTCTGCAAAACATAAGGAGTAAATAAACTGACTGGATCAGGTGAACATACCGATGTCCTTCCATCAGTAAATATATTGATGTCTGAAGCTTTTTTGTGGATGCAGTCAAACACTCCACTGTTTGGTTGACAGGGAGGCTACAATGAGACTACAATAAGACTACAGTGAGACAAGAATAGGGACTTGAATAATTCTACACTGAGACCAGGACGGTGATGAAACTTTAGTGAGAGTACTGTGGAACTACAGTGAGATCGCAGTTTGATTACAGCGAGGCTACAACGAGACTACAGTGAATCCTTGAATAAATACCAAAAATGAACAAGACTAGAATGGAATAACAGTGAGTCTACAGTGAAATGAGAGAATATAATGAGACTACCATAGGACTATACTGAGACAACAGTGAGACTATAGTGTGAGGTTACAATACTACAAGACTGCAAAAAGATCACAGAAAAGACAGCTTTGGTTCATCTCGTAGGGACTTTTTCCCCACGTGTACGTTTACCTTCACACTTCTGGTTGGTCTCGCTCTGCCGATGGCCAGCAGGACATTTGCACTCATACGAGCCCACAGTGTTGATGCAGTTCCCCCCTGCACAGAGGCCTGGAATCGCCTGGCACTCGTCCACGTCTAACAAGAGCAAGAAAAAGCAGCAGAGGCAGGAAAAGAAGAGAAGAATGGGAGAAAAGAAAGAAAGCAAGTGTAATGGACAGCAATAACATTGCAGAACCTCATATTAAGCAACTGTTCACAAAAAAAGGTTAACAATGAAGATTCTTTCCTGACAGAATAATGGGTAATGTTTACATGTTGGTAAATGTTTTCTTTTGTGTTCACTGAGTAACACTATCGATGAATAAAACTGCCAATCACTCGTACACCTACACTGTACGACAGTGATTGAACCATTTTAATTTTAATTCTATCAGCTACAGAAAACAGCTGTGGCCAAAAACAAGATTTCCTTGTTTCAGATGAGACGTTAAGTGTAATTCCCAGAGTTTTTTCTCCCCTCCAAAATGCTTATGCTTGGGTACTGAAAAAAGAGCTAACAGAGCTTGGAAATCCAGCTCACTCTCACAAGAGTAGAACGCTTGTTCAGAAAGGAAATGCTCTCATCGCTGCTCTAGAGATCATTTCCCGTTGGAGTGAATCAGGCAGTGCTGTGGTCTGTAGTAGTGACATGATCTGGGTGGAACTCTCCCTCTCTCCTTCTCTTACTTTTACTCTCTGTTTCTCCCTCTCTCTCGCTCTCTTCCTCCTTCACTCTCCTTTTCCCTTTCTCATCTTCTTTCTGTCCATTCCTACCTCACCTGTCTGATTAAAAAAACGCCATCTCTGGAGGTTTGCAGGCCATGGTTGCATAAAGCGAAGGCCAAACGCTTTTACTGAATCATGCTGTTTTGTCGTGAGTTTTTTAAGCTTCCTGTACCGCACACATTAGCTCTGCAGGATCTCCAGCGCCAGAACTGGTAGACAATTGGAAATGTCTGTGGTTTATTTCTTTTTTATGTGTCTAGCTAACATGCATACAGAGCAAATCCAAAGCAAGACTCATGCATTTATCCCTCTCTCTCTCTCTCTCTCTCTCTCTCTCCATATCCTCCTCTCTTTCTCTCTCCCAATCCCCTCTCCCTCTCTCTCTCTCCTCTAAAGCTAGCCATTCTCCTGCAAACTCCAGAACCACATTCCTTCAACCTGTTTTCAATCAAACCCCTCACTCTTCTTTCCCTACAGAGACCCAGAATAGTTCACCCAGTACAGTGAGACCAGACGGAGTCGTGTGCTACGAGTGCAGCTCTGCAGTCTTCCACGCACACGTGTGTGCTCTGTTCTCCAGCCAGGCCGACTCCCGTGGGCCAGGCGTGAGAGCTATCTCTATCGTCTGCCATTAAGGAGCAAGCATATTCGAATTTTAAGAAAAACATTGGAATTTGATTCAAGTCTCTTTAATGTTTTTTTTTTCTAGTGGTTGAGCAAGGACCTCATGAAGTCTTAAAGTTTTTTTGGTTATTTTTTATAAAGTCGCAGCTGTTGTGAAACAGTGACGTGGAAGCAAGGTCTGGGACAAGGAAAGGCTCTCTGGGAGCTACAGGGACAGACAGGTTATCTTCTCTTTTAATCAGTCCACTCCACCTAAACCCCTACAATTATCCCGTAGTGATGGAGGTTTTTTGTTATTTCTGCTGAGTCATTTATGTGAGAGCAATGGGCCTCAGGGCGAGAGTTAAACAAGCCCACGCAAAATGGTTCCTTTTCGAGGCACTGCACAACGCTAAATCTCCTGGTCACAGCTCTTTATGGACACCATCTAAACATGGGACACCAGAAAACATCTGGAAGGAGAAAGTAGGTCCAATTTGGACCTGGTCAGTCATTGAAGTAACTGCTTACTTTACACACGCGATGGTTTAGACAGGTCACAGCCCACAAAGTGTCACACCCTGATACTTCTTCAGTACTTATTGTGGAAGGCCATTGAACCAACTGTGCACTAACACATGGGCCAGACAGCAAAGGTGGCAATTTGCGAATACAATAATTCAAATGGTGTGGTGAAGGTACAATTTAACTCGTTTCTGCTTTGTGTGTTTCTGTTTTTGAGTTTTCAAGAGTTTACAGCATGTCGTGTGACCCATCACTAACTACAGTGGCAAATAATGTTTGTTTTTTTCGCAGTTGCATTCTGGAATAAGTCACTCATGAGAACACACCCATGTGAGCAGTGAAAAATGTGCTGTCGGACAAAAGAGAGAATGTTCTATTGTTGAGGTAATTTTTGTCATCAGACATGTCAAGACAACAAGCTAGGCTGCGAGTTCTGTTCTCTCATTCCATTCAAAACATGGTTGATTACAAGAAAACCGAACATCACTATTGGGCAGCACATTAACCACGGCCTTAACCTAGAACTTTGAAGAATCTTGTATGACTGATGTGAGAAGAGGTAACCCTAGTGCTCACTGCGATTCACCAGATGTTCCACGTCGAGCTCACGTTGAAAAGAGCTGACATTCATAAAGGCAAAACATGGACTCTGATCATGTTTGAGGCCCTTGGGATGGGCCGCAGGGCGGACGACGTTCTGCTCTCACCTTGGCACGCGCCGCTGCGGATGTTGGGGATGAAGCCTCGGCGACAGGGGTGGGGCTGGGCGGGGCACATCTCGCACGGGTGGCCCCAGGCGCGGCCAATGGTGGCACAGCACAGCGTCTTGGTGCACACTATGCCACTCAGCTGGCCCTGGCACATCTGGTTGTTGACCTGAGTGAAGCAGGGACCGGTCCGGTAGTCTGCAACAGAAGAGCAGGGTCAGTGTATTAAACACAGCGATGACAGAACATCAGTTTTCACAGTATGTTAAGTCGGTTTAACTTTAGTCATTTAAACTCAAGTATTCTGGTGATGGATGGCTAGTTTCTCAAATGCAAATTAAGGGATACCATGGTAACTTTAAAACTATATTCCATGACAGAAACTGGTGCAAAATCTGATGTCATTTTACCCTATTACTACCCACAAACAAAATAAGTGATTCAATACTGTGATTCATCGTTTCATGATGACAAATGACAAATGACAGTGTAGTTCTATACAAAGATCCAATGGATTGACAGAGTGCATAACTGTGGCTGGAGCTTCTTACATTGTGTGTGTGTGTGTCTGCATTCCAATTCTAAAGCTTGCCCTAAACACAGTCTCCCACTGTGTTTCCTTCATTTTCCTATAACAGGATAACTAAATAATGGCTAAGAAAAGCCTGGGGACCATCAACATGAGCTTTTCCCATGACAAACATGCTCTGTATCAGCTGTCTTTTAAACAGTCAGTGAGTTCTGGGGGTATCAGGACTGCACCGCCACGGAGGAAGACTCTGATGCGAGAAAACGAGCAAAGTCGTGAGTCCAGGGAGAGAGGCCAGAGAGTCTGTCTCCATGTCCTCCCTTCTGGCCTGAGGGAGATTAACCTTGTGAACAAACCTTCACTTATCACACAATCTGACCTCGGATTACAATCACCTGAGTGCTGAGACAATGGGTCAACCTGCCTAATTTACCCCAAAATGCTCAAACTCAGGTGTGCTACAGTGTACTAGTGCAGACTCGAAGACTTTCATTTCTAAATTGACGCAATTTATTATAATTTTAAAATAATATAAGCACAAGTCCAATCATGTCACATAGACATATCAGGTTAATTTGAGATATATATATATATATATATATATATATATATATATATATTGTCTTCTTACGTAAAGATCACCTATAGCTAATGGAGGAAAATGCCGCTAGCACGACTGAT
>JAOYMR010000024.1:4786662-4804470 GCA_025802075.1 Tenebrosternarchus preto
GCCCCGCCCCCCGGCACCCGCCGGCCGCCCCCCCGCCCGCACCCGCCCCGGGCGGGGGGGGGGGGGCCGCAAAACGCACGATGGCTGCAGGGGTCCAGCAGCCAGCAGTCCCAGTTTAGAGACCAGACTGTTTGTGCTGGCCTGTCCAGGCTTGGCTTTGTGTATACAGCTGGGGACTTCGTTTCTCCCCGCCTCTCCCTGTCCATGTGTTCCTCCTTACACCACTCCTCGTCAGAAAATGTCCATGGAGAAATGAGCGCCCCGTCTTTCAGAGCCAGCCTTATTTATTGCCAGATGCTGCCCCTCCCACCAAAATGTTTGCCGTGGAAATACTTCACGGGGTAGGGGATTGGGGAGGGGTGGGCACGGTTACAGCAGTTTGGGAGAGAGAGAGAGAGAGAGAGAGAGAGAGAGAGAGAGAGAGAGGAAGCAGGAGGGTGAGGTGTAACATAAGGGGTCATGTAGTTGCCCCGCTCTCCTCAGCAGGAGGTCTACTCCCATGATCACATCCACAGTGCTTGTGGGCCTGTCACCTTCTCATGTCCGTAGCTGAGAGGTTCATCTCTGACACGACGTTCTGGCGTATGAGCATGACATCCGATCGCGATCCCACCCATGATACCTCACCGGCCGAACGCTGAAAGCCTCGGCCACAAACTGAGCCGTCCCATCAAAAGCACGAGAGTCCCCAGTGGAGGGAACACAGGATTACAAGATTACGGTAGGCACGTTCCCCTAAAGGAGGTTTTGCCCACAGAGAAGACTGTAGGGGCGGTGGTCTCAGACTGACGCGCTGGCCGACTTTCACACGCTCGAAGAACTATAACTTGGTAATGGAAAGATCTGGAAAGTCTAAGAAATGAAAGGAAACAGTGCTGACAAGGCCAAGTTGTTGTCTGACTGTTACATGACATTCCCACGCTGCCCCTTCTCGTAGCTGTTGTAGGACAAAACCTACTACGCAGCGAGAACTTGCTAAATTTGACACTGAAGACACTAAAAAATGGGAAAATTGGCAAAGTCGTTTTTGGAATGAAACATTCTAAGCTAACATTAGCACCACCGTTAGCTTACCTCGTTCACACTGGGGGCCGGTGAATCCGTACACACAGGCACATCTGTTGGGCCCGATGCAGCGACCACCATTCTGACACCCGCTCTCACAGACGGCTGAAGGAGGAGGAAAAAAAAATCCACAGCTGAGCACATTAGTTTAGAGTAAATGCAATCTCTGCATTTCACTGTGTGACATTCTTAATAACACACTGGACATGACTGACTGAGAAAAGTTCAAGGTCAGAATCTCTTCTGACCAAGCCTGTGACTGCAATGATAACAGCTAAATCTTACAAAGCCTATAAATTCTGCCTTGAGTGCAATTAGGTTTGGTGCATTTGTTTGAGTGTACACATTTTTCACCGTGTATGTGTGTGTTATGAGAAGTACTTACGCTGTCCACAGTGACTACCCGTGTATCCCTTCTGACATGTACAAGAATCCTCATTACAGATGCCTCCGTTCATACAGCGGACACTGCAGGACTGGACTGTTTGACAGAGAAAGAGAAAGAGGGAAAGAGAGAGAGAGAGAGAGAGAAACGGAGAGATATGAAAAAGATAGCAAGACCATCTCAACAGCAGTGTATTTCTGTGACCTAAAAGGATTTTGACCAAAACCAATATTTTCAGCAAAAATGCTTACTTTAGTAGCAATGAATAAAAACTAGCAAGGCATGAAACCGTTAGCATTCTTGGCCACACTGTCTCTTTAAAATGGCCCCTGCAGACTCTACTTTAGCAGGAACCCTGTATAGCTGCACGGGAAACCTCCAGTGTTCAGCTATAAAAGAGAGGGGTGCTCTCATCAGCCTTCCCACCCTCTACGCTTTGGTCAGCCTAGAATATTCCGTTAATGCAAACAAGGGCTACTCTTATGGCTACACACACAGTCCAAAAAGTTCCAAACGCTGACGTTACAGTGGTTACACACACC
The DNA here is from genome assembly GCA_025802075.1 of Tenebrosternarchus preto. Lineage (NCBI taxonomy): Eukaryota > Metazoa > Chordata > Actinopteri > Gymnotiformes > Apteronotidae > Tenebrosternarchus > Tenebrosternarchus preto. Next base: position 4,788,655 of record JAOYMR010000024.1, read on the forward strand.
AAAATTACATTACCCATTGGATTTGGAATAACCATTACTGTTATTGTGTTTTCTTTGAAACGAATGTAGTGAATGTAGTTTTTCAAAGACATGGGTTCCAGCAGACTAAAATACAGCATAATTTATTTTCTTGATGTTCCAGAGCCCAGAACCCCACACACACACTACACATACATACGCTTCTAAAGTGTGTCTAAACAGAACTCGACTACCTGTGAACCATCTAACAATAAATGTATCGTGATGGCATCATGGAAATGAGAAAATCTCTTGAGACCAGTGGCTCTTTTAAGCAGCGTTTTGAATTTGCAGTTACAGCAGTTTTCATAAATGATCACCCTGCAAAGCATATGGTGCCTTTGTGGGGGGAAGAGTTCTGTGGATTGCAAAGGATTCCTTTGTTCTCTCCAAACAGAGAAAATTGAGACCTAATTCAGAACGAGCCTCTCTCACGTCAAACAGAAAACACATAAGTGTTTTATTGACTAATGCGTCTGCCATGACCTCATTCCCTTCAAAAGGCCTGAAGATTTTGGGCATCTGAAGAAGACAAAAACCTTTTGCTTTGTCTGAGCCCACACTGAGACAGGAGTTGGGTGGATCTGTGATCTCTTCTCACACTTCACTGTTTGCTTTCTGGTAAGACCATACTTTGGATGAATGTGTGTGTGTGTGTGTGTGAGAGAGAGAGAGAGAGAGAGAGAGAGAGAGTGTGGGTGGGTGGGTGGGTGAGTGTGTTTTCTTTGTGCCCTGCCCTAGTTAAGTAGACAGGGACAAGAATGACTTCACTAGTTAGTCAGCCTCCACCTAGTCAGCGTGTTTTTGCTAATCTGACCTTCACTGGGTGCTGCGCACACACACACACACACTCTCTCTGGTCTACCCAGCCACACACAAAGCCTCTTTTTTGTTTGTTTTTTCACAATGAAAAGAGAAAACTGACCAAAACTGAATCCCAGAGGCACTGTGCATTTCTCACTCTCTCACATTCATCTCAGTGCAATCAAACACTCAAACACAGCACCTACCAGACCCTTGAGCCATGGGCTATGGCTCTACTGGGCTGAGAGTGTATGATTGTGGCAATTAGACTGTAATTAGAGGAGGCGGCCAAGGAGTCTTGGTTTTTATCTTGAGCGCAGCTGCAGTTGCTTGGACACAGATTGCCGCGGCCAACAGCCGAGCCTGTGGTTTGTTATTTATGGAGTAATTACAGATTCATCGTTGAGTCATAAACATGGCCGCTCCCTCCACAACCGCTGCAGTCGACGTACACTGCCGGTTACGAGTTATGATGCCATTACTAATCCCTCAGATGTCCACAGCTTTGCCAGCAAGCAAGTGTGTGTGTGTGTGTGTGTGTGTGCGTGTTTATGTATCTGTGTGTGTGTGTGTGAGAGAGAGAGCCCATATGTGTTTCATGCAAAAAAAAAAAAAACCAAAAAACACATCCATTCACTTCCACTTTCAACACAAGATTCCAAAGAAGTTACACGGCTGATTTTGCCATGTGGAGAAAGTTGGCAGTTCTTTTTAACAGCCTATGAGACTGCAGTCTACAGTTAGGTGTATAGTGTGTTCTTAGTTAGGTGTGTATGAGTCTGTCTGTGACCACATATTCCCAACATCCATTTCAAAACTACGAGGAACTGGCAATGAAGCAGCATTAGAACCCTGGCCAAAGCTCAAACATGCCTCTCAACCAAATCCATCAAATGTTTTTTGTTTTGTTTTGTTTTTGTTTTTTTTTGAAGCAGTGTCATAAAGAGTGATCAGTGGCAGATTTGACCGGCAAACCGGCAATCTCAAATTCACCATGGCTTGGCAGGAAAATCCTCACGGTTCAACATGCGATCTTGGCTGGGCTTGTGCTATACTAGAGGCTGTCAGCACAGTTTCACAGCGGCGTGGGGACTGTGATGTTTGTGCAGAGTATCCTGTATCTCCCAGCATTAAAACCCAGTGACCTCTCACTCTGCAGAAGTCCAGCCAACATGGTCACCAAAGGAAGCTACAAATTAAAGACAGCAGTTTGTGCTAATTGCTAAAGTGCAATAACTGCAAACATGCAAGGTGTAGATTCTCTTTAATTTTAGTAGCCATGCACATTTAAAAACACAAATCCTCAAAACCTGTAAACACAATCTGTTTTTATGACAGTAAGATTTTTTGTTTATCTTAGTCCAAATGAACTGTACATCTTAGTCCAAAGGATCTTCCGCAAGGATCTACACCAAGAAACACAAGACCTAGGCACAAGGCTGCTAGTGGCTTTCTGGAAAACCGAGAAGCCAAAGAAACTGGGGAGAACATTCCCAAAACACTGTTTTCCAGTTTTTACTGTTCATTTAGTTGGTGTACAGCTGGTGGGGGGATTCCAGTGTCATGGGATTGTAGAGGGGTGAGAGCGGGGCAGGTGCAGGGCACACGGCGTGGGGGCGGAGTTACCTGCTGCAGCTGCGGCTCCACAGCTGGGAGCGAGATGTCCACTGGAGCAGGTGCACATGTTAGGTCTCGAACAGAAGCCATCACCGCATGAGTTCCTGCAGATGGCTGAGGTGAGAGGAGGATCAGAGGAGAACCAAAGAGGACAAGGAAAGAAAGAGAGGTAAAGAGAGACCAGCGGGGAAAAGAGGCGAGGAGGGGGTGAGAGAGAGAAAAGCAGAGAGGTGATCATTGTAGAAGTGGAGAGAGAGAAGAGGGAAAGACAAGAGAGAAGTAAAAGACAAATGAATCATCAGGAAATATTTTGTGAATTAAGAAAGTACTCAATAAATCAGCTAGTGGAGTTATTTCAGATATCTTGATATTTTTTTCTGCCCGTCCGTTTTCCAGAAGGGATCTCCTGATGCTTCAAAAGGGGCCTCTGAAAATAAAAATTTCCTGAGCTACTTCAGCCAGCTTCTGAGGTACAGTGATGCTACTCACGGACGATACATTGGTTTCCCCCAGGCAGAGTTTTCCATCCCGGACAGCAGTAAGAGTGAAACCGGGAACCACACACATTAGGCCTGAAACAAACAAACAAAAAACCGGGAACCACACACATTAGGCCTGAAACAAACAAAGAAAAAAACGGGAACCACACACATTAGGCCTGAAACAAACAAACAAAAATTCCTCACAATAAGCAAAATACACTCATATTTTGTGTAATATAAAATAAATAGCTTAAAAGCACAATGATATGAACCATTAAAATCCTTTCTGGTTTGAATGTAGCTAAATATGTAAAGCCTTAAAAGGACACATTCTTGAAGGGGCACCAGAAAGAGGGTGCAGTTTGTTGTTGACCTTAAAATTTGAGACAGACATGTTTGCTATACTCCTTAAATGTCTCCCCTGGGAGCTGTATTTGGCCCAGTTCCAGCTATGATGCAAATGTAAAGTCTTAGACATAGATAAATGTGCAGATTGAATGCATAGGATTAATGCACAAGCTTTAAAAACGTTTAATGCTTCTCATTTCCCAGTATTTGCTAGAGTTGGACTGTAACATCTCTGAAAGAGGGCTATATTATCTTTAGCAGCATCTGAACTGGAAGGGTCCAACTGGAAGAGTTCAACTGGAAGAGTCCAGCTGGAAGGTTTGCAACTGTTCAACTTTGACTCGGTCACCTTCTGATGTGGCGGAACAGTGAATGCTCTGTGCTCTTAATGAGAGTGTCATCCTTGATGTACAACAGAAAAACAGCCCAGGATCCACTGTGAAATATGACCTCTCCCTGTTAGAATGCTTTTATTTCTATAACCTGAGGTACAAGGACCCTAAACAAGCCACAAGGTACGTCTGTCATAAATATGCCCATGCACACACACACTCACACACACACACTTCTCTTTGACAATTCAAGATGCTTACCCATGTTGTCATGGATGCCAAACTGAAACACCAGGAAAGGGATACAGAGGGAAAAGGAGACTTACATTTACAGACTTACATATACAGACTAACATATTTAGATTAACATATATAGACAAACAGACAGACAGATAGTTAGATAAACGAAAGGAGAGATACAAAAAGAGAGAAGAAACATACATAGAGAGACAAAGGTGGAGGGACAGAGTGACAGAGAAAAAGTGGGTGAGCGGGGCACAAGTGTGAGGAGGTGAAAGTGGAAGGAGCTGTAGAAGCAAAGGCAGGAGGCAGAGATGAGTAATGGTGGGAAAAGGGTAAAAATGTGTGGGAGGGCAAAAAAAAAAGCTTAGGTTAAGTCTAAGTGGAAGGATAACAGAAAACAAAACTACGAAAATTACAGCAGAACATGATTGAACACCAGAAACCAAGGCAAAGGACCTGAGAGCTGCATTTCTCAATCCAACAGGCAATTACTCTCGAGGCATGGAGAGCAAATTCTCACACACTTCGAGAATGAGAGGAACCCGCCAAGATGGATCCCTCCAGACCTCTCGCCCTGCCAGCCCCCTCAGTCTTCAGTTTGCTCTGCTCCAGAATCCGGGGGGTCCATAGCTGGTGTTTCTGGGAGCTTGGAATGTTCAACTCCGTGGGGCTGTTGTGACTCTTGTCACAGTTTCTAAGGTCTTTGGGATTTTTCTGACTCAACTTTTAGGATCTTTTACCCTAAGCGACATCTTCTGTGTTGATCGAAACCATTTTTCAGTTTCACTAGAACAGGAACAGGTTTGGAAGGGGCCTGTTTATAGCATGAGGAATAGACAGAGATGACTGTCTGACTGTCTTCGATGACCATAGGTGAGTAACAATGGGACTTATTCAGGTAAAATAAAGCCTTTTTTATGAGTTCAATAGTTATTAGTCACTGGATCTCACTGAGTTTTTGCAATATTCATTTTCATTACTTAAAATTGTTGTATTTTAACGTCTAGTTGTATATAGATATCACTCTATATCTGTCTACATCTGTCCTTGGCCACTGTAATAGCTGTAGATGTTCCAAAGAATACGTTATTCTTCTGCTGGCAAGGTTAAGGGCAATATAGTTTACTATTTCTTATATGAATCAAAAATGCAACATTCTCAAATCCATCCCTTTGGAATGAATCTATTTTCATTCAATTTGCGAAGAGTAAATGGGAGATTTTGCCATTCTGAAACCCGAAATTTGACAAACAGTTGAACAAAACTGTAAATCAGATGACATAAAGTTGCATCATGCTCTAGTATGATGAAGATATCTTTAAAAAGTTCTTCACTGATAATAAAATTTAAGGACAGACAGTTGGAAAGTAACTATTATAAAGCTCCTGCATTTTATACAGGGCCTTATAAACATAGAAAGTAGATCTAATAGAAAGTAGATCAGTACACCACCAACATACATTAATTTGAAATGAACCCATCTTTCAAAATGTCAGTTACATCACTAGTTTTTTTATCCTCTTCAACAGCCCTACCCTGCAGACAAGTGGCCTGTGTATTTTATGGGCCAAAGATTTCATGATAAAGCAAGCAACCTCGTGTTCTGAAGACGGACTCAAGCGTGCCCGTAGCACTCTCATCTTCAGTGTAGCAGGAAGTTGCCACCAGACACTCCATGCCTCTGAGGCAGGAAACCATGGGATGCTCCTTGACAGGCCCTGGCTTAGTTTTCAAAGTCATAAATAACCGACTTGGGGCAGATGGAGAAACCTGATGGCTATGTAGCAGTCACAGGACAGTGATGACCCTGGAACTCGGCTCCTGAAGAAGTCAAAGGTTAAGTTTCTGGCATCTGCCCTGGGTTCCCTGCATTGTTCCTCCAGCTCATAGTCATTGAGCATGTCACACAGTCACGTCTGATGTTAACAGGACACAGCTGGCATGTTCTTGGAATTCCTCTAAGGAACTTTTTCACGTGCTGCGTTTTCTTCGGCAAGCCAGTGACCTGGATGATCACCCTGATGTCTAGACAAGACTCTGAATGCAAGAAGCACATAGGAATGTATTACCTTAAGACACTACACAAACCACCTCAAGATATTGTGCAAGTTGTCTCAAGTTATTCCCCCAGCTATCTAAAACTACTGCGCACATTTATCTGGGAATGTTTTCTCTGCCATCTAAAACTGGTTTATGAAACAAATGATTTATGAAATACCTTGCAAAATGAGTGCACTGTAATATAAAAACATACAGTTTTCTGGATTGGTGTATAAACCAGTAACAGTCCAAAAAATTAAAAATGAACAGTTTATCTTAAAGAAAGTTGGAACACCTGATTAAAAACAATGGCAAACAGCACATGCATTTTCTGGAACTAACCTTCTTTTTGTTTCCACAGAGAATGTGCTTTACACAATGATCACAATGTCGTCTGTGATTCATGCAACCTTCGGAATTCACACTGGAACTCGTTCCATGTGATGGTCCTTTTATGTACAGAAAAAAAAGTGCACAATGATTCGAACACTGAGGACTCTACACTTTTCCAGGAAAAATTAGTGTCAGGCACTTAAGGAGAGTTTGGAGGCCTTCGTCTCTGGCCAAGGGGAAACTGACAATCCTTTGGCCCCAGCTTGAGTGCCTGAATGCGATTGTCTACTTTGAGGAATGTTCTCAAAGCCAACAAATGTTCAAAAACATCTCCCCCGAGGTCTCTGAGGGCCTCTTAGCCAACGTTCTGCATTTATTCTAAGGTCCTTGAGTCCTTGTTATAAAGTACTTAAAAAAGAGAGAGAGAAAGAGACACAGAGAGAGAGAGAGAGAGAGAGAGAGAGAGAGAGAGAGAGAAAACGTCTTAGCCTGGCACTAGTGGACCCGTGCCACAAATTCTTCTCCTTAGCCTGAGCCAAGAGGTTTTACAAGTCTCTCTAGACTTTCTTCTAATTCAGTAGGTGCACAGGCTATGCTATGATCAGATTCCTCCTGTGTGGGCCAAATCACACATTTGCTAAGAGAGCCAATAAATCAAGTAAACCCCAAATTGCCTACAGCAGCCTACTTAGGCAGTCTGACACTAGGAGGTGCTGCACAGACAGTCTGCTGAGGTTCAGATGTGCACAGGTAAACTCTTGGTCAGCCTTCATTACTTCAATCTATACTAGACATTTGTTTTGTGCATGTGAAGAGCAAAGAATATGGTATTTTGCAGATGGGTCTTTGCAACTTAGATGTCACCTTAATTAAACTAAAGAGAAGCAACACAAGCTAAATTTGAAGCTGGAGGTCTTTTCAGGCTTTTTGCCAGTGACAAGGGAACACTAAGATAAGTGAAAGGTTTGAAATTGTGTGTATGTGTTTGTGTGTGTGTGTGTGTGTGTGTGTGTGTCCATGTCTTTGCAGCTTCTGCTTGTTTTCAAACTGTGCCACTAAAATTAGTGCTGCAGTGTACGCACCACTGACAAGATTAGACATTCACAGACAGTTATACTGGAAAATTGAGCAAAAGATAGAATCTTCTGGAAAGGGTTCAGGTTCAGCACACCAGACCTCAGCCCTGGTGCTCACATCTGCATGTAAAAAAGTTTCACTGCTGGGGTTTTTTAAAACTATGCAGTCTGTTAATGAACTAAGAGGTGACCACTGATTGCAGAACCCAAATATGACAGACACTACTGGCCGCAGTATTTATTTAAACCTGCCTGGCTCGTTTCAAAGATTTAAAAAAACATATAATTAAAAAATAAGCATTCATTTTCATTTCATGTGGCCCTGCTCAATGTAATTATAGATGATTCTATGTGGAACAGAGGTGTGTTTCTGTTTGCAGTGCTTTCAGACTCATTCTCACCTGCAGATCGAAAACAAATGTGCTTTGTGACAGTCTATGGTGTGACGGAGATACCTCATTTCCTGTGGCCATTTGTGAGGGAGGCATAAGCACAGTCACATGAGAAGTTGATTGGAATAACTGATGCTGACACTCTAGCCCAGGGAGAACAAAACATCCCTTGTTGTTTCAGAAATTAGAAAAAATATACTGCAAGAGTGTAGTCTGGCAGAGCCACGCTTCCCTCCCAGCCTCCTCAGAGCGGGATCTGGAAAACCGCCCTTCATCAGCCATCGGCCCCGGATTTACCACTGCTCTCAAAATAAACCGCCATAAAATCACCCTGCTCTCTTAAAGCCATAAAACAAATTTGAAGAATTAATATATGGTAGTCGGGGAGGAATATGAACATTCGCTTTATCAACAATGGAATTATCTATGTCATCTTCATGTTATTACCAACTCCTGTTGTTATTAACATAACTCAGATATTTCCTGCTGGATTTGCAGTTGTGACAAACATAGCCAGACATCTATATGTGGGTCTCTAAGTGATAATGCACTAATCGTAAGTGGTGGTTTGGCTGTTATCCAAACTGCCTAAAAGGTATGCCCTAATCAGCAAGGGGCTATTGAAGCAGCTTGAGATTCTACTGTCACCAATAATTTTCCAGCCACGCACACGGCCATTTTCAAGTATTCTCTTATTAAAACTTTCAGACTGAACAATGATTTACTAGCGTGAAATTTTGCAGCTTTAGGAGGTGTGTGAGTCCCCATGCTAATAGTCAGATTGACTGTTCTTAGCAGAACAACATTCTACTTACAATTACCCCCCACCCGACCTGTCCACAAACACATACACACACACACACACACACACACACACACACACACAGGGTTATGCTAATAAACCAATTCATAAACCAATATGTTGGTTTTAAATTGTGTATGTTTTTGTAATGTGTGACTTGTTTAAAAGTTGCTCAAACAGCTTTACTTAAAAGGTGAACTTCATTTTGCATTGACTTCTGACTGGAGTTTTAATCAACAAACACGTTCACTTTGCACAGTTCTCTGTCAGAGAACTAAATCCCAAATTGGCTACATCCCAAATTCCTTACTCCCTATGTAAGCGCACTACATATGCTACAAAATTATGGCTTCCACACCCTAGGTAGTGCACTCCTTCACTAGAGAGTCATGGAACTTTGGATTCAGCCACTTACCCTCTCAAGGAATCCTGTCCCCTCCGGCGCACTCGCTGTTGCACCTCCCCCTCCGGCTGGGTGCTGAAGCGACTAGCCTGTATGCCTCCATCCGCCTGACCCTCCACTGCCTGGAACGCTGCCCCGCACACAGCAGCCCATCCCAGCACCACCTTGGCCAGCGTCCAAGCCCCCATTGGCCCGTGCTGTGCGGCTACGCTCGTCCGGACTCTTAACAGTCACTCTCGCTGATCTCCTGGACAGCCCCGAGCTCCGGTCCAGCTCTACTCCAGGGTGAGGACTGGAGTAAGACGTGAGGAACAAGACAGACTTCAGCATGTAGCCCAGTGCTCGCTCACTGAGCCATTTTGTTATAACTGATTTTGATTCTCCTTATGAACTCTGTTCATTGCATGGTTATAACCTGCTTGTAATATTGTAATAAATTAGATCATTCATATTATGAATCAAAGCATTAATTTAGGGCTGTTTTGCCAGTTCAAAAACTCTTAACCCCTATTATAGCAACCTAATGCTGTACATGGCCACTTTTGTACCGGTCTGAATAAATCCGAAGTTGTATGTATAAACGGACTTAACAATAACTGTTAACTGTAACAATAAAAAAAACAAAGACAGCAAGCATCAATGAGCCAAAATGAACAGGCTGTGTCCAAGTTTGCAGCATTATGAGCCCCTTATATCATAGTCTTTACACGACGAGCTCTGTTTTTTCCAAATCTAGCTCAGATGAGAAGAAATTCCTGCTTTGGGCTAAATGAGAAGATATGAGTATATTGTGGACACAGGTGTGTTTTCTGACGGAAGTGTCAGTTGGCCTACTGCTTGTGGTATGTCATCATTCATAATGATCTACAGAGCTACACCCAAACTACTACAGTATTATCTCATTGCATTGTTAGGCACCCGTTTAAAAAGAATTGGTTATTAACTTAAATCTGTTTTCAAAGTCAAATCACTTTGAATAGTCCCAAACAAAAGTGATTATATTCAAATCACCAACAATTCAAAGCCCCCATTCTCTATAATTGTGACTGTGACTAGAAATCAGTTCTATTGTAAACTTGATCATTAAGTAAATGATCTCCAGGTATTTTTCAAGTGTAATAGCCTATTATGTCAAACTTTCCTGAGCAAAGTGGTTTTGAATTACCATCATATATACTTTTACTTTTTTAACAAGTCCACATAGACAGCACTTGTGTTGTGTAATCATTAGAAATGGCCAGCTCTCTCATTAAAGCAGTTAAAACGATTTTAACGTACTTCAAAAGATTAAAAACTAGATAATCAATTTCCACTTAAAGGGGATTACGAAACAACGAGCTTCTATGAGACTGGCCGTTTTCTTTTCAGCACGATATATTTGCGTTAAAGTTAGGCAAGCAATACCTACTCCACGCTTGGAGGGAAGATAAGCGTTGCACCAACTCTCAGAAACCAGCTCCATGCGATGATTATGCAATGATATGTCTTCGTAAGCTTATTTGTAATTGATAGACAACTCGGCAACTCAATTACCTTAAGTTGATTATGCGAAATGACAGGCGCAGCACGGTTAAAATTCATAGCCCAATTATTCTGAGCAGCTTGGAGAGATTTTCCGTGGGCGGATATCAGCGCGGGACGAACAAAGAAAATGCCTCATCAATTATCCACACTCTCCTATCAAGTGCTAATAGACCATTATGCGGTCGTTTATACACAATTCCGGTAATAACTTCAGTTCGTATACGGTCAATAATGTCTGATTATCTCGCTACATATTAAGGCACGTGAGCGTTTCCTTTGTCACAGACAAAAAAAGTTTTGAATTATTCGCAAGGCTGATTTCATGAAGAAGAATTCAGTTTTTTATGACAGACAATAATAGGCTATAGATACTTTTTTTGGCAGTTCTGCATAAATTAGATAAAGTTTAACCCAAGTGGATCATATTTGAGGAGCAGAAATCACTGAATGGCTTGTGAAATTTGCTTAACATTTTTCTGAGGAAAACTCTATACGATGAGACAAAAACATTTTCAACACGATAAAGAGCAAGAAATAAATTAAGAACCACATGAATTCGTTGGTCGAATGGTGTCTTTCATTAGTCATTAGATTCTTAAATGACTTCATGTGTTGGTTTCAAAATGTTTTGTCAATCTAACTTCACTTCTTACCTTGATTAAGTCTGCATTTCAACACGTTTGGCAAATGCATATTTGTTACCTGTAATAATATTGTAACGCGAAGCAAACAAAATCCCATCGAAGCAATTTACCTTATAACTGTTGCAGTGCCTTGAGATTGTCCAGCCGGGAGTCCGTTTTTGTAACGGGATACGTTCTCCTGAATGGGAAATTGCACCGAAGCCTTGTGAGAAAAGAAAAGTTAGTGAATTACTCTGATAGGGAAAGGGGAGGTGCTTTCTTAAGACGTAGACAAGGGGGGTTTCTAACGGACTATGGGGGAAACCCATGGCGTTCCTCATACCTTTGCAACGATGACACAATTAGCCTAATACATTGTATCGGATTTCAAATGACATCGATAGGAATCTCACGAGCTTGCTTTCATGTCTTCAGGTTGACTGGCCTTTTTAACTGCATAACGTACACGTGCGTCCGTTTCAGTGCAGTTGATTTAAAACACTGGGTATACTTTTGTCTGTAAATATATTATTATACAGTCATATATGAAACACGAAAATACCACCTCTGGCAGACTCATTTACTAAAAAACTGTAAAGAAAGTGTGTGTTTGTGTGTGTGTGTGTGTGTGTGTGTGTGTGTGTGTGTGTGTGTGTGTGTGTTTGTGTGTAAGAGGACGAAGGAGAAAGGGGGAGAAAAAGAGACAGCCAGAGACAAAAAGATGACAGACCCCTCTTGTTTGCTCACACTGAGTCTTCACTGCTTTCTTACTTCCTGTTACACTTGGGACACCTTCTCCCCCTACATCTAACCGTCTGGGTGGCCAAACAGCTGAACACACCCCAAATGCTCACAACACTGCTGTGTGAATGGAAGAATGAGATGAAAACAGCAGGTCTGGAGAGTAGCTAAAGCTCTTCCTGTAGCTGCCATCTTTATTCATATTTAATCTTTACAGTACCCTTGTTTTGACCTTCAAGATGTGGCAAATTCGTAGCATTTGAAAATTTCCTTAAGGCCCACTGAACAAGTCCTTAGTTCTGATAGCCCCACCATTAAAACTACTGGGTGAAATTAGTATAAAACATTGTCATTTAGCACACTTATGAGTACAGCTTGTCTGTTGCGTGCTGTATTCAGTATGGTGTGCAGTTACAGGAGTGGTTTGTAGTCTTTTCCAGACCCCATGGGCTGTACCATATATCTGCTCCAGAACATTGGACAGGAACAACAGTTCCCCAAGGCCAATGCTGTACCACCCCTCCCACCCCCCACTGCCAACCCTCACCCCCATACTAAACAGAACCACATTTTCTTCAGTCCAGGAAAATGGTCCCCCTTTCCCCTGTACTCAGTAACTCATCATCCTTCTCATGTTCTTCTTAAGAACATGCATCTCAATGGCAGGAGGTAGTATAACAATCATTGCTGGTATCTGTCACAAACAGAACTGGACGTAAACCACTGTTTATTCAGTGTTTACACAAAGTTGCTTGTACAGTAGTATACATCATTTAATTCTCATTCATAACCCTTTATTTTCAAAATATTCTCAAGGACTAACATTTCTTTCATTTTCTGTTTACTTGCTGGGCATCTTGGTATGTTATCGACCTGAAAAAAAGTGCTGAAAAACAGGTTTCTGCTTTTTTGGATGTGTAAAGTTTTGTCGATCACTGATAAACACATCCTTCAGCAAGCAGGTGAGGAAGCAGTTGGTCCCCATATGGGCACATCTCTTCTAAGTCCCTGCTCTTCAGCCCCTTGTGCGAGGGGGCATGGCGAATGTCACTTTCGATGCGCCGTGTTATGTGTCGAGAGGCAGACTGTCGAGTGCACACCCAGCTCTTCGCCAGAACCGATTTGAACCACTTTGGACCCTCAACACAGCGAGCAGACTGTTTTCATTAGGTGGCTGGCAGAGATGATCCACCTTGACGACAGGACACAACAGGAGTAGAGCTGAAACAACCCACGTCCTGAACTCTTATCACTTTGGAGACAAAAGGCTAGGAAAGTGAACGAGAGAGCCGGACTAATTATTTGAAATACACTCACCAACCACTTTATTAGGTACACCTGTCCAAATGCTCATTAACGCAAATCAGCCAATCACATGGCAGCAACTCAATGCATTTAGGTATGTAGACATGGCCAAGATGATCTGCTGCAGTTCAAACCAAGCATCCGAATGGGGAAGATAGGCAATTTAAGTGACTTTGAACATGGTATGGTTGTTGGTGCCAGACGGGCTGGTCTGAGTATTTCAGAAACCGCTGATCTACTGAGATTTTCACGCACAACCATCTCTAGGGTTTACAGAGAATGGTCCAAAAAAGAGAAAATATCCAGTGAGCGGCAGTTCTGTGGGCGCAAATGCCTTGTTGATGCCAGAGGTCAGAGGAGAATGGCCAGACTGGTTCGAGCTGATAGAACGGCAACAGTAACTCAAATAACCAGTCGTTACAACCGAGGCATGCAGAAGAGCATCTCTGAACGCACAACACGTCGAACCTTGAGGCGGATGGGCTACAGCAGCAGAAGACCAACCCTGTACTAGCAAGGTGTATCTAATAAAGTGGCCGGTGAGAGTATTTCCAGGCCTGGTTTCATAGTCCAAATACCAGACTGTTCCTACACTCCATATGAACCTCAGTAAGGCCGTACTAAGATGCTTTGAAATGGGAATCCTCTGTAGGGACTGAAAAAGTTTAGAAAGCGTAGTTAGTGAATTTGATAAAGGTTTCCATGGAGAGCTGAAGCAGTGGCTTTCACTACCAAGCAGCAGTGCCAAGGTAAAACTGCTGTCATTTTATTTAGGAAACGTGATTTGGGACACATGGAGAATCTTGGCAGCTAGGCGTGATGCCTTCAGAACAGGCAACTGTGCATGTGTTTAGGCTCGGGAAAAAAGTGTTGTGTTTACAGAAAGGCTGGAGGTTGAAACTGAAGAGGGGCTGAGGTAGAAATGCATTAAGATTCCACATGTGCCTGGTTTGGATTCATGTATATCTTTAAAATATGACACTGTGTCCTTGGCCTTGTGTTAAGGATAAACAAACCAGCTTGTTTGGAGAAATGGTTGTGAACAGGCAGGTGGTGAGGTGTAGCGAAACGAAGTCTTGGATGCATCTCTGTGTGGGGGTCATGGAGGAGACGGTGGGGACCAGAGTGGAGCACTTCCACGGACGTGCTCTGGACAGTCATGGTCATGCAGCCCAGTGGTTAGTGCCAAGAAAGATGATCATCCAGCCTTTAAGGGTAGGTAAAGAAATAAAATGGAAAAACTTCCGCTCGGAGGGAAATCCTGTGTGAGAGATGCGGTCTTTTCAGTAGACATCATCGTGGGGTCAGTCTGGGCTCATTAGACCAAACCAGGATCGTTGAGGTCTGTCAAAGGCTGCCGTGGTCAGAAAAGGATGCACTTTGTGGTTGGCAGATTGAAAAGAACTACTGCTGGCCTCACCGCAAATCCTGCCTGGAAGAGGCTGCATTTACTTGCCTGCCTATTTTGATAGCATCCTCCAAACAGCAGGATGGAGCTGGCGAGGGCTTGGTTGTTTGTGGAGAATCTAGTCTTGCATCACTCTAATGTTGTGACACTTTGATCCTTGATTCCTCCACAGCTCCTCAGGTACCTTAATCTTGTTTTTTTGTTTTGTTTTTTTGTTTTGTTGTTGTTGTTGTTGGTGGGGGTTTTTTTTACGACCCCAATGGTAACTCTAACCTCACCTACCCTCTGGCAGCAGCTGCTGAAGGTCGGTGATTCAGCGCAGGAGGAATGCAAAGCTTCAAACACAAGCCAGGGATACGAGCACGGTGTGCTTGGCCTATGGGAGCATGCCATCCTATAAAACCCCAGTCCAGCGGGCTCTGGCCGTCCGGCCATTCCCTGTGGACTCACATGCTGCTGCGGTCTCTGTGTATGAGGCTCCTGAGATGACTGAAGGAGGTGGGCGTGAAGTTTCTGAAAAATGCTTTACCACCTCCTATAACACACCAGCAGAGACCAGGGGAGGGGGAATGTGAGAGAGCCCCCAACCCCCTGAGCTGGTGTTTGCTAAGTTTTGGAATTACTGGGTCATGTCATAAGACTTCCTGGAAAGGAGATTCAGAAATTCCATGATTCCTTGTAATGGCTAAAAGACAGGGGGTAAAATGAGGAAAAGAAAGGAGAGGGTAATAAATTGGATATCCAGAGCTGAAAAAAAACATTTGCTCACTAATGCCAAGAACAAAGAACTGCCAGTCTTTAAATGTACAGCTTTTTTAATTTTTCAAAACACAAAAGCTTTAATGTGTCAGGGGGAATTTAATTAACTAGAAAATTTTTAACAAAAATGATTCATTTGAAGATGAAGAATATGCTTTAATTCTAAGATATCGGTGCTTCTTCAAAAGCAGACTATTCTCCAACTTCTTTTCTTGTTCTTTCTCCCCTTTGCTCAGTCTGGATGCAGGGAGTGATACAGAATGGAGAGAGTGAGGTCACTGAACGTCCGAGCCTGATTAGATGTTCTCCATCCTCTGACTTTGAAATGTGTTTACAGCAGGATCTCCCATTCCACTGTACTCCAGACAACACATGCTTTATTTGACACGAAGAAAATCGAAGAAATTTTTTAATCGAAGATAAACAGTTTCAGAAGAATGACTTCCATTCAGCAAGGTAAGGGTTAAAAAAATCTGCCTTTTTAAAGGGTGATTTCCAAAATGTGGTTTATGAAAATCAAAGAACATGCTAACCACTGCAGTGATGAATACAGAGATTCCATTAAT
>JAOYMR010000024.1:4831900-4855938 GCA_025802075.1 Tenebrosternarchus preto
TTGTTGTTGTTGTTGTTTTCTCAAGGATTATCCACACAACTTTGGTGGCATCGTTGGATTTCTTGCCGCCATTCCCTGGTTACTACTTCTTCAATGCCCTCCTGCTCATCCTGCAGGCACTCCACATTTTCTGGGCTTACCTCATTCTTCGCATGCTCTACAAATTCATCTTCCTGGGCAAAGTGAGGAGTTTAACACCCCCCACCCTGGCAATGTTGTTTGTTGGTCTGTATGCAGATCTGTACGAGTGCGACTGAACAACACTTGCAAAATGCGTTTTTCAGGTGGAGCGTGATGAACGGAGTGATGAAGAAAGCGAGTTAGAGGATGAAGAGGAGGAAGAAGAAGAGGAAGAGCAATGCTGGGAGCAGAAGAAAGGCATGCTCAGCCCCAGGCTTGTCTCTCTAGCCAACCACTGTGTTCTCAACAACCTGACCAATCAGAGGAGGAATATGAACAGCAGACTACCAAAAGCCAGATAGTGACACTCAGCTGGGTTTTACCTCTCAGCGTAGTTTAACAGTGATAAGTCATGGCACACCCTGGATTTGCAGACTGCAGACACAGAGATTTTAAACGTTCTTACATGTACAAAAACAAGTCCATGATTTCTCCTGGAAAAAGGGAGTTTATGCCATTTTTACTTGATTTTTCATTTTGTAGAGGAATGAGCAAAGAGATGTGAGGTTTGGCGTATTGACATTACTCTTTACTAGTAGCTAAAATCAGTTAACTGGATATTGTATTCATTTTAACAAAGTTTTTTGGGATCAAAAATATAATTCTTCACACCTCGGCATAACCATAGGATATATTACAAGGCTGGGTAAAAACGAAATTTAAGTACAGCATTTAAAAAAATAATGAGCACTTTGCCCATTTACAATTTGTAGTAATTGTACAATAGTTTTAGAAAAGGAACATAATATATTTGAAATGTAGATTATTCTAAATATTACATTTAACCTACTGTCCTTATCTGGAAGAGAGAATTGCTAGTGTAGTAAACTGCTGTTTTCATACTAAGGGACTCTCCTATATATAAATTATTTTTGCTGCTGAATTTTCAGAATTTCTTACACGTATGAAATTGAATTTTGAACCGCTGCAACAGTCACAGTGTGATTGCATGTCAGCTGTCAGAATTAGCTGCTCGGTTTAGATACACATATCCACGTGTCTATACTATTAATACATTGCTGCTATTTCGTCTTCATTCTTCTGCTGTTTTTTAAGGAGACTCACACCAGCCCCTAGTGGTGGACTAGGGTACCTGCTTATATTGGCAACATCTACGAAAATAGTCGCCATGAATCAATAGCTTACGAACTGTAAAGGTTTAGCAAGTAAGCTAACATGTCAAAAGCAAACAACCTTATTTTAAACCCGCTTGGTTGCGACTAAACCTAAAATACTATAAACCACATGGAAAAGTGGTTTATTTCCTTGTTCACTGGTTCATCCTGCACTGCATCCAGCTTTTGCAGAAACAATCTTAGACTAACCAAAATAGAGATATAAATAAATGTGTAATCAGATTTACCCATAGAGTTTGATTAGGACGTGCATCATAACCTTTACAGGGATAGTTTGGTTAAAAATGCTAACAAGTCTGGGCATGAAAGCATCTAGTTAGCAGTTAGCGGTCATGATTTTGCTTAAACAATCCCTTTCTGGTGGATATTTTCAATGTTATCTTACCCAGTTTAAACACGTAGTGATGCACTTGGACACATCAGTGATGTTACCTGGGTGTTCCAGGTCTTTTGAACATCAGACACCTTCTCCCAAGCAACCCATCTGGGAGTGATCAGTTCCCAGCTTGTGTCCAAGTGTAATTCACCCATGAATTGCTGCTTTTGATCCAGAGCCACATAGAAGCCTTCTCTGCTGCCTCAGTGTTGATTCTGATGGCAGCCTTCTTGCTGGCACCTGCCAAGCCCAGGAGACTGTAGGCCATAGCCAGCAATGTGCTGCAGCGTGTCTATGGCCCAACTCTATGGGCGAATGAGCCATGTTTTGTGAAAAGTGTCATTTGTAGCACAGCAGTGGACACATAACAGCCACCTGAATTCCATCATAGTTTGCGAGAAGAGCAGAGATGAATAAGTGTTTCGAATCAAGGCTGTACCACGAATGACACATGTTGTAACTACTACTGAGCCTTCTTTCCATGAGCAGCACATCCATATCCCTTACCAGTCTTACCCTGCAGGGCGCTATATGTATGAATTAGATAACAGTGGTCATGAGGATCGGTTAAACCTCTCCTGACCTAATGCTGGTATATTAGGATTACGGTGGTTAAAAAAGGGCAATTAATCCTGGATTATCATCCTCCAAGATGTTTCATGTACATTTCATGTACATATTGTTTATGTATATATGAACCTTATTTTCATGTAGGGTGATTTATTTTGTGAAAAGAGTGTATTCTCATTTATGGTATTCCTAACATGTAGAGGGCGTGTATTGATGGGTATATTGGAAGTGATTCATGGATTCAGTGGCGACTGATTCATGTGACAGGCTGTTCCACAAAGCCCACAAATGTTCTCTCTGTACTTTTAAACAAATAAATACAGAAGTTCTAAAACATTTGTTCTGGCATATGCTGTGTGTGTATAAAAACTACAGATACCAGTACAAAACTTCACTTCATTTCATTTTATTTATTTATATTTTATCATAGGAACATTTTGTAAAAGCGCACATATGAATACTGTAAAGAAAACAGCAACAAAAAACAATTCACCAAGACTTGAGAAAGGATGCAGTTTCACTGTCATTTATAATGATCTAGAGAATCACATCAATCATCAGTCTGTTGACATTTGAGGTTCACCTGCCTGTCATCCGGACTGTAACACAACCCCGTATTGGAACAGGGCATGGTATTGAATTATCTATTTCTAAACATGTGTCAATATATGGGTCTAAGAGTACCATGTTTGAGGAAACTTTGTTGATCTTTCTCTCACTTATCAAGTATATCTGCCCATTCACAGTAGAACAGCCAGTGAAGAACTTTCTGTCCAGATACTCCTCTTCCAGAAGAGTCCACTCATCAGTGTCAATGTCCAGACGCAGAGCCTTACCTCCCAGCAGGTAGAGGGCACCATTGAGCTCAGTGGCAAGAAGATCATAACTTAGATTGGGAAAGAGAAAGGTCACACAAGCATCATAACTAGGCTGACATACTGGTATTTATAAAGCAGCTGAATGTCTTGTATTAAGTCATTATGACATTTCTCTAAAAAAAAATCTTTATCTTTAATGTGAATGCTAAATCCTTGCTAGTAAGCCAGCATAACCTGCTAAATGGGCTTATTTGAGGGCCACACTATCAGGGTAGTTGAAAAGGTTATGCAGAACTTTCTGCCTAGAGACAAGCAGTGGGAGCCATCTCATCCAATCAAATCACTATATTTCACTCCAAAGAAAAACATTCTGGAAAACAAATGTCCTTGTGAAACTCTGGTACTTATCCCTGCACCAGGCCAATTTTTGAGCGCATTACCATAAACTTACATAAGTTCCATATTTTGTATGGCAGGCATTTGCAAAAACACTTGTGTTCTGTTTTCTTACCGTGGAAAGGGAGAGTAAGAGATTACATCCCATTGGTCGGCTTCTGCTTTGTACCTTTGAATGCCGCTGTACACTTCTCCATTCTCGTCCAGACCACAAGCCACATAGATGCAGGAGCCCATGGCAACCACTGCTGCCCTTTCCACAGCTTGTACCATGGGGCTAACACTGTCCCAGGCATCCGCTCCCAGGACCAATCTCTCCACAGTGGCCACAGGCCCCTCGTCCATGCTGCCTCCCACGACAAACAGCTGGAGACCCAGTCCAACTGAGCAGTGACTGTGCCTGGATTTTTGAAGTGGTGGGCCATCTATCCACCTCTCACTGCTACATTGGTAAATTCGCACCCAGTCAACGCTGTACCATAGAACATCCCGGAAATGGCCACCGGTCACCAATATGTTGTCCCCTTGGAGAAGATAATGGTGTTGGTCAGCCTGAGTGGTTTTGTCAGTCTAAGGGTCCAGGCCTGCTCCAGGAGAAATACATCCCTGCAGTGTTTTGTTGCAAATACAGGAATGAGTTTCTGAACATTACAGAGAGGTAGGTACAACATACTTGTGCCTATAATGTTCAGAAGCTCCATCCTGCAAACTCAGTTCCACAGGATAATGGATCTCCTGAAGCAGGGTTGGGTGTGTATATATATATACCCGCTATCAATCCAGTAATATGTTCATGACAGACTTTAAATAAATACAAGATAAATGTCAGAACCCTTTACTAAGATATGTTACCTACTACTGCAACAGAGTACTGAATGAGGCACTTTCTCTGTAAGGGCGGACAGGACTGCCACCTTCCACTGCGTGGGTTGAACTGATAGAGACACTGCTGGTCATTCTCATGTGGTCCACCAAGCAAAAACAACATCTCTCTTGAGTGAGTTCTGGGCATTGATCTGCCCATGGTCCAGCTACTGGGAAGGTGGTCGTTCAGTTTGCAGATGAGCTTGGCACGAGGGTCTGAACTGTTAATCTTCGTCAGGAGGTCTGTAATGTAGGGCAGACTCAAACTCTCTGGTCTAACCAGCCCAGCCAACTCCAGGAAGTCATTCTCACGGCTAGGGTCAAAGGTCGCCCATCGCAACATAACCTCGAAGGCCAAGTCCTCCCGTGGAACAAAAAGGTCATCGCTAGCAAGAAGGTCAGCGATAGTCTCCTTGGAGAGATGCAAGAAGTCCTCCTCTGAGGCTATAGCTGGCAGGTGGGTGAGCACCACCTCACGGGCAGCACCGTAGAGCTCAAGGCATCCCAGCTGCCATGCATAAGCCATCATGCCTAAACAGTTGCTCAGGTGCAGCTCCCTCTCCAGGAACTTGCAGCAAAGGAGCCTGGCCTTCTCCAGCTGCAGGTAGTTTGCCGTCTCCAGGACTCCCAAGATGTTCTTCCTGTCGAGTCGTAATCTGAAACACTGAGCATACTCCATGAGGCTGCGGAAGTTATCCAAATCGACACCTTTGATTTCAATGTGCCTCATGCTGCTCTCTTGACCTCCACCAAAGAACAGGGCTCGGAAGTATGGGCTCAGCTGGGAAAGCCTCTCACGGTTTACGAAAAACGATTCCGTCTCCACGCGAAGCACAGTATCTGGCACTAGATCACTCCCATCTTCTCTGAGCTCCTCATTGATATGTTCCTCAGCAGCATGGCTTTTTCCAAATGAACTTTGCTCAGTCCCTAGACCTGGACATTCGCTTTTAATCTGCTGGTTTCTACTAGCCATGTCTCTGCTCCCACCCTTTGCCACCTTCTATCACAACTGTGATATTTATAACCTCCCCTAGCCTTTCACTGACACCACACTGGAATGGGGTCAGTATTCGGGGGAAAAACAAGGGCTAAATATAGCTGCTAACAGAGTGGCAAGACAAGCAAAAGCAAACTTTACAAAGCACATAATACCTTTAGAAAGTATGTGATACTTGTATGAAAGGTTGCACAGTTCCACAGTCAACATAAATTTGTATATATTAATATTTGCATTATATACATTTTATGGGCACTATTGCCAATAAAACAATTCAATACAGGAAAAACATTGCTGTTGTATACTGCAGCATTTGCCCCAACATACATAAAACACACACACAAGTCCAGTCAACCAAGAGTGAGGTGGTTGGCTGGGGAAGACTGGCAAAAACAGTATAGTGACACACAAAAGAGGTGAGATAGCACACATCCATCTTTCACGTTTACAGTGGCGGGGCGCCTGGAGCTGTACTCCACACAGTGCTTGATTATTCACCAGGCATGGCTGCTGTTTGAGAAGGTTGCATAGGAAAAGCTGGAACATTTCCTGAAGGTGCTGATGCCAGAGAAGCTGAGATAGGATGTAGTCCGGCCAATCTCCATGCAACCGTCGACGCGGCGAGGGTTGCAGAGAAGAGGCAGACAGAGGCTCCCTGGCAGTGTGGCCCTCACTGTCCGGGGTGGAGCTGAACATAAAGAGAGTGCCAGTTGATGGAGCTCACTCACAGTGGGCAGAGCACACGTGGAGCGTCCTTGTTGGCACAGACGGCACACAATGTGGGGCAGTCAGCGTGAAGCACTGAGGCCTCTGCGTTAAATGAGGTCACGGCAGACGTTCCACTGGCCAAGCTGCCACATGGGTGTGGAGCTACACGTGCACTGCTGCTGACGGTGCACAGCAAAGCAAGGACACACTCGCAAAAGGGCACCAGCGTGGTGTACAACCCACGCCACAAGAGGGGACTGGAGGATGCGGAGAGGCTGCAGCGTGGGAGGCATGCAAAACCACGCCCTTTTTTGGTAGTGTTCTAGAAATTGTCATTTTCTTACCTTCCCACCCATTGTCCCGTTCAATTAATTTCATTATTTTATATATGCATTTTATGAGTGTAAAAGAAACCCATCCGTTTATCTTCATGAAAGTTGTTTCTGAGCAAAGAACCTGTTACCTGGATGAACCAGTGATGCATGTAAAACTTTCGTCAGCTCAATAACACAAATTGTGCACGGTAACAGATGAGTTGTAGATTCCAACTGTAGACCAAAGTGCCTCTAATAAAATTGCTGGTGAGTGTATATAAAGCAAATACTTTCATGGAGGGAATGCAAAATTGAAAGCTTTGTAAAAGCTATTTATTTCCTGCTGAGACAGTACATCTGTTATAGCCAGTTGACCAGCCTTTTCTTGTTGTTGCATTTAAGACCAATTTTAAAATTCAACTCCCTCAGGATACAGCAAACCTGAATTTAAATTCATAAACCAGGATAACAGCTAAAATAGTATCTTTTCCAACTCATTCAACAGGAAGCAATACTCTTCTGTAAAGTATGCATTTTTACAAAAAGCAAATACCAGTGCCTTTACATATTGTACAGAAAAATCAGAGCCAAATTCAAAGGAAACAAACAAAAGCTCTCACATCCCCACATACCTCTAAGAGATAATGCAACACACAAATAAAAAATATATCATTCTGTTTCATATATTAGTGGCTGAGGATAATATTTGTTACTTAATTAGCCATTCTTGTTTTCAAGATATAAGATTAGATGCATTTGGCACCAGTTGTAAGATCAGAGAACATACAACAGTGGCTCTAGTGATGGTCCATACAGCACCAAAAAAAGTACACATCAATTTTAAATGCATAATTTGTATACATTTTTGAATGTCCAGGTTTTTGATACAAGGAATTGAAAGCAAGTGTGGAACATGAGTTGAACTTTGACAATTATTGGCTTGTTGTTGGGCTTTACAAGTGGAAATGGGGTTCCACTTATAATAGTGAGGAAAGACAAAATGTTAGTGGGGAAACAAGTTTAAAATTTATGTCATTAAATAACATTATTTTCACAACCTCTTCTCCACGCACTCCCAAATCTTTTGGAACAAAAAACATTTTATGAAAATACCACATGATGAATTTGTTAATTTTGGTGTGATAACTGAGCTAATGGAAACAGGGCTTTTATTTTGAATTAGCATGGTATGACACATATGAATGAATTACTCTTTATTAACGTTTCTTTCATTGACTTAGAGGTAAATGAATGTTAAATGTAAATATTTTATCTGTGGCTCCATTAGTGGGAGAATCTCAGCAAGTTTTGAGTATTTATTTATTGAAATTCCAAAAAAGGACACCAAAGACTATCAAACCTTTGTCAGGAGATGAGGGTATTTTTTGAAAGGATAATTCTTGACATTTGACATACTACAGAGTCAGGAAAAACAGCAACCTGTGACTAATATAAAACAAACTGAACAATCTTTTGTTTAAGAGCAGCATGAAGGTGAGGCACAAATAAACCTTATGGAAGTGACTCAAGATGATACTGAGGGGTCGCTTGGCAGAATTTAATCGCAATAAATTAAAGAGCAGAGGTAAAATCCTGCAAACCCACACACGGCACACTCAGTAACAGCAGCAGAGACAGACCCACAGCCTACAGACCTGGTGTGAACACATCCAATACAGATAGGGACAAACCAGGCCTCTCACATTAGTCATACATGGCTTTTCTCTTCATGATTAACAGGACACAACACTCCAAGTCTCATTTAAAAACATCTCCCAAACTCTCTGCGACACGCACGCATGCTACAAACAAACTAGTGCTTCCGTTATCTCTGTTGCCCCCTAGAGATCCCAGCCTGCATTCCACATTCACTCGTCGTCGAAGGTCTGCTGGAGCAGGAAATTGGCAGCTAGGTTCTCATTTTTTTCACAGGCGAAATAAGCCTGGATGACTAGTCCCTCAGGGAACCCCAAGGCTTTTAACTGTAGAACATAAACAAAGACACAAGAAGAATACTCTTCTTTATTTAAGTACAACTGATATGTGTGTCACGTTGGTAGCCCAGGTCTAGTACTGTTAAATGACTAAAAGAAAGTGTGTGGTAAACATGCAATTTTTAATTGAGGAGTTGGTGTTAACCCAATGCTTGTTTGGTTATAAAACCCTCAATATGATTACAAGTTGCTGCATCTTTTGAATTGGGCTTTAAAGAAAATGACTTAAAATGACAGTTGTTCCTACCCTCTCAATGGCCTCTTTTTCCTGCTGGGTGACCTGGATGTAGCTCGTTTGAGGAGAGCCTTGCGTCTCTGCCGCCTCTCCCTCTCCGGCCAATGGCTCGTTAAGCATCTGCACAAATCTCTCCTGGTGCTGCGTTATTTGCTGTAAACGAGACTGGGTTTTTGAACTCGTCCAACCAGATGCACTGTGCTTAAAGACACGTGTGGCTCACAGCACCAATCACCTGCAGTAGCTGAGGGTTGTCTCGGCCCAGCTGCTGCAGTAGGGCAGGTAGGAGGGCAGGGTTCTGCTGGATGATCTGACGCATCTGTTGGAACTGCGGCTGATTCCTCAGGAACTCCAGAGGGTTCCCCGATGCAGGTGGATCCTGGGGGGGCGCAGATGTTGCACCTGTTCACAGTATAGAGAGGGCTGTACAGAGGTCTGCCCCAGGCACAAACAAAGCACCAATGGTCCAAAGTCAGCATTGAGCGTTACCACAAAACGCCTGCTTCTGAAGTCAGTACATTTGATAAAGGATATTGAGCATTACCATAACGTCTAAACATTAATGAAGCTGGTGTTTCTAATCAAACACAGGTGGTTTCTTACTCAGTGGTGTGAGTAACAGTTTATGGGATTAACTAGGTAACCTAGGTGTGCAATATGGCACGCTTACATTCTGCCGTCCTCCAAACAAACTAATTTTAACCTGCCACAGTCGACTAGACATAATAACGGTCTTAGATACACCAGCAATAACAGCCAGGATTCTACAAAACATAGGAACACAAATGCACGTGTTGGACGTGTTCCGACATTGTATTTTGACTTTCCCTGCCCCTGGATGTTTCTCACAATTAACACAGAGACGAAGACTCGGCTGGTGTTTGGGCCAAAGGCAAGCTCGTATCCATGCGTGACATTCTCACATTCGGACACGGGAACAACACCATGGGCTTACCAGTGGCTGCTGGAGGGGGTTGAGGTCTTACCAGCGGCTGCTGGAGGGGGTTGAGGTCTTACCAGCGGCTGCTGGAGGGGGTTGAGGTCTTACCAGTGGCTGCTGGAGGGGGTTGAGGTCTTACCAGTGGCTGCTGGAGGGGGTTGAAGTCTTACCAGTGGCTGCTGGAGGGGGTTGAGGTCTTTCCGTTGTTGGGGTGGGTTGCACTACTTCTTGTGGAGGCTGCTCCAGTTCAGTAGGAATTCCCTTGGAGTGCACATACTGAAGTGTAAAATGACTGCCTTTGGTTTGCCATCACACAGAGATTCTAGGGATGAGTCTCTCACCATGAGGAGGTATTCCACTGCTCGGTCAGGGTTGTTGTAGCTTGCTCTCAATGCAGCAATCACCTGCTCCCGCTCATAGCCCATGGACATGATTTCTGTCACCAAATTCTCATACGCCTGCCCTGTGACTAACCAGCATGAATGAGAAGTGGTTTAGTTCTACAAGCAATTCTTTCTGAAATCCATTAATAACTGTGAAACTGTCAAAAAAAAAAAAAAGTCACCAACCAAGGATTGATGCTGCTTCCTCTAGGAGACCCAATTCGTCAATAACGCTAGAATGGAAATAAAAATATAATCTTTTCATTTTAGTTTTAAGATGCTTTATGCTGTAAAGATCACACATTGAAGTTGTATGATGAAGTACATTATTTAAATAATATAATACATAATATTATACAATAAATAACTGAACGTACCAATAAACTATGTATAGGGCAGTTAAAAATGATAGGAAATGATTTTTCAGCCCATAACCAAACAGACCATGTTTCAAAGCGCTTTCATTGTGTTCCAGTCCAAAGCTCTACAGTATATACAGCAGACTTTAGTCTGAGATCATTACGGCAGTAGCGTTGAGTGCAAATTGCTCAACCTTTGTTTTTAATATATTTGTATTTTAATCGCTTTCTCCCATTTCTTCGTTATTAACCCACGACTAGAAAGCGGAAAGTTTCTTTTACTGTTGTTACCATTTCTTCAAAATATGAAGCAAATTAATATGATGTGCCAAAAAAATGTCCATAAATTACAGACTCCAGGAATCGCCATATATCCAGAGGCTGCTAACCTCAGCATAACAGTTTTTTCCTAGTTTTGTACACAATATTCACCTAAAGAGATCGTTACCACATGAGCTCTGTAAATTGCTCATGTGGAAAACTGTAAATTGTGATGTGGCCTGCAGGAATATAGAGGAACATGCCATTTACTGCAGAGCCTTATACTGGGACAATTTATGTTTAAAGCTCACATAATCACAAATAGACAAGACTGTTCTCTTCTTTGCTTCTTTTAAAAGCAAAAGAATTGAAAAAATAACCATGCCTGGACCAAAGCATGGCCACACCTTGCAGCTGGCTGGGCCTCAGCAGGAAAAGAAGGCGGTTCGGACTGGGTTGTCTGCGGCTGCTCCACCAGTGCAGGCTCTGGGTTTGCGCTCGCTGTCTCGGTTGAGTCTACAGCAGCATCCGGGGCAGCGGGGGGCGCTGTGGCAGGCGGAGGAGGAGGAGGCTCCACAGATGGTGCCGGTTGTAGAGGGACAGGAGTGGGGATGGGCACAGAAGTGGGCGTTAGTGTAGGCGCAGGGATCGGGGCAGGAGGCAGGGTGGGAGCGGGGGCAGTGGCGAGGACAGGGGCAGGTGTAGGGTTAGGTGCAGGAACTACAGGGTCTGAGGAAGGGGGAGCAGGGGTGGAGATTGGGTGAGGAGAGACATCAGGGAAGGGGACAGCTACTACAGGAGGAGCTGCTGGCGGATGTGGAGGCGCAGTTGGTTTTGGCTGCAGGGAAAGAAAACAGCCGCTCAGAACCCCACAGAAACCAACTGCTAAGATCTAATAACAACTCAACTCGTAATATTTAAGAATGACAAAAATCAGGAGAGTCGCAAAATTCATGAGTGGCTGTAATGACCCACATCTGTTCTGTCCTGCAGTCCTTTAAACACTGTCACAGGGGAACCTCTAGAGGCTGGGCAGATTATTACAGTAGCAAATAGGGACAGTAGTAAATAGGGTCACTGATGTATTAAATACATTAAAATATGGATCTGTGTTCATCAGAAAAGTCCTACCTTAGTTACCATGACCACCACAAAGTTCTTCTCCTCTATTTTGTATTCCTTTAAAGGTATGTCATCATTCAAGATTTTACCTAAAATTAATGTGTGCCACTTAAATTAGTTTAGATCAAAATATATTTGACTCATCTTTAATCAATGATAAGCTATAGACACAGTACTTACAGCATAACATTACCAAAACAAATAAGGTATGAAATGAGCAAACCATTAAAAATGAGAGAAATCAATTGATGTTACCTGCATAGATGAGCTTTTGGCCAACTACAGGGTAGGATTCCTTTCCCTTTTCAGATTCTATCTTTTCCTTAAGTGCACGTACCTGCCATGAAAATTCAGTATTAATCCTAATAAAGGCATTGGGGTAAACCAAAAGTATTTAGATAATTAAACTTAACTTGACCGTGTACTTAAACCAACATTTTATAGGACACAATTTCAAATGCACGTCTAGAAATGCATGTTTGTTGATGTTTAGATTTTGTTGTTATATGAACTGCTGACATTGGTGTCAAATTATAGCCTATCATTTTTTAACCTCCATGAATGCAAAAAAAATCACGGTGAGAGTATATTCACATGCATTATCTACCAAAAGTAAAGCGATCTTTTCTTAATTGCTTTACTCTTTTCATTCATACAAATCCATTCAAAGATAATTAGCAATTTTTGTTGCAAAGCTCCCCGATTTTCCCAACTAATGACGGGTGTCCACGCTTTCCAAAAACATGCCTCCAAGTTTCTTTTTTTAAGGCTACATAGTAACAAACCATATACTAATACATCCAACAACATGTTAACAACAATTAATCAGTGGTAGCTTTGTGTTTTACGTTGTTTAATTATGTTTTTAAGCGGCTAAATACATTCCGGCCGAATGGTAATGGCATTAGACAATTAGCTAGCTAGCTAATCTGTACCAACCCACACACCCATCGACACTGGTTTAAAGTCGCACTCCACATGCGTTTATTTTGTATGAAACAATTATGAAGATTGTATGCATTTCCGAAATGCCTCAAAACATGACTTGAAAAGATCCACTCCGAAATGCGGCTTATAACAGACATAGGCAATGTGTCAATAGTGCGTCGTCATTCTGATGTGAAAAGTTGGTGCCAATTAACAGTTCGTAGTATTCCTTAGCCTAGCATTTACGTGCCATTTCTAGAATAACTTGTACATTTTGTGTCTTTGGAATTGTGACACGTTTAAAATAGGCATCCCTCATTACATTTAAGTTGTTCATGCCGAGGCCCCGGCTTTCTCTCAACCCCTCTCCCCACTATGACATATTTACTTAGCTAGCTAGGCACTGAACTTCAAATAGCCCACTTACCGTTAGTTCTTCGTCTATTTGTATTTTAAAGGTTTGCTGCTGTAGAGTTTTCAGCGTAATCGTCAACATCGTTAAATAACAACGCTGGACAGTTATACACGCAGAAAATACGTCTCTTTGCTGTAACCGTTACCAGCCACAGCATTTAGATGTGACTCAGCTTTCTTACTGTGAAGCGGTCCTACGGTAGGACGCCATCTACTTGCTGCCAGGGACAAGACACGCGGGCGCGGGAATTAGGTTATGAATGGCGACGCTGTAATCGCACTCCTTATATGGTACGACAAAAAAAATGCTCCAGTGGACAAACTTAGACGATTGCACCTTCCCATAAAATAAGAAACTAAATATTTTTGAGAGAGAGAGAGAGAGAGAGAGAGAGAGAGAGAGAATTTCTGGTTTGAGTACTTCGAAGGGGTGAGATGCATTTACAAAAAGGACAGAAGCAAGAACTAGGAGTTTAAGAAAATCATTTATTTAAAAAAAGTGCAAATAACCTAAAATGATAAACTTATTTTTCTCTTAAACAACTCAAGACCTTTATGATAATCAAAACTGATCATTTTTGTTTTACATGTGACTAAGTCTTTAAGTGGAGGAGCCAGATAGCAGCAATAAAAAAAAAAAAAAATCCAGGGCACACAAACAAAATCTCTTATAAGATTAACTTATGATTTTAAAAAGGGGGTGTAAAAAAACATACAGAGCACACAAAAAAGAAATCACAACACACCCTTGCTCTACTGTCTCAGTCATGTAGTACGACCCCCACAGAAGGAGGTTTGCTCAGTGGGTGAGGATCAGTAGGTTCTCCTAAGACTTGAGGATTAAGCGGGCCCACTCGAGAGTGCTTTGATGTCATCTACAGTTCATCTTTTTCAGGCTGATCTTCTTCATCATCTTCATCTTCTGCTGGGCTAGGTTCATCTGCAGTTTCCTCCTCTTCCTCAGGTTCATCGTCCTGTTCATCATCATCTTCGTCGTGGTCATCATCGTCCTTCTTGCTTTTTTCCTCTTCTTCTCTCTTTTTCCTCTCTTCCTCTTCCTGCTTCTCCTTCATTTTCTTCTCTGGGCCCTTATGCACAGCATATATGTTAAGCTACAAGCCCAATACAGGTAATCACAGCATTATGAAGGGTTTGTGTCAACAAACATACCTTAGTGGCACCCCATGTCTCTTTCCCAAATTCCTCCGCTTCCTTGATATCATCAGTGATCATGAAATTATCGAAGATGGTACCAGATTTCACCTGAGAACACAAATATGATCAACATCAGCAAACACAAACTTGAGTTCTGTGGAGACATCTACAGCTGCACCCATTATTGATCTCCTTCAGTCGGGAACATTTAAAAGATCAAAGCAGTGTTCATCACAGAAAATGTTTCCAAATATTTATTTAGGTCTAAATGTAAAGATATATGCCTAAATATATAGAATAAAACAAACATTTACTAACAGAGTTCTGAAGGTAGCAACAATCGCTGTGTTTACATATTATTGAAAAATATTATTTTGGAATTGCTCATCAAACCATACCTGCCATAAATCCAATCCAATGATGCCAATATTGTCATATTTGTAAACTGAGTCATCTGGAGTGTAATCTGGGTTATCAATCTCTGGATGCACCCACTTTCCTTTGTAGTTAGGATTGTCGATTTGTTTGGGTTTCCATTCACCCTGGGGTAAACAAACAAAAACATGGACAGGCTCAGTTTAATTTTGCTGCTTGTATTGCAATGAAAGTAATTAAAGGAACGATGAGTCACGGTACCACTAAAAAGTAGCAAACAATATTTATGGAAGCGATTCTTGTTTTTTAATTTTTTATATAAAGTGCAGCTCACATGAGATTAACAAACAAATTGCTTTGTAGTCCTCGAATGAACCAGTTTATGCTCCACAGAGCAGATCCCCCACATGGAGCGGTGCGTTTTAATAAGCAATCTTTGACAATCTCAGGCCACTAGGTGTCAGTATAATGGATTTTTTTTCATAACTTTAAAATTTAGTTAATGCTTAATTAATGTAAGAAGTTTGATAACTATGGGGCTTAGCGACACCCTGACTCCACATCGGCAGCACTACTTGTGAGTGTAGAGGAATGAATGTGAGTGTAGTTCATATAATCCTTTTATAAATGATGTACCTTGTACTCTGGATTAGGAATCATTGGGGGCTCCCACTCTCCATCCATTTCTTCATCCCAGTCTTCGGGCTTCTTGGCATCAGGGTCAGGAATATTCTCTGGTTTGTCCCAGTCCTGAGACGAGCAAGACAAAAGTGTCTGAGGTTGAGTCTTCTGTTCCGTGAGTAGAACAGATTCAAAGGAAGCTTTCGAAAACATTTTTGTCAGCTGAAAGTTGACAGAACTAGCTCTGGTCCTGACAGGAGAGAGAGGATTCGTGTCTGGTGTCTGGTAGACGGCTCTTTACAAGATAAACTAATTCTCATAAGTACTCTTATCCATTTTCAGCACTGTGTGTTGAACATGAGCTTTATTTCTTTAACCAGCAAAGCCTCAAGCACCCAATGGGACCCACAAACTTTTTCAAACAAGTTTAAACTTCAAGCAAGGTTAAACTTCATAAAAACATTCATTTTTAATTGCGTGTGTGGGTAATTTAAATTGTTGTTTAAATAATTTGCTCATTATAAAACAGTAATTACAACACATTTTGTGCCAACCCAGTGTCAGCCTAAATGTAATGTCCCCTAATACAATTTTTATTAACCAATACAGAAAAGTACAAGACAACAATTTTTTCCCCTCAGAGATTTTGGTAATAAACTCCATAGCATCACTGTAAAGTGACACACCACATAAGAAAACCCAACCTCAGGCTTTGTGTCCTCTGGATCATCAATCATAGCATTATCGTCCCAGTCTTCTGGCTTCTTGGCATCTGGGTCCTTGATCTTTTTGGGAGGAAGGAAGTCCCAATCTTCCTCCAGAGAGCCAGACTCCACTTTCTCATTGTTAATTCTCACTTCATATGTCTGGTCGGGCTGGAGGATCAGGGTGTACAGGTGTGTGTGTTCATCATCCTGAAAGGAAATAAGAAAAAAAAGGATTATGAACATTTCCTTTAGACATATTCTATATTGATTTCCCCCCTCCCCAATAAATTCCAAATAAAATGGGTTAATGTCATGAGGAGCGATCAATGCACCTTGCAACGGATGTCTTTTTTGATGAGGTGGTTCTGGCCTTTGTAGTTGAAAATGACATGAACTTTCTTGGTGCTGTAGCCACAGATATCAGGGCCTTACAGTTTTAAATGAAAAAAAAAAGTTAGCTCAGTGTTTTGACATGTCAAAAGTAGACCTAACTTGCTAAAGTCACTGATTTTACAGTGATAATAAATCATGACTGCCTTTTTTAACTTTACCTGGAGATTAACAAATGAATAAAGTAAGGAAAACATGTTTGATTTATAGACCTGCATAGCCTTATGAAACATTATTTGTCAAAAGTTCTCTTGTGCTACTAAGCATTGGGCTGTTGCAAGGAGTTCAGTGTCTACCAAGCTTACCAAACATGATGTAGTATCTGGAGTCGCCGTGCATGGCCGCCTGGTCCAGGTCGGCAGGGAAGATCTTCACATATCCACCCCCGCAGTCTATCTTCTGCTCGTGTTTCACTGTGAACTGGACCACTAGGGTCTTACCTTCATTACTGAAAGGTTGAAACCGAGTGGACAGGGCATAAAAGCGGGCATCCTGGCTAGTCTGAAGACCTTGTGGAAACAAAACAATACTAGTCAATTTTGAAACAAGTAAAACATTTATAATAGCATGAACTTTGAGAGGCCAGCATCTGTGATGGGTTTAGCAGCTTAAAAGGATTTGGATGTCCTCTTACTTTATCTTCAAGTCCTATTTACATTAGGTTCCCTTTCAGATTAAGATATTTGCTTACACAAAGTCCATTTCCAGCAATGCATGTATGTGGAGAAACTGTAGCAAAGACTCACCTTTGTCAAGTTCTGCATCTCCATAGAAGTTTCCTGAAGAAAGCTTCCACTGCCCATAGTCCGATTTGTGTTTGGATTCCACCCATCGACTTTTCCACCCATCTACCAATGAGCAATATAATTTTTATTTTTTAAAATGCTGCAAAGACTATACTAACACCTGGGAAAGAGCAAACAGACATCAAATCTCTTTTATATTTCTGAGTCCATATTACAGCCTAGAACGACTTCAGACAACAATAAATAAAAGTAAAATCGATAATGTCATACATGCCGAATGTCTTGGCGGCTTAACATTGGGGTATAATTGCAAACGCATCATAAAGTGTAGAAAAAACAGACGTGACTGTAAAACTTAAATGCACTGTCGTTATAAACACAAAAGTAGATAAATCGAGACATTCTTATTACTTATTTTAATTTAAAATAATACAAATAATTTATATTTATTAGAGGTGTGAATGCTAGCTACGTTAGTGTGTAGGCTAAAGCAAACGAAAAGCAAACATGAATTTACCTCCATCCAGAAATTGCTCCTTGAAGTACACAGTCGCGTCAGCGGTGATCGCCACTGCAAATACGGAAAAGACTGCAAAGAAGATTTTCATATTTACACTTGTAAAGTGTTTTATAAAGATTACCTCTCTTGGGATAACCTTGGATGGTCAAAATAAGAGAAAACAGACCGAATGATCTGAATATTTGCAGCAGACTACCGTTTCGTTCCTGTTCCTGCACAGATGGCTAAGGCTCATTGGACTGACTCTAAGCCAATGAGATGAGACCACGAGTTTAGTGTCAGTGCAGAGGCGGTCCTCCTCAAATCCACCTAATTCGTGCGAAATGTGGCTAGATCATAGACCATATATTTATGGGCTAAATTATAGATTATAGTGTATGAGCTAGATACATAAATCTAGATCTGGCAATGCCTGCAATTTACCTTTAATGGAAGCAAGGATGTTGAGGTGTTTGTTGAAGAAGCTTCGGCTGTCAGTTGATCTTAGACTTTGATGTGTACAGCAGAGTTTGGGCCCCTACCTATGGGCATAACTTTGTTTTTAAAAGTGCCGGGGACTAGAATACGGACCGGGTGTCCTCGGGTACACTCAGAAATGGAACTGAAAGGAAGAGAAAATATTTATGCCCGTATTTTCAGCCCTTTGGTCTTTGAACGATGCATGTATCATTATGGTTTGAAATGTATTTGTAGTACAATTAATTGATTTTTATAATTCATTTAAATAAATAAAACAAAGACACTTTGTAGAGGAGACATTAATATTTTCAGCGTACACTTTCACAAAAGTGTAAATTACGTCTATTCCCATAACTAAAGGGAGAGTCCCCTCTTTTTAACGGGTTACTGACAAAACAGCTCCTGGAATAGAATTAGATAGTTGTGATAGATGTTTGCAAAAACAATATTGAGTTAAAACGTCGCATGTTTGCACCTTTAGTATATTCTTTAAAGTGTTCAGTTTCTCACTGATGACCGATGAAAAGGCATGATAAGCAATATTATTATTAGGGTGTAGCTACAATGGCACAAATTGAGTGTTTAACATGATGCTGCTGGTATCAGTTCTAAATCGATACTTTATATAACATATGCGGCTACCTATTAACATTATCGCGCTGGATTTCGGCGAATATCCCCTTAAAAAACGCCCGTGGTCTGGTATAGTCGCAGAGAGATGTTGCCAAATGTTACCAAGTGGAATAAATCCACCTCAATGCAAATGAAATCCTCATTGCGTGGAAAACACCATAATAAGAGGCCCTGATATTAGTCTTGCAAGCAATGGGTTTCATAACGAAAGGGGAAGTATATGTTTTACCCACGTAAAAGACTATATATAGAAGTTCTACTCTTTGTTCACAATAAATTTCCCATGTCTGTGATTCTGCTAACCTACAGAAATCTGGCAACACAAATGGTTAACTTCTCATGTAGCTATCCTAGCTAGTTAGCTAGTTAGCGCCGTTGTTGGGACGCTCGTTTGGTTGTTATGGCCAGCTAGATATTCAGAGAGGTTAATTTAAATAAGCTAATACGATTTTAAGCAAATGATGTTGGTTTCTAATGTAGACGTAGGGAGATAATTAACTACTACCAATGTAACTTCAAAAGTACTGACGTTAGCGTTAACTTGTTCTATTAAACGGTTTAATTTAAAAGGATATAACCTAGCAAGCTAGCGTAAGTACCCCTAACATCGGCCAATGTTGGGAGACTGCAGGTTAGCTAACCTAGCTCAGCTAACCTCTCCTGTATTTTGGGGGAACAAACGGAAGTAGTAGATAGCATGGGATCATACATTTGTCGGTAATGTTAATCAAATTTACTTTAAGGCTAATATCT
This sequence comes from Tenebrosternarchus preto, assembly GCA_025802075.1. NCBI lineage: Eukaryota > Metazoa > Chordata > Actinopteri > Gymnotiformes > Apteronotidae > Tenebrosternarchus > Tenebrosternarchus preto. The sequence continues at coordinate 4,851,257 of JAOYMR010000024.1, forward strand.
AATATTCAGATAATACATTTTGTTCATATGTATGATACGAAGCAGTATTTACTAGCTGGTTAGCAAGCTAACGCTAATGATAGGACTACATAAAATCTATACATACACATAAAAAAAATTTTGCAATGTGGAATCGTGGAGGCATCCGCAGTACAGCTCTTGAAAGAGCAAATGCACAGCTCTCTGGGAAGAGGCTTATAAGCACTGGGGCAGCAAAGGCTAATGGACGAAGAGACGTGGTCGGTATACGTGTAAATTCACCTTTTGCCACCCTTTTTGTAATATAATTTTAGTCCTTTGCCAGTAGTTAACTTTATTTAAATTTAAATGTTCTTGTTGTCCTCAGGCAAACTTTGGAAATGGCTTGTTACAAGCCAGACATACTTCTTTCCAGGACCTAAGTGATCTGTTCTCGGAAGATCCAGAGAGTGAAAACCAAGATTATCTCACTGATTCTGTGAAGATGGTGCCTCATTTTGCAGAGCCGTTGGAACGATTTGACGTCGGTGGTGGAAGCAGATTTCTGAAAAAATCCGCTGCTAATGCCTCCGCAGACAGACAGTCATCTGCACCTGGAAGGACCACTGCTGATGCAAATGACCTAAAGATCATTCCCTGGCATCGCTCACAAAGTGAGGCACTCAGTAGACTTGCACTGATTGAAGACCGCTTCAGAAATCATAACAAGAAGCTTGGCCTGGATACTGACAAAGACTTTCCACTGGCACATGAGCCTGGTCTCTCAGATCTGTCCAGTAGTGACCCAAGTATGGCTGGTAGTCGTTTTCTTAAGAAGAAAGTGACGACAACTAAGGATCAGAAGGACCCTGTTAACATCCAGGTGGATACCTGCTTAACTCCTGTAAGCATCGCTTCTCGTGTGGACAAGAGGGTAAGCCTGGATAGTGACGAAGAAGACATGCGTAGACTCCTGGGAGAGTCACTCGATTCGTTAGATGGGAACTGGAACAAAGTCATGAGACAAACAGAGACGAGGCCTCAAATGGATGTGAAGGTGCTACCAGAAACGCTGAAATATAAAAAAAATTAAATGTTTTGATGTTACTGTTAAGTAAAATCTTAAGCATGACATTTATTTCTCTCATGCACAGACATACAGGAAGACCACTGAAAAGGTAGTCAGTGCAATGCCATCTGCTGAAAAGCATGAAGAAAAGCTTCCTGTTTCATCAGCATTCACAGATGGTCGTAATGAGAGTCGCACTCTTTCTCCACCATCATCACCCAAGATCCCTTCTCCCAGAAGGCCCGTGTCCCTGGGAGATAGGGTCACCCGTCTGTCCTTGTCCTCATCATCAGGGCACAGTGAGATCAAGTCTCTGGATGAGCTGTTCCCTGTTGCTTGTAATGATGAAGACACACTAAGTGAGAAAAGTGTGACATCGGATGGTAAGATACACGTTTGAATGACAAAAATCTAAATTCTCTCAGTTATGATCTACCCGTACCAAATGTTGGTCAAGGTGATTAATTTCAGAAATGTTTGTTTAGCATTTTAAAGAGATTGATGTAGATCTTGAATTTTGCTAATATACTGAAATTACTGTTTTGTGACTTTCTTGCTCCAACACAGTTAATTCAAATTAACTGCTTATCTATTCTTTAGATGAACCAGGTGTGTTGGAGCATTCTAGCAGGTCCACAAGATTGGAAATTTGTAATGTATGTTTTCAGTCTCCTACAATTATTTTCTCTCCATTTTCCTGCAGATTTCAAATTAAATGTCATGACACTGGATGATCTAGCTCCAGTTTCATTTGGCATGGCTGAATTATCAAAAGAAAAGGTAGGCAAAAACCATATGACCGCATACCATGTTTCAGAATGACTTGTAATGAGAATGCAATGTCTGTGTGATGTTTCATGCACAGGGTGAAGCAAGCCTCCATGTATCTAGGCATTCCAGTCTTTCCTCAGCCAAAGAGGTCTCGTGCGTCCCCTGGGAGCATCCCGCAGAGTACGAGAGCGACTTTGAGAGTGAGATCCACAACGAAACGGCAATAAGTGCAAATGAGATCTCAGAGCATCTGTCGGACCGAGAAGAGCATTCTTCCCTAGCTACAGAACTTCAGTCGCACTCACATGAATCACGGGATGATGATGATGAACACATGCCCTCGGAAGAGTTGTCAAGCATCAGTAGGAGTAAATCAGATACGTGTTTAAGCCGCTGCGATGGATCTCATTCAAGCTCCCACACCAGTGATTCCATCATTACCAGCAGTGAGCCACACAGTCCGACTGCCAGGCGAACTGTGAAAGACGCCACAGTGCAGACACACACAGACGGACTGACTTATACGTGGTCCTCTGGTAGGTCTCAACATATTCCCTCATTTCAGTACTACTGCTACTTTTAATAACTTTCGCTGAAATATTTTTATTATTATAGAAGCATCTTAAAGTGCAGTGCAACCTTAACCAGTACTGGCCTATAAATGCAGAATAGATTGTGACTGCTCCTCCTGCAGGACATGCTGTACTGGGCACATCAGTTGGAATGTGCTACACTGATCCGATTCCCGTGGCTAGCCACACAATCAGTGCTGAGGCAGTGGAAGGTGAGAAAGCTTAATGAGTCTGCATTAAGTAGAGTCACCCATCTTGTTTGTGCTCTTAAGACTGTGTGTGCTCCCACACCATTTCCATTCATTATTCTGCCATCCACTGGCTAAAAATATAGTACATCAGGATTTTCTTGGTCATTTTCTGTCCTGCAGCTTTGTCCACATACAGCCCTGCTGTGTTTGCTCTCAACGATATGCTGAGACAGCAACTAGCCCTGACCAGGAGCTTCATCGAGTCCAGCAGGCATCTGCACCAGGCTGTGGTGCAATCGCTGGGACGTGCTGACTACAGGTACACCACACTGGAGGAAACGAAGGAGGTAAAAAAATATTTGTGGAATCAGTGAGTCACTGAGTTTTGCTCTTCTGAATTAAAATAGTTTTTCAGCACTGTATCTGTAAATATAGATCCAAACACATGCAATGTACAGGTAACACACTACAAACTGGGTTGTCATTAATTCAGAGGTGTCTGAGAGGGTGTCATCTGACTTTGTTTTTCAGTTTATCCGGTGTAACCGGTCTCCTAGGCTCACCATGGAGGATGCCTTGACGGAGGTTTTGCAGGAAATGAGGGACTATCACTACATTTGAAGCAAACACAAACACCATCACGGGTAAAACAAGCCATACATTTAACCTGTAGCACACACGGTCATGTATAGACCTTTTCACAAATTTCATGTAATTTGATGATTTCACAATCCTCCATCTGTATTTTTGAGGTGAAATTTTTGTATGATACAGTACCCTCCCTGAACCCTAGGTGAGTTGTCCTATTTAAAGTCCCAGCCCCCTCTGAAACCAATTACCAACTCAACTGAGGATTCCAACAGTTAGAACACAACCATTGTGAATGCATTTTTGTAAATTCTTAATATGGAAATTAATAATGCTGTATATACGCAGTGTATTCCTGCAGCTAGGATTAAACATTTGACCAGTATGTATGGGTACAGCTGAATGTGATTCGTTTTTGGGGGAAGAGAAGATGTTCACCACCAGAACACTGAAAGGAAATGTAAATTAAAAACAACTACAAGTATGACTTGTTTTCTGTTCAGTGTAATATGAACAATCATACAGTTGTCATAAAAAAAAAGACAAGATTACATGTTAAAAATGTATTTTATTTCCTTGTGCCAAGTATTAAACCTAGGCTAAATTCAACTGACTGCCGTGACACTAATAGCATGTTTGAACTACAACAGGACATGACAGTTTTCATTTGTTACAATGAAAGAAAAAACAAAAAAGGGGCAAGATCAACTTTCAAAACAAAACCGAAAGACATCTAGTACTTAGGTCTTTTAAAAAAAACACCACCACAAAAACACTGTTCAGAAGAATCATTCTGTAGTCGATGGCTCCTGAGGGTCTCGACCCACTGAAAATGAACAAAAGACATGATCAGTTTAAGTATATTTTAGGTATATTAACTTCTAGTATACAGTGAGTGCACATTTATATAAAATAAAGGACATTTATAGAAATGTTTTCTGCCATTTTTGAAAATTATTAACCAATATTTTGTGGGTTGATATTAAACCCTCTAGAACATACCAAGCAATGTTGAAAAGAGAAGTGTAAAGGGTTAATATGCCTCTGTATTACTTTGCATTAACAAAGAGTGAGAAAACTACCTTTCTCTCTGGCCTTCATCCGTGCGACAAAATTGTAGCTTTTGTTTCTTCTGTAGTTCACATAGGGGTCGTCCAGGGCCACACCCACACCCTTGTACTGGTCCCACTTGTCTCGCACATCTCCACCCTTGATGGGATCCTGGATCCCCTGTTCTTTGGCTCCGAGACCTCCTGAGCCGCTCCATCCTATCACACATCACAGCAGTTTATTTACTCACACACCCGCACGCCACTGAGCTGCCACCCACCCACCTACTCCAGCGTACAAAGAGAAAATTATAAAACTTACACACATACAAGCCAAAGTCCTGGAAATCTACGGTCCCTTACAGCTTAAACCTAGCCAGCTCCAACATTCAGGTGCTACTGAAGACCTCATTGAGCTACATTACATGTTAAACGGGGATGATCCTAAATGGACTGTTGATGAATCTCTCACACACACACACAC
>JAOYMR010000024.1:4874972-4887268 GCA_025802075.1 Tenebrosternarchus preto
TGATGAAGCACATGTGTGCAGCTTTGTCCCAACTTTCCATCCGAGTACAGAAGCAGATGCAGCCTGGTAATTCCCCTGACAGACTCTGCCCTAATCTCCTTCAGATTATTCTACATACTGGCCTGAAGGTACCACTACCACTCCTTGGAAACACCACTGTATAATATGCCACAGATTATTAGACCTCAGTTTAAGAGGCCATTGGAGGGTACAGCAAATTAAAGATGACTGGTGAACTGGCTCAGTCAACAATCTGCCAATCAAACACAGAAAAAGGTGAATGTTCAGACAATTAAAAGGCAGTTCCTTGGGATCTGAAAGTTCAAATAAGGTTTAAAAAGTCACTCTTCATTTGATAAAATACACATTTACTTTTAATATTACTGAATAAATTGTGTATTTATATTGGCAGAGTTATGAGCAGTCAAATGAGTTGCTGGTGTTTCATCAATCTGTGTTTCCAGATAACCACCACATAACCACTGTCAGACACTAATAACACACTTAAGAATTTGCTGAGCCTTATTACCATGGCGGCTGAATTTATTGATCTGGTAATCAGAGGAAATTCTGCAGTAAACAGGACATGAATGGAAGACACCACAGAAACAGAACCTTTCATTAACAGGATTCACTGAGCTCCTCTGGGTCTACAGGGGCTTCGCTCATTAAGAGACAATGTCCGAGGCTGAACCAACACAATGGTAAGGTCAGGGCCAGATTAGAGACCACCGGCCCGCCTCTCATGCATAGGACTTCAAAATGAAGCTGCTCAGACTCACTGGCAACTTGGGGTGAACGTGGTCGTTTCTAAAGGGTCAGGACAGATCACCTCTAATCTCATTCTGATAAATATATCAGAGTTTATTCAAATTAAAGTCATATTATGTTGGGGGTGTGGTGTGTACACTTTTTCTCTACCCCCCCAACCACCACATAAAGACGACAGACATTTCAGTTAATGAGACAGGATAAGCTGAAGATACAAAACAAGATGTCTGACTGTTGTGTGGCAATATCCAATAATACAATGAATAATAATGACAATACAGCATGGCCTGTAAAATATTTACACTGTTCATTTTAAATTATTGCAAAGGAATCGTATTCTGGGTAAACCACTCAAGTAATTAGATGCACAGCAAATCACAAGGCAAAAGACTGAGCTCAGGCAGTTAAATACAGGTATTAACTGCATTTAGTTTCTCACAGGTTGAGCAAGAAGGATGAAGTACTCAAGGTGATTGACCAGCAATGCTGTCAGTCAGCTCCCCTAACTCAACTTTATCGTGGACAACTTTCTAGATAATGAAGACTCTTATCAAATGATCAGTGAAGAGATTATGAACAGATTATGAACCAAAGTGACTTTTTAATGGGAAAAAATCATGTAAATGCTCATTTGTACACACAAAAAAGATCATCATTTTCAGATTTGTCAGTGGAAGACATTGTGAACCCAGGATCAGAGTTGTGAGAAAAACTTTGCGTGAGAGGAGGATTCTTTGAAGATCAGAACCATTTTAGCCTTACAAAACTTAAAAACAATGGATAAAATGGAGAGGCAACTTCAAGTAGGAAGATTTTTTAAAACGTTTATACTTGGCAAACCTGGAAAGCACCATTCCACTATCCACCCTTATACATAACAACTATCCTACAACACACACACCGTTATACCAGTAACAGGTTAAACAAGCTAAAAATTCACTGTTTTAAGGTTACGCCTGGTACAAATGTCCTGACACAATGAATCACATACACTGCATATTTACATTTATTTACCTTTATATTGTACAGTAAAGTCCATGTTGTTGTACCATATGATATGTAACACTAATCTGACTTAAAATCTGGCTCTTCAAAACTATTAGCACTTTCACTGAAATTCAGATTCATGGTATTAGACTCCTACACATGACCTCTTTTCACCCTTGATAAAAAGTTGTAGAAACAGCACAAGGGCCCATCTTTCACCAAACAGGGACTTACCATAAAAAGCAGGTTGCTCTGAGCTGTCCCTCAGAGCCTTTAGTCTGTACAGGTGCTCTGGGTGATCCTGTTTTCCGGGCTCTGCAAGTCTTTCCACTTCACCTTTGTGGGACACAGTGCTGGCTCCAGGACCATCTAACGGGGCCTGGTCCTTGGTGAAGCCCAGGATGACATTGATGCTGTGAAAGTGGGTTCCGACTGCAGCCACCTCTCCTTTCACCATCTCACAGACATTTCCGGGTGAGATGCAGCTGTTGTCCTCCGTGTTCATAGTATCCCGTGACAAATGCATCCGAATGCCGTGATGGTCCTGTCCAGATGAGGAAAACCACCCAGTGGTGGAGGGGTCTGACACTGAGTAATCCCCTACCAGCAAACACAGTGAAAGATGTTGTTGGTGTTGCTTTTCATAAATGAGTATGAGTAAAAACTGTATAATATGCAAGAAACTACAGTAATACATAGAATAATCATAAAGTTCGCGTCGTGCTTCCACAAGGCTTCAGAAAGTAGACAAGGTTTGCCTAGCAACTTTTATATATTAGGTTATCAAGAAAAACTAGACAGCCGTACTGTTAATTGCTGAATTAAAATGTGTCCAATCGTTTAACACACAAACTTGCAGCATCTAACTTATGTTTAAAATATATTAAAGCGGTTTAAAAAGTAAATGATACTTTACAAGCAATAAATTCCATACTTTATTTGATGCCATACCGTAAATGCCTACCGCCCAACAAAAAACTAAATCTATGCTAAAATTTGAGTTTAACCGGCTACTTCGTATATGCCGGTTAATAGCGAAGTACGCATAAATTCCATTCTGAAAGTGAAGTGTTTAATAAATAAATAAATAAATAAATAAATAAATAAAATGTTCATTATTGCGACCTACCTATGGATGTTACCGCTGGATTTAGTCACAGATCTGTCACCTGTTTCGCTCTGAAATTGTTGCTCACGCCACTTTCCTGTAAGGGACAGTTCACTGAACTTTACGTTGCCAAATTGACTCGCATTTTGTAAACTAGTTATATTTACACATAACCAGTTCCAACACAGTATGCTACAAAACCATTTGTAACAAGTTTAGCTGCTGCGTTTCTGTGAGTTTCAACCAGAGTTAAGAGATAGTCCGCTCCAAAGGAAAGAAAAACAATTCTAGAGGATTAATGGCGCTCGTTATTCAGCGTCCTTCCCCTTTAAGTATGACTGACAGACGGTTTTCTGGTCGAGTAATTGCTCAAAATGTAGCTTGTGTTCACCACGCAAGAGCGCCAAATTAATGAATGAACGACCAGACTTTCTTTCAAAATTCTGATAAAAGTAAAAAAAATTGAAGTAGAAAATCTTTCTAGCAGATAAAATACTATATTAATTTGGATAACAAAAATTGACAGGCATTTATATGGTATTTAAAATACATAAACTACAAATACATAAACATATATCTATCTTGATGTGTATATATATTATGGCATGTAAAACAAATGAAAGAAATCCAGACTAATTATTGTTGTTAATTAAATGTGTTTCAATCCAAGGATGTAACAAGATTTATTCAAGGTTATTTTATTCATAACAAACTTTCCGTGGTTGATGGTTCACTTCTGTGGCTATCAAAGACTCAGTATTAATTGTAGGACCATGAAATTCAGTGTGAGCTCTAATCCACTGAGCTCCACACAAATTTAACCCAGTTTAATTCAGTGTGATCTCTCATCCACTCTCTAAGATCCATCTTGATTAAACAACAACTAATTGTTTAATTAGTCACATACCCCAAAAATAGTAAATCAATTACAGATGATTCAACAGTTATTTATTAAATAGTGCAAGTTAATTATAAATCAGATTGTTTTCTATACAGTAAACATACTAAATTCATCTGACTATCGTCAAGGATCATGAAGACCAGATCTCATAACAGTCTAGAAGTCAAACTATGTTCTAGTATTCCTGCCCTTAGGGACTCTTGGTGTTTGGAGTGTTTTCACTTTGTGTCAGTGTTAGTCCTGAAGCTGTGAAACATTTCTCGGATAATTTTTAAAAGCCTGTGCAATCCTACCATGGCATTTATGCAATGTGAATGTACACAATGTTACAGACATTCTTCTTTCCATGCTGTCTATTTAAGGACTAATTTTCAGCAACTTTTTATAGCATTTCAGATCCAAATTTATCTGTCAGTTTCACTGTTCTTATAATCTACATATTAAGGTCAAATAGTCTTCATTGTGGGTGACAATCTACAGAATAAAGGGGGAAATAGTGGTGATAGGCCGACAGCCCTGACAGTTCAATCTAAAACATGTGACCTACATCACGGTGATGAGGAGGAGCTGCACCACCTCTTTTCCTCTGCACATAATCTCTATTTCTTCCTGTGAGGAAGCTGAAGGAGATGTTGGAAGCCCCTAAGACAACATGGCAAAGAAGCATCTCTGGGTATGGCAAACATGCATACTACAGCTGGCAAAAACTCCCAAAACATTATACGTGCTCAGAAATGGAATCTGAATGTTTCTTACCATCGTGATCAAGCTCTGGACAATCTCAGAATTTAGCTACGGTTCTCTTTCTGCATTTAATTATATACACTATTGCATGTACGTTGTAAAACACAGTGATTAAAGTTAAACACTGATTCATGTTAAGGCTTTCTCCGCAGCAGGGTTAATCCATCCACAAGCAAAGATCTGCAAGTTTCTCTGACAATTGCAGCATGTCAGTCTTCACTTGTCTCAGAATGACATGTAGGGCTTTTATCAAATGCCATCTAATCCAAAAGGTGTGATTGTCCAGTCTGTAATATGGAGTGTTCTGCAGGGCCTGAACCACACCACTCAAGCTAAAATGTCTGAAAATAAGATTTAGATTAACCAAATATGTGCCATGCTGGAATGCATGGTGATGGATACGTTGTAGTCCAAGTTATAAACCTTGGAAAATATGCCCACTTCCAACACCTGATATAAATGTTAAACTTATTAACTTGTTAAACGTATTAATGTATTACTGAGGTCACATCTGTGATGCTGATCTGCATGTGTTAACAGAGCTCCAGAAGAAATGGTACTGGTACATATTGCTGAACATGGTACTGTGAAAAGATCTGTGATTTATGGAACTGTTCCATGCAGATTTCACCTGAATGACATTGTTTTTTTTTTTTGTTGCACTAGCTACATTTTGATTCTTACTGAAAGGAAAAGTTTTTCAATAACAGACCTATAGCAGGTGCTCTTGTAAATTAGTGGCAAGACATGCTCTTTGAATGAAGTATCTCTGTTTGAGGACCTGTGGCTTAATCCACATTTTGCATAGTAAATGGGTCAAAAACATTGGAGACAGGATGGTCAATTATTCAATTATGTTGATATATGTCCTGAAGTAGTTATTTGCTTGTTTCCTCATTAGTCTAATTGAGTAGAAATTGCTTAAGGAGGCAAGGCACTATTAAGCATCTTAGTTTTATCAGATGATCAGTGTAAATCTCCTTGATCCTATTAGTAACAGCAGCTAACAGGTACATTGTCTAACTCAGTATGGTACATGAGCAGAGGATGGTGAAAGAAAGCAAGAGAGAGAAGTGAGAGAACAATGGAAAAAGCATGCAAGAGGAAAAAGAGAAAACAAAGACAGCTGAGACAAACTGTTACATGGTATGGACTCCAGAAGGCCTTCTCCTCCAAACGTATGCTTCCCTAAATGTTTTCATATTTTTTTTACAAATATGATATTGTCCCTGAATAATGAGCTACCTCTTGTTATTATAAATAAACAAAAAACAGAGAATAAAGACAATACGGATTTAATTTCTGGGTTATATGTATTCATGCTTTCGAAACAGAGTTTGCTAATGAACTAATCAAGGCTAGTACATTTGTAACAATTAGTCAAATCATAGTGAATTATGCAGTTAAAGATTTTTAGATCTAGAAGGTTTTATTCAGATAAACCAATAATTCCATGAAATGCTAAACCTGCTCAGTTTAGACAGGACCTGTGTGTCCTTTTGGGACATGGTTTTTATTCCACATCACCTGTTGTTCCTCTACATGCAATTCGTGTTTCCTTTGATATCCTGCTGTAATCCATAGATAAGTATTTAAGACTCCTCTGTCGAGCCTTTTAATGAGCAGATGGCCATCGGCCCTCACAATTATGCAAACATCAAATATCCACTGGGAGGCTTTTTAAATCCTATGACTTCATTTATTTTTTGCCTTTGAATATACTGTAAGTAAATAAAGCCTCATAAAAATCTTTCACAGTGACAACACTGCCCTCTTTAGGTAAGATGCTGTAATTCTTAACACTGGGATATGATAAAAATGTTTATTCTATATGTATATGTCTGCTAAATGCCTTAAATGTAAATGAATGGTATGGAAAAGCTGTATCAAGTAAAATGGGTCAGCAGATGCTTCTGAAGCCAAATATAAACAAATCATATATTGTACATATTAGAAGTACATTTGCATATATTGTAAGTGTAATAAGTCTTGTTTTTGAAGTAATATAAAATATGAATATATACGGTCACTTAAAAACATACATTATAGAATAATTCTAAAAACGGATGCCAAATACTATGATGTTTATCCATTATAGTTGTTTGCAAAGCTAAAAGTTTTAATTTTGTTGTGCACACGCACACACACACATACACACATAACAATATGTTAAAAGTAACTTTTACAAACCAAAATGGCACAATAGTTTAATAGAAATTCAGTACATTCAATGGAGAAAACATCAACATCTTTTAAAAATGACCTTGTTTAAGGACTATTATAAGACACTGTTTCTTGAGGGTTTCAGTCATCAAATTTGCTTTAGCTGATATATCAAGTCTGACAGAGGACATGGCAGTAAGGACGACACTCAGCAGTTCAAGATGCTAATTATGTTCTTGTTTGCCAAGCATTGTTTCAAACCTCTTATATCTCAAATAAATATGCTGCAGAAACGGCAACTGCCAAAGCTCAGTTTCACAAATCGCACAATCAGTGCAAGATTGTTAAATACATTTCAATAATTGCTCTCCGTGCCATGCAGTCAGTGTGTTACCATGGTTTCGATAAATAACATAAGTGCAAGATGATATCAAGGGTTCAGTGCTGTAAAGAAGCAAACTCAGATGAGAGCTAGACCTTCTGGTGACCCACCAACCATCACAGGTCCGTCTGGGTAAGCCATACCCATGTTTCCACCATCATCACAGTCGTTGCCTGATGATGATCTTGATGTGCCTTTTGTGCAGTGGATTACACTTGGTCCAGGGGGATTAGGAGAGTCCAAATCAAAAGAAAACAAAATAAAAGATAAATTACTCTGTTGTAATCCGACTCTGTTCTAAGTCTCATACCAAGCTTTTTGTATTTTTGCAGAATTGAATTCCATATGTATGATGCACCAGAGTTATTATTAACAATGATAAATATATTCATTATTGGATGGGATTAGCTATGTAGTATTCTGATAAATAAGGAAATTAAATACAAATTTCAGATTATATAAATAACCTCATTTTATATAAATAGCTCCTGATTTCTAACTTCTTGCAGCTAGGCATTAGCATTTGGTTGGTGATAAATTAGGGTTGGGGTTAGGGTCAGGGAGAAAGAGATTCCAAACAAAAATACAACAGAGTATCAGACAAAACATATAGGAAACCTTCACTAATAGGAACTAACAAAGACCACAGGAACAACCGGGACAAACAACAAAGAAACATGGATACATAACCGAAACTAACATAGCAGGAAACAAGATAACAATATCAAACTAGAGGAGAGACTAATCTGTCATGACACTAAGGAAATAACAGGAACTGGACACAACAAATCTAAACAAACACAAAAGACAGACACGAACTTTGCATAAACCTAAACTCTACAGCTACTAGGGAAACTATATTAAACTAACAACCAGAGGAGAAACTGACTATCTTAGAGAAAAGGAACATACAGACCTGAAATAGAAAATACAAGGAACCCAACTACGAAACTAGAAAGTCTAAACAAACAAAACACCAGGAGGACCAAAAGGAGGGGAAACAAGTACAAACCAGGATAAACAAGAATAAAAAACCTAAACAACACAACTAGATAAGCAATAAGTATCAGAAAGCAGAGACAGGAGAATTAACCAAAAACATCCAGAACATTAGAGCATATGAGAGAACCGGGGGAACCGGGGAACTATGAACGGAGTGGAAACCCAAAGTAAAACCAGGAAAGGACCACTTCTGCTCAGAAGATGGGTGGAGACAGATTCTACTTTAATCTTAAGAAACTCTATAATAAACTACATTGCCTTTTCATTGTTGCCCATCAACCTAATTGGGATGTTGTATTGCACAGATTCCTCTTGTTCAACGGTTGCACACCTTGAGTTTGCCTGCTTTCTTTCTTTCTTTATTCCTTTTTGGGTATTGTGTGGAAACAGCTCTGTATCTGAATATAATTTATTTTTCATTTTGCTAATATAAATATTGTTAATATTGTTGTTTATATAAATATTACAGTGGATTGTCCTCATAGCCTCAGTACCCCCCTCACTCAGAGGCCCCTGGGCAATACTCCACTTACTGTGTACTTTAACTCCTCCTGGGTGCCAGCATGTGGTCACATGATCAGTGTCTCCTCTATACAAATTTTAGCACTGGTGTCAAGACACCTTAATAAATGGCATTCTCATTTGGAAATTAAGTGCTATTATCACTGCCTTATATAAACAATGAACAGTAAGTGCAGTAAATCTACCATAAATAAATTAAAAGAAAAAAAGCACACACTGCATACTACATTCAGTATCATATCTGGGTGAAAAGGCATACATCACAAGTCTCTGTGGAACAGTTCGTTATAGTGCGAATCCTCTGTAAATGAAGTGCCTCGTGTGCAAAGTATCTGAAGAAAGCAACTGTGTTGAGTCACGAACCCGTGCTGGGCTCGTGTTTGCTCTGCTCAGTCTGGAGGCGCTCTCTGAGTTTGTGGAAAGACGGTCTCAACTTGGGATCCTTCTCCCAGCAGATCTTCATTATGGTGTAGACATCAGGCGGGCAATCTTCAGGAGCTTCCATGCGGTAGCCTTGCTCCACCAACTCCTTCACTTCCTTCAGAGACTGGAGAGGAAGAAAAAAGGTATTATAAACAATCAGAATTGACACTCATCCCCTATATATTCTATCTGAAGTATTTGAGTTCTATGTGCTCAATTTTGTCATTTTATGAATAAGCGTAAACCTTGAAATCAATAAACATCATTTAAAGAAAACATAATTAAACATCAACATCACATCAATCAGAACAAGTAACAGTTGTATTGAACAACCCTGTCCAGCTTTTTCATAAACCTTAAGCATTAAATATTTTTTTCAGATTCCTTAATTATCTCTTATATTCCTTAATTTCTCTTAGATATTCATACAGAATTGCTTCTATAGAGCAAGTAAACAACTACAACCATGAAGATCATCACAAGTGTCTCAAGAACTACATTTATGGCGCTTTTTTTGGGTGACGCTTTTTTTTTTTTTTATCCAAAGTGACCGAATACATCTGGAGCAGTTGAGGGTTAAGGCTCAGGGGCCCAGTAGAGGCAACTTGACAGAGGTGGGGTTTGAACCAGCAACCTTCTGATTACTAGTAAAGTGCCTTAACCAGTGAGCTACCAACCCCCAACTACGCTATCACAATCACACTATCACAAGTGTCTCAAGAACTACAACCATGAAGCTCATCACAAAGGCCTCAAGAATGTTTCACTAACATGAAGCTTAAAGTAGTTTGCCAGGAGAGGGTTCAGGGTTAACAGGAAGCGAGATGTTTACTGCTCGCCCATCTCAGCAACACCCCTCAAAGTCCACGGCTTCTACTGTAGCAATAAACAGAGATGGAGGATACAAGGATGTGCTTCCACCATTATGCCAAGCTACATCATCAAGCTCCATCATCATATGCCTCATTGAGAACTCTGACAAGATACCAGAACTGCTGTTTTTATGAAGGTCAGAGTTGACATCTTAAAAAGGAATTATAACAGGACACAGGAATGGGACAAACACAAGTCCTCTCACCATTTTAGGGTATGGCTGTCTGCCATAGGAGAAGATCTCCCATAGCAGCACACCATAACTCCAAACATCCGATCGAGTGGAGAATTTCTAGAATGTCAACAAACAATATTAAAAATTTCATTAACATTTCCCACTAAAACACATGTGCTGTTAAGCCTTACAGCCAAGAGCAGTAACAACATATATAATAACACTTCAACAAAATAACAAAATTTCAGTATCAACCATGAATTGTGAATTTCTGTGTGCACTGCATTAATTCAGGCCAGTGATCCCCCTCCCTACTACTGTAAGCAGCAAAATAAAAGGTTCTTACCTTGTTGATCAATGCCTCTGGTGCAGTCCATTTGACAGGCAACTTCACATTGTCAGTGTTCTGCGAGTCAGTCTTAGCCAGGCCGAAATCACTGACCTTGGCAACGTCGTCCTCAGATATGAGTACGTTGCGGGCAGCGAGGTCTCTGTGAACAAGCCTCTTTGACTCCAGATACTCCATCCCATGACACACCTCACTGTGAAGCCCAGTAGCAAACACCAAGATGCATGTTTTCAAAACGTTTCTTCCTCAGAAACTCGGTACATTATTGTGAGGTTCACTGGGCTCATATTTAAGCAAATGTCATTTTCGTACGTTTCTGCATCTTTAAAAATAGATCTTTAAAACCCAATGACCCAACATAGACACAACGTAAAAAAAGTGAGTCTTTCTTTTAAAAAGTTAAGACCTTTTCTCCAAGAACTTGTATTTAAAAATGACTTATTCATGTGTTTAATTAGAATTGAATACTGTATACCACATGTGTAAAGAAAAAAAAAAGTTAAGTGGATTTGTATTACTAAAAGCCTACAGAGCATAATGCAGGAGATGGACTGTAGTGATGGCTGAACGTCCTCGTGAACGTAGGAAATTCACCAGATTACCCTGCAAGACAACAGATGTTAATATGACTGCTATATTTACACAAATAAAGATCACTGATGTTTCCTTAAAAAGATATAAGCACTTGTCAACCTTTTGCTATTTTACACATTCATTTACTTAAATTTTTTTTCCGTTTGACACAACAAGCTGATCACTTTTTACATCACCAGGCAAATATAGCGCAAACATGGTGAGGTGCGAACCAGTCATACCTTAGACATAAATTCTGTGACTATATAGAGCCCATTGTGTAGAATCACTCCTAGCAACTGCACCAGGTTCTTATGTTGGAGATTTCTGTAGAATAACCAGATCAGAATCTCTATCAGCAACACTATCAGTGAAGCAGCAGTGTTGAAATAGACATTATCTGAAGTGACATTTGCGCAATGGATCTGGCCGAGACCCTCACGTCATGAAGGAAGTCTCCTCCAGAAAGGCCTGAGCTGTCACGTCAGACTTGATGTTTTTCACGGCCACTTTCCTTCCCATGTACTCCCCTTCATACACATCTAAAGAAATAGGCAACAGGATGATGTAAACGGAGGACTTTATTTTAGATTGCTGAAAAAAGCAAAAATACTAAGCTGTGGTCACATCAGTTTACTTTGGGGTGTAACACACCAACACATTGCCCAGGAATATGAATATGCAACAGGAAAGGGATGTCTGCACTACAGGAAAGGGATGTCTGCACTACAGTAAAGGGATGTCTGCACTACAGTAAAGGGATGTCTGCACTACAGTAAAGGGATGTCTGCACTACAGGTATTTGACATAAAAACTGTAAACTTTAAGCAGGACTGCAGATTTTAGGGCACTGTGATAGTTGCACATGAGATGTAATTCTCTCTTCTGAACATTTGCCCCAAACAAAGACAAAAGCCCAGTCCCATACGGTGGCCTACATGGGCACCTAGCAGTCTTGCGGCGCAGGTGGCGCAATTGGGACGATCCTGAACATTGCCACAGTTCCAAAATGCTGCCTGCTGTTTCCAATTTAATGCTTGTAGACTTTAGAAAAGAATTTCTCTCCCATGATCCTCAGGTTGCTTGATACAAAATTGTCCACAGTGACTGGTTCTCGCCTCTGTCTCACAGAAGTTTGGGTAACAGGCTGCTTATGAGCTCACATCACTGTGGCTCTGTGTATTTATCGACTGTAGGACTGCAAGTTTGGACTGGGCTTTACTACGGTGGCCGTGAAGTGCAAACTACAACAACATTAACTAAGCGCCATTACAAATTACGAAAACGCAACAACATTAACAAAAACACAACGACATTAAGTAA
>JAOYMR010000024.1:4889580-4922979 GCA_025802075.1 Tenebrosternarchus preto
TGGATTAGCTGCAGGGGCTTGATAGCATGGAGTGGAAGACCAGCCAGGAGGGAGTTGCAGTAGTCGAGTCTTGAGATAAACCAAATAGAAAACCTCTGGAAAATCCTTGGTGACAGTTATGGCCAAGAAACCACAACATTCAGAACTGAGGAAGAGACTGGAAGGAGACTGGACCAAAATCACACCAGAGCAATATGAGAGACTAGTGATGTCCTGTGGCTACAAATGCGATGAACTCTTTCAAAGCAAAGGCCTGTACACTTCCTACTGATTACTGACTGTAGTAATCTTTCTCTGTGCTACAATCATTGCTGTTCTCTAATTATGATAATGTTTTTTGCTAAATGAAGGTTTCATGTTGATATACTTTGGTTATTTTGTAAAACACGGTTCTAGTGTCATGGTGTACCCCTTACAAAAAATCCTTCAAATGTTGATCAATGTAGATTACATTATTTCTGAAAAAATCAAGTGTTCATAAATGGTTCTCTAATTTTGATCTGAGTGTGTAAAAAAATATTACACACATTCCAGAGATTATACTTGTGTATTTTCTTATGACATTAGGTGTCCAGCTCTTTAAATGTCACTTACGGAATGAGGCTGAGATTTGGGTCTATTCGGAGGGCCTCCCGCTCTCGCATATTAGAAGCTGAGATCAGCCCCTCTTCACCAGTCCTGTTGTGTCTGGCTCTGTACATGGCCTTTCCCTGTAAAAGAGCACTGTGTGCATGTTACTGGCATCACTGACTAAAGGCTAACCTGGGCATCTACCAATCACATAGTTTAGTACTGAAGTCTAACCTGCTCTTGTTGTAATCCAACAATGTATTGGAGCATTAAATAATAATAACAATAATGTTTTAAAACACCTTTCACACACCTAGGACACTACATGGGTAGAGTATTAAAAAAACAACCAACAATTAAAGGAAAGAACGCAGTAAAAAAAAAAGAGCTCATTTTACATTGCTTAAATCAAAGTTTAGAGAAAGAAACAGAAGAGTTCAGATATTGTGCTCCAGCTTGTGAAATGGTCACAGAGTAATGTCTGAAAAAGCAGATCACAGGAGAGTTACGGTAATCAAACCAATCAGTTTTATTGCATCACTACTGCTGAGTAGAAGTGTACCATTTCCACTGTTCAAATGTAAGTGATGACTCAAAGATGATTTGAACATTCCCGATAGTGTGATTCTAGGAACCAAATAAGAGTTTATGCTGAAAGGGCTGATAAAGACTACTACTACTACTACTTCCCCTACTATTGTGGGGGGGAAATGAACCAACAATTGTAAAATTGGAGAAACAAAGCGTCCAAGCCAGGCATTTGTTGAGTAGGCTTGTGGCTACACTAATTTTAAAGTTTGAGTTGAATCTAAAGAAAACCCCACATTTCTGAGAGGAGCAACAGATGTAGAGAAACAGACGCATAGTTAGTCAGGTTAGGGCGCAAATACCATATGTGAATAAATAGACATGACATTGAATTTGCTGTTTGTGTAGATGATGTGGTATGGTATGCAGCGGCTGTTTTAGACTGGGGTTGTGACTAAACTCTGCAGAGAGCAAGATCTACAGAAACTTGGCACACCTTCCAAGATGAACAGAATCAAAGAAATTAGTACCATTCCCAACTCCAAAATCGTAAGGATGTCTCCTTTAAGGTAGGCTACTTCGTCAGCTTTAAACTTTGTGTGGTCACTTCTGGCGACACACTGAGTACCAGGTGGCCACGTTTTCTGTAAGAATGGAGGAATGAGGACAAAAAAAATTAACGCACTTTTATTTCCGCAGTATACAGGTAATGCTGCAAAAATGTATGTGCGAGTGTTTACCGCAGCCATCCTCTGAGCAGAAAAGCACGTCAAAGACAACCTGGTCAGTGTATTTCCTTAAATAAGATACATAAAACAAGCAAATACATATTGCAAGAGATTAAAATATATCACGACCAAAAAGTGTTGCAAAATTGTCGAAAATCTTACTTGCAATCTTTTAACAAATACGTACAGAACTTGTCTTACATATTGGGTCGTTTAAACAGAAAACAAGATGCGCCAATAGCACATCCGTAGATATTCAATAATCTTAGACCATCTTGAAAATCCGCAGTGCAAAACCCCATTTGTAATTAACACATACAACTGGACACGTATGAAGTGTATAATGTAACGCTTTAGACTTAGTTGTATACGTAGCCATTTGTAACGCGATGGGTATAAACTAAAAAATCTAAAAAAATGTTGGACAGGTGAACGTACTGACCCAATGAACTAAAAGTAGTTTTCAAAATTATTCCACAAGTTTGTAATAGGACTGTTCTTATACGACAATCAAACCTAAAGTTTTAACATTTCATAATACATGTCGTATATATGACTTACCATAGATCGCGATAAAAGTGGAGGGGTTGTAGGAAGTGTTTAGCACATCTTGTACAGCCAACACGAATACTTGTTGCCTCTTGTCCGTCTGACTTGACACTCACGTCGTCACTATTTTCTTTTTCGGAGAGCACAGCTAGATACCAGACCACAAAACACCAACTGTGATGTTAACGAAAAGTGACGTTAACGTCACTAAAAACGTAACGGTAACGTAAAATGTTTTGGGATCCAGTAGTTTAATATGTAGTTTTAGGCATTTCTACAAAAAACGAAACAAAGAACCATTGCTAAAACAGACAAAGGCAACACTCCGCAATTAAATCCATGTGTAACGGGAAAAAAAAACACACACGAATGGGATGCTAGTCAAAATGAAAACCGTTACTATATGTTATTACAGGATACACAGAATGTTACAGAATGTTGCCCGTTCTAAAATGTTTTAGTAAGAATAAGTATTGCATGACATCACAGTATGAGAACCGAAACATTCGCCTTTAGCCACACTTCAAGTAGACTTTCACTTGCACACCTGATCCCTCTTAATTCAGGCACAAGGAAGAGAACTAAAAATATAAAATCTAGTACAGCATGTTTCAGAACATGTTTGTAAGACATTCATTCTTTTCGACCACTGATGTTAAGAACGAGTTTCTACGACAAGCCCGACTCATCTCCCACACCCTTGATAATGTATATTTACGTGCAACAAAAAAGAACAGACTGTCACTGAAATAATGTTCATTATCATTTAATCCAGGTATTAAATAATTAAATATTATTTAAGATTTTAGGTTTAATGTAAAGTTCTGACATGTCTTTTGGCTGTTGGTATAGAATTATGATTGAGTTTAAGATTACAATCTTTAATCTTTCTGTAATAAATGTACATAATACGTTGATTTTCCACACACAAAATAAGCCAATTTAAACTTATTTGCAATACTGAGTAACTGAAAATCCTTTTTAGTATTTTTTTTTTTAGTTTGAGACCAAGCTTAATCTGTGTCCAGAAACCTTGAACAGACCCTTAATTTAAGGTCTTATTAAAACAGCAAACAAAACAAAAAAACCACAATTTGCTTAGGTTCAATGGATTAAAGATTTAAGTGCTAATATTGAATAAATGTGCCTACATCTGAGTAAAAACAGGTTAGTAACAGTGTTCAGTTTACAGTAGCAGTATAGAGGTGCACTCTGCTACTCTTGAAATGGAATGCCATCTTTTGAACTTCAGTGAATTCTGAAACGCATTTTCAGCACAGCAATAATAAAAAGAGACAGGGAGTACGTCATTTCTCTATTTCTTGTCCTTTGTCTTAAAAAGAAAAAAATGGCAAGACTGTTGCTTTTGTCCTTTGCATTGAGGCTTCTTTCCCCAAGTAAATAAATTATAATTTGTGATCAGGATGCCTGGTGTTTGCAACAGTCCTCAGGCATCTTGGGAGTCTTCCCTTTTATCCTTCTTGCCCTCGCCCTCTCCCTCGCCCGTGTCCACTCCATCCCTTCGTCTTTTGCGGTTGCGAGCATTGGCCTTTGAAACGGGCAGTGACTCCATCCCCAGAACCTTGTGAATCTGGCGAAAGGCCAACAATCGCAGGGCGTGCTGAAAAAGAGAAGGTAACTTTGTTTTTCTTCTTTAAAACACCCAAGCCTTAGGGGGTTGATCCCGCCAACTAAAGCTTGAATTTCAAATAAAAACAGTTTTTATTTAAAGATTTTCTGGATGCTAGCATCACTCAGAGTGATGGAGTCAAAGGAGCCAACAAAGCGAAAGGCAACCTAGTGCTTTCGTAAGCAAAATGGTGTGGGATACAAGGCATCTCACAATAAAACCTCACAATTTTTCTTTTAAAACACCTGAGCACTTGCTGTTACGTCTTCTCTAGATTGCTGGGTCATGCTGCCCAGGGCATCGGTTTGGATCTTTTCACAAGGATCGAACAAGCCTGGGCCATCTGTGAGCAAAAGGAACATTACACACCAAATCTCAAATCCAATACAGAAAGCCAACCCTGCTTTAAAAAAAAGGTGTTTTTTTTTTTTTTTTTTTAAATAAACGTTTACATGATCTGCATATTGTCTCGAGTACACTACATTTTAAAAATATCTATTCAAAACAGATTTCAGAACCTTTCTAAACCTTTTTTTCCTGAATAAAAAAAAGAGCAGATAATTGTGCATTATGAAGCCTGTAGAGCAGTTTGAGCACAAAAACCTGTGGTACCTTGCAGAAGGATTCCACTAGCTATGCATTCCAGAACTCTCCGCATGGCCTCTCCTGGACTCAGAGGACCAGAAGCACTGCTGATGGCTTTCTCGACCAGCAGCTCCATGGCCTTTAAAAATAATGATCATACACAACCCCCATCCCCAACCACCACGCACAGCATTGAGCATTTTCATGACAGAAAAAATAGCAAACTCATTCATCATTCGGAGATGCAGCCGGGCATTTATGGTATGGACAAAACTATTAATTTAATGGTCAGACTTCTCACCCAATCGGACATCTTGGCCCAGGTTGGCACACGCTGGCAGAGGTCTCTGAGCACCCGCATGATGATCACACAGGACTGGAGTCCGTTGGCCCGAGCCTGCTGACGAAAGCCACTGAGACCACAGGTACCAACACAACCTCCATGTATGAAGACCATGCTGGCTTTGAAGTTTGCAGGTCCTACTTGTAAGATGTACGGTTGTTTTGACTCCAGAGTTTGTCCGTTCTTTACAAGCTAAATTTCTTGTGTGCAACATGTGAGCATGCATGATCACCCTTTCCTGTTTGGTCAGTGAGGATTTGTACCTGTAAACATAATCATATTTCATATTTTGATAAACTAGACAGGAGTTTAAAATGTTATAGTATGTGTGAGCTACAGTATTGCTTATGATCAACTTAAACAGGAATTTGAAATACTTGATAATGATTGGTCCATTATTTTTAGAATAATGGACTGCTAAAGTCAGCACTACTACAGGTAAACAATGTAAAAAGAAAATCTTTTTGCATAATCTTGTAAATTCCAATATTTATTATGAAATTAAATTACTTTCTACATAATATGCTTTGGTTTGGGTCCTGATTACCCTGTCAGGGCTTGGTTTGTGATACTGAACAGCTAGACACCATCCGTCCTTTATTCAAAGTATTTAAAACATTAAACCTAACTTGCAGCTTTTAACTTGCTTAGTAATAAATGACAAAGAATTCAAAACTAAAAATTCTAATCTTAAATTCAAAACTGGAAGAATTGCTCTCCTATGCATTTGTCCACTCTTGCAATTATCCATTTATGCATTTAAAATGTAATGGGTCTAACTGTGTCCTTTTGTGTGTGAAAGGGATCATGTCGAGTTTTTCTGTATATAGCTAGGAAGCAGGAAGTGTGCATTTCTCTGTTAAACACTGACGGCTGTGTACAAAGATGTGAAAGAGCTACTGTTATAGAAGGTTTTAAAAAAGTAAAGTCCAGACATTACTCTGTAGACACAAATAACAGTCACAGTACATGGTAGATACACAGCTACCTGCTGGGAAAAGTCCAACCCTAGCAATAAAAATTCAGTTGTTTGCACATTCTGTTGTGGAGAAAATAAGAGAGTATGAAGGTATGGACATCTGCATCTTAACTGGAATGTTGTGTACCAACAATGGTTCGTTGATGGATTAGTTGTGTGTTTAAGTGAACATGCTTAACCAATATCAGATGAATTGCTTCATTTGTTTAGAAACCAATTATGTTTGACCAAGCTATTGTAATTGACACATGACGGCTTTAAATTGGGGGTGAAGCTTTAAGCTTTAATTCATGCCCTCAGCTGATATACTGAACTATCGCAACTCATTTTCTTCACCTCACGAGAAGGAAGAAAGATTTCGCACCATATTACCCATCAGCTCTCAAGAGAATTTCTTCGCATTGTTCTGTAAAAGAAATAAACCTCACAACAATGCCCACTTTACCTGAAACCATTTGGCGTGCCGAAGGGCGGCTAAATACTCGAGGCACTTGGTCCTGTTCAGTACGTCTGGAGGGTCTTTCTCAGGCACTGCGAAGAGAGAGACAAGTGGACATGGTCACTGGTTTCAAAACAGCAACTCCAAAGAAACTCGGAGAAGAAAGTACCAGAAGTGCTGACCACTGCTCTGCTATGGGAGCGGGGGACTTCTCTGTAAATAAAATCAGGGGAATTTTGTAGAAGGCAGAGAAATTATTAGCCATGGTGGAATGACAACATATACATTTCATAAGTTGGGGGCAGGGGCATTTCCACATTTCCTTTCCCAGGTTCCTAAAATATGTTGCAATGGAACAAATTATACAGAAATTGAGATGAAAACTCAGTGTGAGAAGAGAAAAAAAAAAAAAATAGTGTGAGAGACTAGTGATACAAACAAGATAACCACACAGTCTAGGAACATGTTTTCACATATGAATGAAGATTAAATAACCACATAGAAGTAATAAAGATACATTTATTATGTGCTTTAAATTTAACAATGTGTACTCAGTGTGGTACACTAGTATCTCCACAGCATCTGATAAGAGGGTCAATAAGGACAGGGCTTCCTGCAGACATAAAACTGGTTCCCTCTCTGTACACATACACACGCCTGAGATCTTAAAGCTTTCCCTGAAGGAGCCGTTAACTTGTCTGTTGATTAGAGAAGTCTGTCCTCTCTTACACCAAGCGCCACTAATGCACAGACAAGTTTGTATGACGCTCATCTGTGTCATACACCGTACGTCAATACCATAACATGACACCCACCCCAAACACAGGTCAGAGAGGTCAGAGATCTAGCTTTAGGTTCCACCAAACACATTAGGATAGTTACAAAATCACAGAGCTAAATGACGCACTGTGGAAAAAAGGACACACTGGCCAAATTCAACTGGTAAGGCCAGATGGCGGTGAACAAGACGATACTAAACGAAACATGCTTAGCACTTTTTATAAGATTTCATGGTCTTCATCTTTAAATTATTATTTTTACTTTAAAGTCTTTATTTTGCTTTTTTATGGCTCTTTTGCACTGTGGAGGATTACACCCAATTTTCACTGCACACGTTACAATGACAAAAGGAAATCTCAGAATGAAGGGGTTCTCTAACCTTTCTCAGGCAGTCTGTTGCCCACCTTTTCCTCCAAGCTGGGAGTAGGTTCCTCACGCATCACTGGCGAAGTGAGAGAGATGGTGACCTGCATTTTTGGTTCCTTGCTGGAAATAATGACGATGTTGGCTTCCTCAGGGTGAGCCTGCACCACATACTGATCTTCAGAAAAGCTCTGCCGGTTAAAAGGACACTTTGGATTACTTGTTACAGAGGATGTGGCTGGGGTGGTGGGGTGCTGTGGGGGGGGGGGTTGCCAGTTACCACAGATTCCAAGAGCCACTCAAAAGGCAACAACTACACTGCTTTCATAGTCTCTCAGCAGTATAATGATGCAACATTTTGTTGATGGATAAATAGCCTTACAAGTTAAACAAACAAAAACGCATGCACTCTCTCTAGGGTTTAGGTGTTAACTAATCTAAAGATTAGTTAAAAGAACCCATCATATGGAGGCATAAAGCCAATTATGACTGAAAACAAATGATGAGAATTACATTAATTTAAAGAAAAACGACCGCACCCATTCCTTAAACATAATGCACATACATGCATACAAATGTGGAATCAGTTTCCAGGCTGAGGGAAATTCCCTAAGTCATACCCATAATCACCTTTATGATAGTTTGTCGTCATAACATGGTCAAAATAGCCAATGTGAGCAAAGTGGTTTAAAGTCTCATGACAAAACATGTTGCATTCTCTAGAAAGCAGAAGAGGACAATGACTTTCCATCTTTAGCCTACATGATTAATGGGAATTTTTAAAGTTTTCTCTGTTGCTACATTTGTCTATACAGCACCACAGTGGTAAGAAAAAGATGTTTAATGCATTGTGACCTATATTAAGAAAGTATTTTTAAATATCTTAAAATAAGAGTCTTTTACTCTTTTACAGATATTTAAAACCCACACAGATTATGACTAATTCAGGTTGAGGTAGATGGGCTGAAAACATTCTTCTTAAATACTGTGGCAAAACATTTCTTATCCTACACTCTCCGTTACTCAGTTCGTCACTGTAGCATGAGCGAAAGTCACTGGAGTCTTACCATCAGCTGTTTGGGAAGCTCGTCTGCGATGCTGCCGAGCAGGGAGATGGTGGGCTTCTTGGCCGCGAGCAGAATGAGCTGAACGTTCCTGTCTCCGTGGAGCAGCAGGCCCTTGGCCAGTATTCCCACCCTCATCACTCCCTTCAGCACACGGCCCTGAGGCTCCACTCTTCTCCCCCACAACGCCAGGCAGAAAAAAAAAAAACGTTACTACACAGCTCCGAAACAAAAGGACCATCAGTCATAAGCATCATATGCCAATATAATACTCAGTTAAACAGTTGTATTTAGTTCAATCTTAGTGTAATTGCACGGTTTTAACATGGATAAAGACAAATCAACGTTAATGCCGTCAGTGTAACGCTAGCAGTTAAGGCTAATGACTTAGTTGGTGTGAAACCTTCACTGTACTACTGCTACACAGGCATTACTTGAACTGTCCCTCTGGCATCCACAAATTATAATTATAATACTTAATTATATAATTATAATTAGCTCTGACAAAAGTTCAGTTTGAGCACAACAACTATACACTGTTTAACCTTCAGTAATAAACCATCACTATTGTACTGTACTCACCTTTAGTAGATCAGGCAGATATTTTTATTGTAGGATATAACATTATTTTCTCTTTTCTGTTTGTGGGATATAATTATTATTTTTTTTCTTTTTGTTTAGATTTGTTGGTTCAATCTCTATGGCTTGAAACCCTCATCCAGGATTATGCTTTCTGTCTACTACAAGAAGAGAAATAAACTACAAGGAGTAAAACCTTAGAAAATAAACTAACATTGGCCCTAATTTTCACATACTCAAAAGGCTCCTTTTTTGAGGTGTGTGAAATTACACTTCAACCTAAACTCAACAGGATGGCAAATCTACAGCAGGACTCACTTCTTAGCCAGATAACTATGCTTAGGTTGACCTCATCCTGGATTTTCTGTCTGGATCCATTTATACAGGAATACATCACTACATGTGAACTTATGTTACAAACATGGCCTATTCAGAGGAAGGTTATATTTGTTCATTTGTTTTTCCTCTACAAAATGGTCCCACTGTTCCTTGTGTTTACAGGAGCAGAACTTGAAATTGGCACCTCTGCAAAGGAATTTAGAGCCAAATGCCATAAATGTAAATGTAAATTTAGAGATTACAGAATATCCTGATGGCGGTTACCCCCTCCAGTCAGGTTCAGGGTTTCTTTGTTTTGTTTCATAAAACAGTCATAGATTGATCATGATGAAACAACCAATCACAGTCATCAAATTTCTTTTAAATTTTTTCCGCATTTGCATTGCAGACCGTTTCTTGCTCCATGTTTAATGGAGTTGCCCGTTCTAAACATGTGCAAAGGGATTCATGAAAGCTGACGGAGGATTTCCATTATACTTTGTGAAGCTGAAACACAATCAGGAAAAACCCCTACAAGACAAGTTGAATAGACCTCATGAGGCCCCAAGAGATTTGCAGAACCAGACAGCCCTCTATTTACAAACCTTGACAGAACCTTAAACTGAAAGCAGCTTCAGTGGAATGACTCACTGCTTATCTGTGGTGTGTTTGTCTTCTGCGGTCGCTTCCTGCTCCAGCAGCACGTCCGACACCAGTTTGAGGGCTCTCTCAGAGTGGGACACGATCCGCTGGACAGCCTGCAGTTCGTCCTCCACCGGGTAGATGGTGGAGTGCTTGGCCATGATGTGACGGTCGTCCGGGGAACCGGGCCGCCGTACGGGCTGCAGGGGCGGGACCTTGGAGAGTTAGCATCCAACATGCCACCATCCAACCACGCACCCCTCAGTTCAGTGACAAAAACATGACCTGCATCTTGCTTAGAAGATGCATTGTGACCTCTGCCTAGTTGCTTGCTGTCTGTGGCAAGCTCTTCCAGTAATCATGAAAGCAAGGAAAAGCTTAAAAATGCGTGTGAACGAGTGCATGCCTGGTGGAACCCCATCCTGGGTGTTATTCTCTCTCCCCTTCCCACGCTCAAAGAAGTTCCACAGGGGACCACACTTTCTGGAGAACACGGTGCATGCGACTGGCTGCCGCTTCTTACCAGTGTAAGCAAAAAGCAAAAAGCATTGCGCAGTGTGTTGATTGGAAAGCGTCCTCAAGTGCTGAGAAAGGCGCTACACAAGTGTAACTAATACGCCGGTAGAGGAGGCTGTGGTGTGGAGAATGGGCAAGGGTGTAGAGTGGGCCACTGTCTGACCTTCAAGACGGTTTTTTTTTTCCTTTGACCCATTTCCTGCAGCTCACTGAAAACGTACATTTATCCTCACTTCCTTTTTTTTGTTCGTTTTGTTTTTTTAATAATAGAAGTTTTAAAAGGTTATGGGTTTACAGTTACGACATTTATCAGCTGCTGTTATTCGTAAAAAAATTGCCATAGGTGCTTTACTTGCCTTATCAGAAAAAACAACCTTGACTAGCACTTTTAATGTGAAAATACACCCACAATCTTGCGCAGGGTTGCATGTGCAAAACTTGATCAACAGCAGCACGGGCTCCAACCACACCACTTCTCACCTTGCTTCAGTACGACACCCCCCAGACAACACACTCACCAGCAAGGGGGGCACAGGTAGCCCAGGGCGACTCATGAGTGGTGGGGGCCCAATCCTTCGTCTTTGCTCCCCCCAGTACAAATGTTCCTCCTCTGCTTTCCTCCAGTACATGTCCTCTTCGTACCTCCTACAAGAGGCAAACGCCTCTTATTAAAACACACTCTTATCCCATACAATTCTTTGCTGAGCAGTTTTCTTATTTGATCGCGCATGTTTTAACCAAGCTGTTCAAGAGGGACACTACAAGGAGGATTTGCGCTTTGCTAAGACATTTGACGCATTATTACACGAATAATGTAATGATAGAAAAACTGACCTCAAAACAATGCATCTGCTCATAATTTAGAGCTGGAACTTATAGTGCCCATAAAGAATTATCTTGAGAAACAAGACTAGGGACCCCTGTAGTGTACTGCCCATACAGTCACATACACATACTATAACCGACGCCCAATTCTATTCTAGGGAATAATCCCCACTAACCCATCTTGAAAATCTTGCCCCTCTGTGTGAGAGGTACCCAAAATGCTGCCCTCATCTCTGGAGATGCCCACCTCATCTCCATGTGCCAGCGCTGCTCGTCCTCGTGCTGTCGCTTTAACACAGCCTTCTGCTTCTGTTTCCTCAGCTTGCCTTCCAGAAGTTTCCGGGCCCGGTTGCTCGGCTTGATCTCCACCAGCAGGTCCGGGTTTACCTTTTTCTTCAGCGGGTAAAACCGAAGGGTGGCACACTGAGCTCAGCACACACTTAGTAACTGATGTCCTGGTGTCTGACAGGTTTGCATCACACTGCCCATGTTTACCAAAGCAAATTTCTTTATTTTAAGAAAGCGCTTACTTTGTTTTAAACAACTTCCTCTGTACCTTGCCTTATTAACGTGGAATAACCTACATGTTAATTCCAGAACCTATAGATAAGGCTCTCTGCAGGCTCACAAGATTCTATCAGATTGCCAGCTAGTATAAAGTAAAATGCAAGGTAAAATATTAAATTAAAAAAAGTGCTACCTATACAAGTATTATTATTACCACAGAAAGGTATTACACAATATTTATGAATACTGTGAGCCCCCCCCCCTTCTATTAAGTGCAGCTTACATAAGATTAAATCAAATTGCTCTGTAGTCCTCAAATGAATCAGTTTATCCTCCACAGATTGGATCCCCCACTTGGAGGCGGCCATGTTTATCCAGGTTACTAAGTGTCACTATAATGTTTGTCTTAACATGAAGAAACACTAGAAAAAAGGCTTATTACTCCCGTAAGAGTGATTTAGAGATTTTACAATAGAAGTGGGAAAACGCAGGTGGAATGTCAGCAGTGCCTACTGGTAGAATCAAACAGGACCCGGCAGCACCAGCAGTTTGACATGAGCGAGGGTTAGAGTGGCACCTTGTACTGCAGCCGATGTCTGCGGCCCTTCAGGTGCATGTCTTTGGCATTGGGATCGTTGAAGCTGCACTCACACAGCTTGCAGTGGAAGCGGATCACCTTGCCGTCGTCGTTACGGACCTGAGGAGAAAAACAAAAGACAAGGGGCTTCGATCAGAAACTGAAAGAAAAACAAAAACAACTATAAAAAAAAAGCTGTTGGTATGAGCCAGGACATTCTAAACGGCACTATGGAAAAGAAGGTGACATGCATATAAAGAGTGGTATGATTAATGTACAAATGTGCCAGTCTGAAGTCACAGTTAACACTGGTTCACAGTCTGTTATTTGATCCATATAGTCACCCATAAGCAATGGGGCAACGTTGGAGTCCTTTAATTCTTCATGTGTCATTTTGTGCAATAAGGAATACGAGTAAATCTAAACAGCGCTACAACAAAACAACATCTCTGTTGCTGCAGATACTACAGCAGACAACATACAAACTGCCCTTCGGACCAATCCACAACGAGACAGACAGAGAGCAGACCAATCCACAACGAGACAGACAGAGAGCAGACCAATCCACAACGAGACAGACAGAGAACAGAGTTTGGCACCTCCTCCACGTAGTCATGACCCACTGGTTGGATGTCTCCTTGAGCACCTCCTCCGTCCCCTTCATCCTCGCTCTGAGGGTCTGACTTCAGTGCTGCCTGGTGCTTCACCTCCTCCTCCACCCTCGCTAGTTCTGGAGCTGCAGCACTGCTGGCTTGCGTTCAACAAGGGGCAACATAAGTCCAGCAAATCCACAAGATCCGTGTATGGTAAAAGGCGTCAAAAAGCAAAAAGTGTGACAATAAAATGTTAATTCTGCCAGTTGAAAAGTTAAACACATACATTATGTTGATCAAAAGAAATTCAGACAATTATGAGATACATGTCCAGATGACAGCTTATGTAATTTAGATATTCGACAATCAAAGATATCATAAATGGCACTAAAAAGTACATGCTCACCAGTGACTGGAGCTTTGGGCAGTGCCACAGGCTTTTTAGCCAGCAGCTGGGCCTTGGGTGGAGTTGGCACAGAAGGTTTCTGTGGCACTGAGGGGGCAGCTGGAGCCACAGGCACCGTAATGCCTTTTCCGGAGGTCGTTGTCACGGCAACGGGGGCAGAGTTCACTAAAACTGGCTCTGTGGAAGGAATAGGCTTGCCAAGCTTTGTATGGAGCTTCACCACCTGATGGCAATTCAAAAGAGGCAAAGTGTTTCAGAAGAGGCAACATGAATGCTAACAAAAAATATTAGCATTCTTTTTATTCCTTGTGCAAAAAGGATTTAAGTTAATGACTTACTAATTGTTTTACTTTTTACAAACAATTCAATCACCTCTCGAGCTTACAAACAGAATCAAAAGTATTAAGACATATTTTAATCTGTGCTGTGATCCAGAATTATAGTTTAAGAATATAAATATAAATAAAATAAAGTATTTTTTCTTTTTTAAAAAAAAAAAAAAATACTGGAAGCTTTTGAGATTGAAAAGCGCCGATTAGTGCGAACCTTCTGGTGCTTGGCCCCCCGGATGTGAGCTGCGTAGGCATCCGCTCCAGTGCAGGAGATGTCGCAGAGTTCGCAGCGCAGCTGGGTCTGCACACCACGTGGCCCGTTACTCGCCTGACTAACGCCACACTTCTGTGCCGATTCTTTCTTTTTGTGTTTCTGGCCCTCCAGGTGCTCCCTGTAGGTCTAAAACACAAACACACACGCATGCAAGATGGATGAAAAATAAGAATGCACATCCTTTTATTAACATTTAATTATATCTTGTAATGCATTCTGTTTTTTTTTTTTTTAATCATGGGTCTAGGCATTGCATTTTGTGGCACGTTTCAATGTACACCTTGACGATGGGCTAATGGGTCTTTCTTAAGACTTTTCATATTCTCGTTCGCTGCCTAGAACAACAAACTTGACTTAGACTGAATCAAGACAAGAAGCTCAGGTTGGCAGGCTTAACTAGAATTGGCCAGGGTGTAACCTAGCCAAAACATTCCTATACAAGATTTCCCACCATTTTTAAACATAATAAAACAGCAACTGGGAGGGACATTTTGGCATCAGCTAGGGTTACACAATCAAATTTTATTTTCAACTGCAGTTTTGGCTTCCAACGATTATGAAAATAAGATAATTAAAAGAAACGATTACTGTGCCGCGTTCTGTTCCTCAGTGATGCCCTCATTTTGCCTTGCGTTATAAATCCAGAACACCCTTTTCCTTTACATTGGTTACACGCTTTCCTAAAAGCCCAAACTCACTCTTCCGGGCAGCGGCACATTCAGCCTAGCTCGATCTAAGATGGTGGTCAACAAGAAAAATAAAACTTGGCTGTTTAGAAACACATTGGTTTCAAGGAGTCAAATGAGGGCCAACAAGTACCATTCAATATGTTACATGGTGTCTGCACCGCAAGCCATTATAACCAATTTGTTAATTGCCAAACAGTAAAGAAACAAACAAACAAAAAAAACATAGCCCCCTTCTTCCAACGCAGGAACTGCCCAAACTTAACCCTAGCAACCAGAAATTGTAAGCAATTCAATAAACTGGTGAATACATTGGATAGGTGTCACACAATGTCATTTCAGCAGAGTTGCACTGCCTGCCTTGTGTTGCCATAAGGACACTGCAAGTGATGCGTCTACAGCCAAATATTTTGCCACAATGGCCAAGTCGCACCATGGAGCCTTACAACTTCACTACATCAATGCTGAATTCAATTTGAAATGTCTAGAAACATTTTCCTGAAAAACACACAGGACACATCACCACCCAGGACTGAGGAAAGCAACGGCTGCATGCGTCTTTAAAGGAGGACACTATGGCCAACGTTTCGTACAAAGTGGCAGTTGATATCAATGGATGGATGGAGACTCCAGTGCTTTAGACAGTCTCCACTTAGCCATATGCGAGCAGGATTCCTCCTGATTGTGTGTAATGTGTGGTTTTAACAGCAGAAACATTAATAAGCAATTATGTCAGGACACTGGCAGGGCAGAAGGACAATGAAGACCTCAGCAAAGCGTTGAAAAGAAGACATTCAGTGTCTCAGTGACAAATACAACACTGGACCTGCTCATCATGGCCTCCGCAATGGACCCAAGGTTCAAGCTAAAATATGTCAACTAAGACAATCGAGCATCCACTGAAGCCAAGACCGTCCAAGTGATAAAGAGGCTGATGACCATCATGGTAATAAAATGTAATTCTAGGTACAAACATTAACTCATAACTATTTAGTCAGACTAAACTTATATAAAAATATGTATATATATATATATTGCATATGTTCCCTCCAAATAGAAGGTTCCTCCTGAGATAACAGCGATGCTTGCTGGTGACACGAAGGACACTGCTGCACCAAAGAGGAAGGTAGCAGGAAGTCCTGGGCAGCTTCTTCAAGGTCACTGTAGGCAAAGACGCTCAGGACCCAGTCTGCACCAGAACCAGGTCATAGCTTTTGAGCCATGAGTCCTTCCTCTATGCAGGAACATGGGATACTGAGGAAGACCCATGAGCGTGGTGGAGGGAAACCCAGACACTCTACACACAGATCTCCAAACCAGCTGTGGATCCCAGTAAGAGTGGATCCCAGCCACAAGTTCCTTTTCAGAGAGTGGTATAGGTGGAAAATATAGGTGGGCATGTTCTCACTTGTTTATGCTCTTTTCTGAAACCAGACCATGTAAACAGACTGGAGTTTTTGGCTAAAAACTAAAAAGCCAGGATGAGAGTACATTCTCATGAGTATATATATCTTCTAGTGTCTTGTATTGGAGATTCGCAACACTACATGATTGAAGTCAACTAATTGTTGCTGTCCATGTCCTTTTGCTAGATCATAGGTTATCAGGGAAGAGGGTCAAGAAATTGTCAATATGGCCATCAAGGAGCATGTCACAGGAGTTATTTTAAAAATATTAAAAAGACTTTTCATCGGAATGTCAAGTGGCGTTACAGACACCACATTACTACTCATTCAAGTCATACATCAATGCCTGTTCCTTGTCCCCAACACTGGAAAAGCAATTTTCCATTGCTTAGACTACAATTGTGCATCAGTCTTTAATTTACTTGAACTGAGCTGCTGACACAGGGATACAGGGAATTTTCAGTAGATTGTAGCATTTCATCTAATTTATTTGTGTAGTTTATTTTTATTTTTTTATATTATTTACTTAAATGTAAATAATAGATTTCTCATTTCATTAAATGTATGTAGACTGTTTATATATTTGTTTAACATTTATTTTTAATTTGTTTCAGTTGAATTATATTTAAAAGAAATCTGTTTTAAAAAAAAAAAAAAAAAAAAAAAAAAAAAAAAATGCATTCTTTCAAAGTTAATGATACTCATAATAATTGCCATTATGATTTTTGCAATAATCGAGCAGCCCTAGTCCACACTAGCTGCCATCATTAAAACAAAATCAGACAAATCTTTAATTAGCTATAAGTATTAATTTATAATATTTTACAGTAAACCTTTAGACATGTTTTGATGCCACTGCTTTAAAAGTGTCTAAAAGACATGTGTTCCTGGCCAAGGATTCTGGCCAAGTGGTTTTGTACATCCTATATATGTGTCAGTGAGGGCATGATTTGCAAAGTTCTCATTGACTTGGGGGGAGGGTCCAATTTATCTCTGCCCCATCAATATAAGCAAAGCACCAGTTACTCTAGGTGTCCTATAGGTAGCTCTCACTTGCCCTCAGGTCTGATGTGCTGCTCACATGAGACTTTATATTATGAACAGAAAGCATCGTTTCTCAGCTGAGCTTGTTATTGGCATGAGCATAGTGATAAAAAAAAAAGTGATCACTTAAATAGCATGATTTACAAATTTTACTGGCAATTTAATTGACTACATTTTGATCCTAAAGTGAAAGCTCTCCATATGTTACCAATTCATCATGCACCCATACCTGCGGACCAGCGCAGCTTATTTTGCAGATGTCGCAGTAGTGCAGCTGAGGCTGCTTGGGAGGACCTTTGGGCTTCTGGACCTTGTTTTGATGAAACATAGGCTTCTTGTATGCGCTGACGGCAGAACCTGAGACCATGCTGTTCCCAGTGGCACTCCAGGAGGTGCCAGTGAGTTGTTTAACAGGTGGTGGCTGGGCTTGCTGCTGGGGAGGCTGGGGCTGGTGTGTAGGGGGTGGAGGTTGTTGGGAGGGAGGAGCTTGGGGTTGAGTCTGTGGGGGGCCCAACTGTTGGGTAGGCTGGTAATATGTTGCAGTGGACGTGTAGCCAGTAGACTCGTAACTGGAGTAGCTGAGACCTGCAGAAGTGGACAATGGGGTCAGGCAAAGAGCAACATTGTGAACCGATACCATAGAGCAAGCTCACATGATGCATTCTGAACGCCTGCCAAATGAAAGCCCCCCCACCACAAACCCACCCCAACCCCACCCCTTGGACTTACCAGAGTAAGAAGTGGCAGATGTGGAGTTGTAGGAAGAGCTGGGTGTGTAGGTTGATATGGGGTTGGGTGGCTGTGGCACACTGGTCGATGCTGGGTAAATGCTGTAACTGGTGGACACAGAGCTGGCGGGAGGAAGCGCTTTCAAAGCTGGGGCCTGTCTTTGAGGAGGTGGCTGGCTGTACACTGTGCTTACAGGCCTATAGCCACTTTTCAGACCTGCAGGAAAACAACATTATCTGTGAACATCAGCTTTGAGCCACGTTAGCAGAAGTTAACTATGGCTGAAACGTAAACAATTCTTCAAACTGCAATTTACATAGCAACTGCCTTACCAAAAATGACTGGATAAATTAAATATGACTGCAAGTATACATGTACTATTGTTAGATGTATATTATGGTTAAATGTTTGTTTATGGCATTTATATTGTGTGCAAGTAGCACTGCAGTTTTAAGGTGACTAAGGTCACTCTTTTTCATGTGTAAAAGAGGCATCAATGTTATGTTGAACATTTTAAGAGAAGTATTAGAAAAGCTTTTTAAAGGCTGCCAATTCTGGCTGCATGGTGTCAATGCATACTAAATATTAATACCAAATATACTAAATATTAATCACAATGCATTTAGTGATTGCAAAACAACCCTTGACAAAAGGTTGACCTGCTATATATCACATGATTCATCAAAACATTCCAGCTTGTCTATGGCCCGTCATGGCACAACAAAATTTTTTGTTCTGTTAGCATCTATTCTGTATCCTTCAGTAAAAGGGAAGTCATCAGCCTTTGCAATAATGATGAGGTCACTAGCCAATAGTATGTGCATGACCCTAATCAGAACGCAGTAAACATTTCAAGTAAAGGAGAGGCCAAACGCAGATCACCTGGCTGAAAGTAGGCTTCTGCTGGAGTGCGCTGAGCCGGGGCCATGTTCGTCTGATAGTACTGTTTGTTCTCATAACTGCTAGCTGACACTGGCCGTCCATAGCTGTAGCTCTCCTGGTTTAATTTAACAGGGGAGCATTTACTATGGCGATCAGATGAGACATTATACTGACAGGTACACACAGGAAAAGTGAGCTTGGCGGCAGGGTCGGGGAGTACTGCATCATAAGGTAAAACTGGCTATAATTTACCATCAATTTACAAATCTATCTTTCAAGAAGCCAAAATATAGAAAAAACACTTTAGAAATTAATTGCAGTCTTAACGCAAAGGGGGAAAATAACCAGAAATCACATAAACTACCATCCAAAGACGCATTCAAATACCAGCAGATGACAAAATAAACCATGAAAACCAGAAGCAGGGACATATCCGTTACTAATTTGACATGAAGTGAGTAGAAATAACACTAACTGCTTCTGTGAAGACCTGATAGGTCTGTGGTGTGGTGGCTGGCTGTGGTGCTGTTTCCTGTTGGCGGTATCCATAATCTGGACCAGGATGGGTCTGGTAGGCAGGATAGGCTGGAGACGCCACCGGCCGGGCGGTCTGGGCAGCAGCAGGAGCATATGAGGCCGTGACCGCATGGGCGACACCAGCGGCAGGCTGGACACTGTAACTAGCAGTGGTTTGATGGGAGTACGCAGGGGCCGGTTGGGTGCTGGAAAAGGTCAAAGCAAATTTGTGCCATTTCAGGAAAAACATACAGCCTAGTGGCTCTTCAATTAAAAACCCTCGATTATTCTGATAAAAGAATGCAGATAACAGAGAGGATTTGAGAGCGTCTTTCATGATGTACAAAATACACAGCTATGAATGGGGTAGGTTGGAAAGAATGGACACCGGGAAAAGATAGTCGAGACACACATTAACCGTGACATCACTGACACTGGTCTAAATATTGACAAATACCAAGTTTTCATAACAGTGTCAGTATCCATACAGGACATTAAAGTATTAGGAATTTGGGAAATGATGAGAAAGTACTATTTTATCAAATACGAGAGAAAGACTAAAATTAGGAGCCTACCTTCCACAGAATGTCATTTAGATAATGCAAGACAATACTCTTTAACATGTTCCTATACCTTGCAACATCTATCTGGCAAGCTAAGGTAGTTAGCTGACCGACTAACAACATTCAGGGTTTGATAGTCACTAAAAAGGTAGCCTAGCTAGCTAAAAGCTCAGATTTTTCACACTTCGTATGTGGAATGGGTGGGTACATGTGTTCGCTCTGAGTAATCATTATATGACAACAACAAAGAGGACAAAATTACAATTTAGTAACCAGCTATCGGTTTGTATTTCTTTCCAACAGCACGGTAGGCTAGCTAGCTAGTTAGCTAGGTAACCTGACTGACTTTCTGGCTGGCTAGCTAGCTTAGCAAATTAACTTGCTTCGCTAACTGATCTGGCTCTTCTGGTCGTTAATAACAAAAGATGCTGTTAAAGATGCTGATAAACATCTTACAATTGCATAACAAGGCAGACGCTTACTGCACGCAAGTTCCGCTCTAGATTATTACCTGTATTGCGGGCCGGCTCCATGCGTGAATCCATAATAATTACTAGCAGCCATTTTAAGCAACTTCAGCACCAGTGACAGAGCATGTTGTCACGTGCCTTTTACCTTTCCACTAGCCTGTTTAACTGTTTGTAGGCACACATCTTGACAGCATCTCAGTTCAGAAAGCAATCTGACAAAATATCTGTTTTGTTTCTTAATTAGTAAATTGATTTAAAGGCTCATTGCATAATGACGAAAATTCAGTGCGACTCCTCGATACTGACATTCTGTTAACATTGTAATTTATTATTTGTGGAATTTCTAACCAGATTATTTTATGCGGATTTTCTATGCGATGTGGACAATGTATGCAAAGTAGTTTTTTTTACTGTTTTATGATAGCCTTGTCGTTGCTTCTTGTTTGCATGATTTGACCTTTGTTTGTATTTACTTTGTTTGGTAAGGTTAATTGACATGCACTGATCGTTGAGCTGACTGATTGCTGTGACATTGTTGCTTTTCCTTCGTCTGAGGACATTCCGACTGAAAATGAACACTTCTTGTAGGAGAGCGCCATCTAGAGTTTAAAAGGTTGAAGCGAAGGAAATCAGTGATTCCAGTGGTCCAGAAAAGAATGTGTACATTGCGAATGAATTGATGTACGAATTATCCATTTCCGACTCCAGGACGACATTTGTAATTTAAAAGAAACAGGGCTGCACAGTACACAAACATTGATATGATCAGGAGCGGACAACAACATTACAGGAAATTACTAAGCTCCTGAAGTAAAAATCGGATGCAAATATTAAAACTGCGCTCACGTGTTTCATTGTGTGGAGTTAAACACAGAGAATCCACATGGGAAGAACAGAAGGAAGTTCTGTGTACATGTATAACATGTGTATGTGCACCTGTATTGAGCGCTGGACCCAACACAGTGAACCCAGAGGAAAAAACTGTCTTCTATATGTCAATACAGCTCATTCTATTCTGTTCTAAAATGCAGTCACTAGATTTTACCAAACTGGTTGACGTTTTTTGTTTTGTTTTGTTTGGGTTTTTTTCTTTGTTTGGTTTTGGTTTTAATTTGTCTGTGATAAAATTGAATTGCATGATTCCACAAAGAAATGGTGAAATATGTATTTTTGATTATATATCTTATATTTTTTACATATCTTATTCATTCAGTACTGTTATAATGACTATAATGACAGCACTGATCCATTTGTGCCACTTCAAATAAAACAGGAATGACAAAAAGCATGCTGTACAGGATTAGTAAGGACAACTGTTTTAAATAAGGTTTTTTCTATTGCTGTCAGATATCATTAGTGTTAGCAAAAATAAATGCTTACTACTCCAACAAAGGATTAGACGGTTATGACCTTGCAAAACACTAATAGTATAGACTGACCTTTATCTAAAAGACTTATGCAATCAATTAATAAATTATATATGAATTAACTTGATTTTCAACATTTAATTTTTTTAAGTATGGGAGGTCATTAATGCAATGTTTTATATAGCTGTTCATATTTTGTGGTTTTGTAAACAGAAAATAAAGGTTTGATTATGTGTGTGGTCTTATAGCACCCTCCCACCTCCCCAGACTAGTGCTTACTATTGGACCACGCAGAGGAGAGAGATGAGTGACAGGACGATACATTCCCCAGGCCTGGAGTAATTTTAAACAGTGTCAAATGCTGTAATGGAATAAAGAAATTCACACATCATTACAAATCGTGGTAATGCATGATCCAGAATATTGTTTTCAGAGTGCTGCTGGGTGGGAGCAAGCAGATTGGCAAATAAAATGTTAATTAATTTCACTTTTGGTGTTCATGTACAATCTCAAAAATTTATCCCAGATTGAAACTTTTTTATGATCACATCTAAGGTGTGTATTAGTCTACAAAGATTGTTAAAAATGTGGTTTATTATAAAGGACGCTGAAATGTCAATACATGAAATGCACAATTAGAAAAGCTTAGGCTAAAGCTTCTCCCTTGGCAAAAAAAGTGCTTGGCAAAGAAAGAGCAAAAGGATCTTTTGCCTGCTGACCTGGGATCAGTAACAGTGTGTCTTTCCGTGTGCCTCCTCATGCGGCCCCCATGCAGAAGAATAAAGGGGAGCAGGTGCAGCTCTCTCCTTAAATGGTAATAAGCCACGTCATGTGACGCATGCAGGAGCCAACAACACAGGCTCACCAGGAAAATGGAGGCAGGGCAGGCATAGAGAAACAGACAACGCAGCTTCAGCAACACAGGGCAAATATCCCTGAGAAGTGATGATTTAGACAGTCAGCACATTTAAAACCATGACATTTCGCAAAACCACTGAATAGCAGACTGCAGATAAAAAGAGGAATCACAAGAGTCTTCATTTTTCTCACCTTAAACAAGAAGGTAAGTGAATGATCAGCATTGATTTCTTCTGTATTTGATTTCTGTTTATGGCCTTTTTTGAAAATCAGGCTGCATTATTATTAGAGGAATATCTGTTTCTCTTTTAGCAGGATTAAGAATAGTGTTCTGTTACATTGTCAACAGTGCTATTTCCTGAGCAAAGCCACCAAAACAAGCCGTCAAAACAAAAGCCCTGTTATAATGTAATATTGGCTTAAGAAAATCTAGTCATATAATATACTTCGTCCTAAACAGTAGGTTCATGCATCTGAGTGCTAGTAGAAGAAAAAATTAGCATTTGATGAAAAAAAAAAAAAAAAAAAAAAAAAATCAGTGTTACGGTGTTGTGCTGTGCTTAGTTAACAGTCATTCCAATAGCTATGCCTCTCTCTATCCTTTCATTCTATCCTGGATGCTTGCAGTGTGGGAGGCAGGTGTGTGCGTGTGCGGTTGTGTGTGCGGTTGTGTGTGTGTGTGCGGGTGTGTGTGTGTGTGTGTGGGGGGGGGGTGGTAGGTTAAGCAGCACTTTGTAAGAATTGAAGCAGCTGCAGTCCCCCCACACCACTAACCCCCCTAGCAGGACACTGATGATGAGGTGCTGCTAGCTGCTAATTACCATATCACTCACTCAGCTCCATTAAACACAAGGCTCATTCAGCGATTGGTCAGGGTTGTAAGATGGGATAGTTCAATAAATAGTCTATCTGTCTCCCTTGGTCCTTCTAGTCCCATCCTGGTTTAGTATGTGATGTTGCAGGCTGCAGTTATCTGAGATCTCAATGTTGTCTGTGTGTGTAAGGAAACTTCCAGAGGAGGGTGATATGGAGTCTTCCTCTGTGCTTGGAGAAGGGAGAACATGTAAGTCCACCTGTGCAGAAAACCCCATCCATACTTCATAGTACAAAAAAAAAGATGGTGGAGTCAAGCCCTTTATTCAATTACACAATTACTGCTAAATTCCTCCTGTCTCCCACTATAACCATTAAGCAAAGCGATGGATTTAGAAGCCAGCTGTGATTGTAATTCTAAAATAGGCATGCCTTTTCATCATACAGCTCCCCCGAACTCCCTGCATATCGGAGGTGCTGGTGGTGGTTCGACTCACAGGAAGCGCCGCACACTCGTAGCACCAGACATGAACCTGTCTCTGGATCAGAGTGAAGGATCTCTGCTGTCCGACGACTTCCTGGACACGCCTGATGACCTGGACATTAATGTTGATGACATTGAAACTCCGGATGAAACAGACTCCCTGGAGTTTATCGGCAACGGCAACGACCTAGAATGGGAAGGTCAGCTTTGCACTGGTTACTACAATTTTTTACTCTTTTGTTGATCGTCTTCTTTAGGTACAGTGTAGTTGTGTAGACAACTGCATACTGGTATACAGACAACTGCAGTTTTTCTTGTTTCTCTGGAAACCTTGTGTACTACAGTTCTCATTATCTTACATGACATTACATTACATTTCAGTTACTTGCTGGATTCTTACTTGCTGGCTGTAGTGCTGCTCCCATGTAGTGTGTGCATCGTACATTTCCAGATGACACACCGGTAGCCTCTGCTAAACCGGGTCCTACTGATGGGGCCGATGATGTGGGTGAGGGCGCCGGGAATGGCCGTCTCTGGAGGACAGTAATCATCGGCGAACAAGAGCACCGCATCGACATGCAGGTCATTCGACCGTACGTGCGGGTCATCTCTCACGGAGGTGAGTCCACATGGCCCACGTTCCCAGCTTCACGGGTAATGGTTACACTATGACCCCCACCCCACCCCCAGCACACACACACACACACAAGCTCTACTACAGTGCCACTTCATTTTTTCTGCTCTCATCTTGCAGGTTACTATGGCGAGGGTCTGAACGCCATCATTGTGTTTTCAGCATGCTACCTGCCTGATAGTAGCTGTCCAGATTACCATTACATCATGGAAAATCTTTTTTTGTAAGCAACTGCCTGTGCTGTTCTACATATGGAATAGTTATGCATTCTGAAGTGTTGCCCATGTAGTCATAAAGCGTTTTGTGTTTAGCATTGTGTCAGGTGTCCTTCAGTATACCCACTAATCATACAAACAGCTCTGAAATACCCATGCCTGAAAAAACAGATTTCATTATCTGAAATACCCATGCCTGAAAAAACAGATTTCACTATCACCTTAGTTTGTATGTTCCCTCTCTGTAATGACTACTATGTTAATCTATGCTTTGTCATCCCCCCTCTCATACCTCTTCTGTACAAAGGTATGTAGTGAGTAGTCTGGAGATGCTAGTAGCTGAAGATTACATGATAATCTACATGAATGGGGGAACCCCACGTAGTAAGATGCCTGGCATCAGCTGGCTAAAAAAGTGCTATCAGATGATCGACAGAAGGTAAGCACTCTTCCAAATGCTTGTCCATTATGAATTTTAACATGCGGGTGCATGTGAAACCAAAGCCACAGGGAAATAGGCTTGAGATGACCATTAAAATAACATGTAAATGTTTGTTTACAGATTAAGAAAGAACCTCAAGTCTCTGATTATTGCACATCCTTCTTGGTTTATACGCACTGTCCTGGCCATTTCCAGACCCTTTATCAGGTACGACCCTCATCTCTATAATTAGTTTTAATTGGCAGAAATATTGATGCAAGCAGAGACTTTATTATATGTTTTAAAACCAACGTATATTAAGACAGGTCTGTTTCTGGTTGTAATAATACTCTTATAAAAAAATAAATAACTCTTATTAAAGAAAAATATAAATACAACAAAAACATTAGCTGACTTCAACCATAATAACACCAGGCCGCTGTTGCCACTGTGACATAATATAGTTAAAGGTTAATGGTAGTACAGTAAGTCACTACAACTTTCCTGAAAATTTAAATAGAAAAGCATTGTTTAATGTGACAAACATTCATAACATAAAAAGTCTCCCAAATGTAGGTATGAAGCTGTGAAGCTACACTATATAGGTAATATTTCTTTTCTTTGGGCAGTGTGAAGTTCATGAATAAAATTCGCTACATACACAGCTTAGAGGAACTAGAGCAGATTGTTCCCATGGAGCATATTCACATCCCTGAGTGTGTTGTACAGTAAGTCCGCCACATCAATAAGCAGCCATAGGCTGAACAAAAATGGCTGTAACCACCATATTGATGCTTGTGATTTAAGACTTCTTTCTAGAGTCATTTGCTGTTTGCTCCTTTCAGGTATGATGAAGAAAGGATCAAGGCACGAAAAGAACGGTACTGCTTATCAACTGATTTTAATTGTGACATTAATGTTAAGCTGGAATACCTGGTTTGTATAAATGTGAGTTTGAACTGGGCAGAATCTCAAAAAGCTAATTTACCCATGATGCTCTTGTCTGTTTAGAATGGAGCAGGAAGAGAGAGAGCATCAGCCACAAGAACAGGAAGAGTCAGTCATTAAAGACAGGTAAGTGGATACAGAAATCAGTAATTAATCACTGCAGAATTATTTACGATGTGGTC
This sequence comes from Tenebrosternarchus preto, assembly GCA_025802075.1. Lineage (NCBI taxonomy): Eukaryota > Metazoa > Chordata > Actinopteri > Gymnotiformes > Apteronotidae > Tenebrosternarchus > Tenebrosternarchus preto. The sequence goes on from JAOYMR010000024.1 coordinate 4,915,926, forward strand.
ATTTGTCATCACTGTTGCTGGCTGTGGCAATAAATAAAAAATTAATTGTTCCATCTGTCTCCAGATCAACAACAGAAACAAACGTTGAGGAGCCAGTCCTGTGAGTGAGACAGCTGCAGGGCCTTTCAGAAAAAGTCACTTAAATGCTGATCTAAGGCCAGCTTCCTCCAAGGCCAGATCTAATGCCAGAGTCCAGTTATACAAATCACTGACTGTTCTTAGATCAGCAAAAAGGGTCACTTTTACTGAATGTATAGAAGGAAGGACAGCAAGACACAATATTCTAAGGCTACTCACAATTTCCACTAGATGGCACTTCACCAAGAAAAATGTTTCTGTACTCTGTAGCAGGATGTGTAACCTCCACAGTGGTATTCTCTGTACTGCAACTCCCAAGTGATCCATCCCTAAATCTGCTGAGTTCTGCTTTCCAACTCTGCCATTGGTCAGTGCCATGTAAAGGAATGTCACATCACCTACCTGTACAAAAACATGGGTGTGTCTGCTCAAAAGCGAGGTTTAAAGCGATGCATGCAACATTCTGGACCATTGTGATGGTCATTCTTTAAATCATGTACATTCGCCTGGCTGGAATGTATTATTATTATTATATTCTGTTTTGAAGCTTGTTTGTATAGGTTTTCCATTTTAGAATTTGGAGGCCTTATTTGGAAATGAACGCTTTCTTCCACTGTTATCATTGTCAATCGTCAGCTTTTAAAGGTAATACTTCAGAAACAGATAATAATTTCAGAGAAGTGCCCATCAATACTTGCTGAAAAAGTGGTTTGGCACAGATATGTTCAAAGGGAATTTTAAGTTGCCTCATGTTTTGACTGTTTCAAAATTAAACACGCCAGTATGTGTATAGCATCAAATTGGCCTTCTATCCTTATTTTTTTGGTATATTTCTTGCATTTTGCTTAATAAATGTATATATTCCCAATAATATTTTTTTCACACACAGAATGATTTTTCATATGAATAAGTCTTAAAAGACCTTAAAGCTTAACATTCATGGAACAATCACTTTCTTTTTTTGTGTGGTAAGTAAATTGTGGTTTGTACATGGTACTGAAAGGGTTTGTAAATTCTCTTGTTAACTGAAGGAAACTTTGGTGAATATTTGGCGTGTGCTGTGACCACATATACACATGCAACATAACATTGGCTACTTCAGCATATTTACCCACAAGTTACATCACACAGCTGTTAACTTAAATAAACAGACTTTCACTACTGCTACAGCTTTTGTATATTGTGGTTGGCTAACAGCGTGTATGTTTGTGAGTGCATCTGTGCATGCTCGTGCTTGTGTGCACATTTTATATGTGTTCATCTGTCAGGGTATCTTATGTTTAGTGATGAAACAGATTATTTAATACTTACCATTCTTGCTTATACTGATGACATTTAGTGTTTTTCAAGGGTGAATTGCAGGAGTACAGCAATTTTAACATATATATTCCTCAAATGGCCAGGTACCACTAATTTATAATAATTACTTTGTGAAAATGTACCCGTTCTCGACTATAACCAGACAAAATAAACACCAGATGCATGTTCTTTGACCAGCTGAATTTTAAGTGACTATGTCACATGTCAGAAAATGTATGATTCTAAAATGTTGAAAATGTGATGGAGCATCATATTCAAATTGAATATTTGAGAACATAATTGTGTTTTGTGCACAGGCACACTGTAGGTTTTATTCTAATATTTTGGATTACTGGGTAGAACTGTCCAGCAACCAAAGATATTACCCAAAGATATTTTGCTCAGATTTTTCCTTTTGTTACTCAACAAGTTTTGCATATAGTATAACCATCTAAACACTTAAAACTGGACTTATTACAATACCAATCAGTTAATTACCATTATGTCTTGAATATAAACTTGAAATATTGCATATTTCAAACGGAAACAAAGCTAGTTTGTTGTATTTTTAAAACAATTGACATTACCTATGAATACTGTTCTTTGCTAAACCTTAAGAATTACATGATCTATGTTATAAATTTACATTTCTGCTATGTAGACTTTTTAAACTTCTCTATATCTATACCATGTGAGCTGGATGCAAATATAGAACATGAGGTGCATGAACAAGCAATGTCATGTCAAAAACTGTTCCATTAGACATTTACAGTACCACATACTAGATAAGATATAGGCAAGTCTTAATCAAAATAGCATTTACTGAAACTTCTGGTATAGACATTAACTACTATCATGTTGGGGTTTGAAACTTGTACAGGTTTGCTTAGTATGAATTAATAAAGAGTGAAAACCTGTTAGATTCAAAGAACAGCCATAATTCAAGTGTTCCTTGTAGTGAAATTGTCTTTTTTTGTCCAGAGCATTGAAATACAAATGCCACTGATGAGAATTCTAGTGTAATGCATGGTATAAACTTTTTTGTTTTTTTGTACACTACCCAGAACACTCCATGTGAAAAGTATGTTGTAATTGTTTTCTTTGTGGCGAGTCTTTAAGGTAATGTGTTTTTTTAATTAAAACAAAAACAAATTTCTCAATATTTCACTATTAACACAATGTTGCCCTCTAGTGGATAAATGAAATTCCTATTCAGATATGAATTATTGTTCAATATCTTATTCAAGTTTACTAAGAAAATGTTATAGCAAGATTAGATTCCGACCCAGACTAAATTCCCCCTTAGGTTTACATAACTTTCTATATTCACTTATGCTAACTTCAATATGCTTAATAAACATAGGCTAATTAAAATATGATTTAGGAAATAAGACCCTCCTACTAATGGAGTTGTTTTATTTCAAATTCACATTAAGAAACAAAAAGAAAACACCAATGAACATTTTTGATAAAGCCTGAACAGCTAACCAAATGAACATCTCCATTTTAAATCTCCTCTCCTTCTTCTTCCTCTCCTTCAACAGAATCAATTCCCACCTCCTCATAATCTTTCTCCAGAGCAGCCAGATCTTCACGTGCCTCAGAAAACTCGCCCTCCTCCATTCCTTCTCCGACATACCAATGCACAAAAGCTCTCTTTGCATACATCAGATCAAACTTGTGATCGAGACGGGCCCAGGCCTCAGCTATGGCGGTGGTGTTACTCAACATGCAGACAGCCCTCTGGACTTTGGCAAGGTCACCCCCTGGAACCACTGTTGGTGGCTGGTAGTTGATCCCAACCTGGTAACATTGGCAAAATTTAGTTTAATACCACCAGTTCTAACACAGAAACTTTCAGAAGTGATCATTCAAAAAATTAAACACTTCTATTATCTGTTAAGATGAGAACTATAAAAAATAAATAATAATTATCAATGAGAGGTACACTAGTTTGCCTCCTAAAACAAGTTTACCTTGAAGCCTGTGGGGCACCAGTCAACAAACTGAATGGTCCTCTTGGTTTTGATAGTTGCAATGGCAGCATTCACATCTTTAGGAACCACATCACCACGGTACAACATGCAACAGGCCATATACTTTCCGTGACGAGGGTCACACTTCACCATCTGATTGGCAGGCTCGAAACAAGCATTTGTGATCTCTGCAACAGACAGCTGCTCATGGTACGCTTTCTCAGCCGAGATGATCGGTGCGTATGTGACAAGCGGGAAGTGGATGCGTGGATAAGGGACCAAGTTGGTCTGGAACTCTGTCAGGTCGACATTGAGGGCACCATCAAAGCGGAGAGAGGCTGTGATTGAAGAAACAATCTGACCAACAATCCTGTTGAGATTGGTGTACGTGGGCCGATCGATGTCCAAGTTGCGGCGGCAGATATCATAGGTGGCCTCGTTGTCCACCATGAAAGCACAGTCAGAGTGCTCGAGTGTGGTGTGAGTGGTCAGGACGGAATTGTAGGGCTCTACTACTGCTGTGGAAACCTAAAAGATTAACCATGCACAGAAATAATAGAAAGATCTTTACACTGTCAACACATTTGCAGAAGGACTGGCATTTTAAGGTGAAATACCACAAGTATGCCAAAAAATGCTACTTCTAAACCCAATGCAAGAGTATATTTACAGAATCTATAAAAATTGTCAATAATAACACATACATAAAACAGTTCTGCAGTATAATGAAATATGAGGCAATGTGAATACTGTCCAATACCTGGGGTGCAGGGTAAATGGCAAATTCAAGTTTGGATTTTTTTCCATAGTCCACTGACAATCTTTCCATCAAAAGAGAGGTAAAACCTGAACCTGTGCCACCACCAAAGCTGTGGAAGATGAGGAACCCCTGGAGCCCAGTGCACTGATCAGACTGGAAAATAAAAAGGCAGAAATAGGGGGAAATATGCTAAATACAATTTTATATTCACACTTCCTTAAAATGTCTTCCAGGTTGACATGACTGAAGAAATAAACCTTACTAGTTTGCGAATGCGATCAAGTACCAGGTCAACAATTTCTTTGCCAATGGTGTAATGGCCTCTTGCATAATTGTTGGCAGCATCTTCCTTGCCAGTAATAAGCTGCTCAGGGTGAAAAAGTTGTCTGTATGTTCCAGTGCGAACCTCATCTTTAAATGGGAAAAAAACAAAGCCACACTCTTGCATTATACATACATGCATACATCCGATGATATTTCAGGTAAGTACACTGTAGGACAGCAGAGAATTTAAAATCTAGTGAAGTACACAAGGTTTCCAAAGAAACAGGATGTTTCAGACAGAAGTCCTTCATTATAATAATGTGGAACCTCGGCTAGCGAACGCCTTCGACAGCAAACATTTCGGATAACAAACCAAAAATTTCTTTAAAAATTTGCACCGGATACCAAACAAAATTTGGATATTGATCAGCCACGTCACCCACAACATGACCGACCAGCATCTCAGACCAAGCATCATTTGCGCTCGGTCGTTCATTATCTTTATCTGTGCGCATCCTTCTTATTTAGTGATTTTTGTGCTTTATTTTAATAATACAGTATTGCCCTCAATCATCATGGCAATTGTTTGTAGAAAAGTCTTTCTCTAACAGTGCGATAGGCAATAGGAGCCTAAACATGTTCAATGATAATGTGATGTCGCATTACTGAAAAGTGTTAAAAAAAGGCAGAAGCAACAGACACTGGACAAGTTTTTTCCTTCAACCTCAAAGCAACAAAAAAGGGAAATATTTTCTTATGTTTAAATGCTTTCTTTAATGTTTTTATGTTTAACTCCAATTTTATTGTATTATAACTGTTCTCATTTAAAAAACATACCTATATAGCCTGTAACTTTCATATATTAGCGAGTCAACAGGTGCTGGGAACCAATTAAATCTATTTCCTTTATTTCTTATGGGGAAAACTGTTTCGGATACCAACCAACTTTCCAGAATGGATTGTGGTTGTTAGCCGAGGTTCCACTGTATATAATATATATGAAACCTTGTGTACGTCACTAAATTTTTAAAATTGTGTGTGTGTATATATATATATATAAATATATATATGTGTGTGTGTATGTATATACACACAGATCTGAATTAGGACCTGTCCAGTTTCATATATACACACTCACAGACCTTGTGTAGCTGTGTATGTGTATTTAGGGAAACCTTAAATAATAAGAAAATTTATGCATATTCAACTTATTAACATTTTTCTAAATTTCGTGTTGGAAACTATTAACGCTAAACTAGAGAATTAGAAAGGTACGTTTACCAACAACAGTTGGTTCGAGGTCCACGAACACTGCTCTTGGAACATGCTTTCCCGCGCCCGTCTCGCTGAAAAATGTGTTAAATGAGTCATCTCCTCCTCCGATAGATTTATCACTTGGCATCTGGCCATCAGGCTGGATGCCATGTTCAAGACAGTACAACTCCCAACAAGCATTTCCGATTTGTACGCCTGCCTGCCCAACGTGGATCGAGATGCATTCGCGCTGTATGGAGGCAAAAATATGAATTTAAAGAAAAATATACTTAATGAGTTACTATGTCCTAGGTCATTCTATTACATAGTTACCTATCTAGGTGACTTCAAATATTCCTCGCCGGACTGATTTAGCTATAACTAACCTAACTTACCTAAATTAACTATCTGGCTAATCTGGCTATCCAGCTAAAATGTACAATACTGTAAACCATCGTGCTTAATTTTGACATCGTCACTAGCTGTTAACTTGGGAGCTAACGTTAGCTAGCTAGTCGCTAGCGAACCCGCCCATCATTTTCGAAGATAAATTAACGTAGCATAAATACGTCCTTACCTGCCATACACTACTAAATGAGTCACTTACCATTTTTTAGCTTTTGGTGAGAACCAAAATGGTACAGTCCTTGTCTAAAACCTGTTGACTTTCCTGGGGTATAACACCTTGAAAATTTCAACGTGTAACTGCAAACGTTGAACTAAAAAAGACGTTATAAAGATCAACGGTTGAATTAGCCCCGCCTGCTATAACATTTATTGGCCTGTTTAATGAAAATTACAATACTAAAATGTCAGTCATTTGTGTAATAGATGCCATTGGTTACATACGATATATATTGTGCGCATGAACAGAAAAAAAGCATTTTTTAAATTCAAAAATTTGTTTGCGTGTTAGCCGTTTATCTGGTTTAATGGAACGCTAGCAAGCCATATAGAGGCCACTCCAAGTATTTCCTAACTCTCGTACTGGTTTAAATTAAGCAGAAATTAAGTTAATCACAACGTATCCACTTCTTAATACCTTATCTAACTACGGTAATAAATATATCAAAATTCACTTGGTTTTAAATAGCTAGCTAACAGCCTTATCCAAGCATATACTCTATTGTAGTAATTTGTCAGTAATCCATCTTCTATTAGGTTTCTCTGTAGTCCATTATAATAGAATGTATGTAATCTTTAATTTTGAAAAAAAAAATTGAAAAATTATTTTATTAACATTGAAAATCACCGCATGCCATGTCCTCTACAGCACTCTTACTAAAAAATATTTTGAGGAACTTTGAGTTTATGTCAGATCAAACAGTCACTAAGGATGACCAAATGTTCTGTATGAGACTTGTGCCCTACATCCAATGTCCCACTGATATTTTTCTAGGAAAGCAGAGTACCCCTCACCTGT
>JAOYMR010000024.1:4936193-4947613 GCA_025802075.1 Tenebrosternarchus preto
AGTTAACAATTAAATGCAGAGAAAGAGAGAGAGAGACCATGGTATACATAATAGAGCACAGCATAAACATTCTTACACCTAATGTGCTGGCATGCCGATATTTTTTTCCAGTATATATTTTTTTCAAGTATATATTTTTTTCTAATATATTTTTTCTTTCACATTAACCTAATGTGCTGGCATGCCAATATTTTTTCCCAGTATATATTTTTTTCAAGTATATATTTTTTTCTAATATATTTTTTCTCAGTATATATTTTTTGGTTTTCAAACATCAAAATCAGTCAGTACAAGGCCTGGAAAGTCACAAGTGTCTTGTATACAAAATGTGCAAAAATTAAGAGAGTGAAAATAAGTTCAGTACAGCCTCTGGAATGCTGAGGGAGCATTTATCAAGCTCAAGTGCATCATTACTTTAAAATGCTACAGTGTTATTGAATGGAACCCCCTTGTCTTTGTCCTGGGAGTTGCTCCCAAGCGAGTTGTTAAGCAAGGAAATATTATATCTGCTTGGAATCATGGTTTTGGTAGCAAAAAAAAATGATTACCGTACATTGGTACAAATTTTTGCCCCCCACTGTTGAAGAATGGAAAGATAGACTGGTGAAGGTTTATATTATGGAAAAAATAACAGCAAAATTAAACCTAACCACGGATTTATTTAAGAAAAGGTGGAAACCATTGATAACATACCTGGAACTGACAATATAGCCTGTTAAATTATGTATTTAAGTGCTTAAGTGAGGGCAGACAGGTGGATATGTGAACATGGGTATATGTGCATAGATGAATGTATACATGTACCGATATAAATTATATTGATATGTGTTTTATTGTAATTCTTATTTTTTCCTCCTTTCTTCTGCTATAATCCCTCCAAGCTGTCAAGAATTTGTTTTCTAAGATCTCCGCCTGCCAAGATGTTCTTGTTGTTTATGATCAATCGCTCATTCTGTTGTACCGAAAGACTATTTATGACTTAATGTGCAATATAATACTCTGGAATGTATACAGAATATTTCTATCCTAATAATAAAAGATATCAAAGATGTTCAAAGGAAAAAAAAATGCTACAGCGTTACAATGCTAGTGATAAAAGAAGTTTTCTATTTGTCTTCTTCTACTAAGTCTACTTGCCAAAATGTTTTAGTCCATTGCAATCCATCCTTAGTCCATCTGATATTGAATGCAGAATCTATAGCTTCCTTTCTTCTAGCACCAGAGGAAATATTCATGGAACCAATAAACCAAGTAATTTTTATCTAGTCTTTCCTTAACTTCTCTATCTGTGGAAATTTGGTGGTAAATCAACTGTGTAATGAATTACTCATGTAGTTGAGGGTGATGGCTGTTCTCCAAATAACCACGATTAAGTATTTATAGCCTATAGGTAAATTTAATCCAAGAATGATTTTCTCTGATGTTAGCCAGTTACTTGGTTTAGGTAGTTTAGGATTGCTGTACATATTATTAATCTAGTATATTCTCCTCTGCCCCCTAAAATCTATGCTTCCTTCAAAATGTGTCATGTGTGTGTTTTTGACACTTGCTTGCCAGTCCAGTCAAACTAGGCGTGTTCTTATTTGCGTTGGTGTGGTGTAGGTTATTCTTTTACAGATTTTCATTTCCATTTTGCTTTTCTGTGTCCAACATAGATACCTGGTTTTAGTCCAGTTTTTAAAAACCCTTTCATTATTAACAGGATTTAAAATTGTATTTTTTTTTTTTATTTTTTTTTTTTACTGTATTTAATAAATTAACAATTGTTTTTAATTAACAAATTAATACAACTGGGATTTAAGATTTATTTTCAGTATAACAAGCTTTACTGGTATTTTGTGTGAGTTTCATTATGAACATATCCAATCTGCTGGTGTTAGGGCTTTATGGCCAAAGGTGCACAAGTAGCTACATGTTGAGATTTTACATCGGGCTTGAGGTAATGAAACAGATCTTTTCTAAGAATGTTATCTGGATAACCTTGGCAAGTAATTTAATACAAATAATGCCTTTTGAAATCAAATATTGACTTTTAACCTACAATCCCTAACCAAGTCTATGACTCCTGTCTTCAAGTAACTACAGCAATAGTTTAGACCACTGAAAAGGATATGCATTGGTTTTGTCTGAAATTCAACATCAAAATGAGCAAGTAAAGGCAGAGAAATGTTCTGGTCAATACTTAAGCAAAATCTGAGCAGATTTAATCAACACAGTGTCACAATGATAACTGTTCGTATTTTTCTGTATGCTATTTGGTTGTTGTGCACCTTGGGATGTGAAGCAGCAGACTCTGGTAAGGTACTTTAGGATATTTATCTTAATTGCAATCAAATTTGTATTTTTACTCTGATTTTGATTTTTGCCCTGACAATGATAGAAGAATAATAAGAACACCCTGGGAACAGTTACATTTTTGGTTTAGGATTATTTTTCTATACAACACTAGTCTGCTACTGTTATTAATGTTGTGTCTTCTAGGTAAGCCTAAATGTTCATCAATATTCAGTGTTTAGTGAAATAATGTGTTAATTTACTTAAGCAAAAATAACTTCAAAGTTAATTTGTTAAATGAAACGGTTAATGCATATTTGTAAGGTCTACTGGTCTTGGTTTATTAGTATATTTGTATATTTTTTAGTTATGGTACAGTAGTTATTCAAAACAATGTAGCCACTCTTATGTAGTTTATGCAAGAAGTTATTGTGTGTGCCCTGTCATTGTTCTCCTTCACTACAACAGTTTCTTAAGACATGTATTCAATGTTTGGTTCATAAAATCACACAGGCTATTATCCTGATTCACAGACTATACAAAATAAAATTTGAGCTGAGGTTTATCATTGCTAGATGTCAGAGCATACTAAATTGTCTTAAACTGCTCTAAGCTACAGCACCTAAATATCTTTCAAATTACAGGCTTTCACTCTTTGATAACTTTTGCAACATACATAAATGGGAAGGCTCCATTTGAGGAGTTCAGTGCTGTGTTAATGCTGGATGATGTACAAGTTGGATACTTTTCCTCAAAGGAACTAAAACTAGTTCTCAGAGGAAATACAGAGAGCACTCCTGACCCCACAGACCAGAAGAATGCCATCAATGTCTTTACAACTATGCATGAGCGCATGAGAATTCAAACTCATAATTTAATACATAATTTTAATCACACGGATGGTAAGCATATTGATAATTCGGTGAATTAATGTTAACAATGTACAAGTGTGTACTTGGATGCCTGTTAATTTTGGTTTTTGACTATACCCTTTTCCTAAGGAATTCATATTCACCAAGCAATAACTGGCTGTGACACACTAGGGAGAGTGACAAACAAAGAGGCATTCAATGGAGAGAGTGGAGATGAATTTGTCTTCAACACACACCAGAATACTCTTCAAACAGATTTCAAATGGCCAGGAGGGTGGGATGTTTTACTGTTAAAACATAACAAATGGCTGATTGCATCTTTTTACCAGCCTCTCTGTATCAGTGTACTTAAAAAATATTTGAGCAATAACAGGAAACGAATTATGAAAAAAGGTAATACTTTTTATTGATTTATTTTGTGTTTCAATTCCTTTGAGGATTTTTTTGCTCTTAGAATTAAAGTAAAATGTAAAATAAGTGAAAGCCACAACAAATAAAATAATTACATGAAATTATTTTATTTTTACAGCTCTATTATCTATGAGTTATTTTTATAATTTCCTCCTCAGTGAAACCCAGAGTCAGGCTCCTCCAGAAGGCCCTTTCACACTCTGGAGGAGCTCAGCTGACCTGCCTGGCCACTGGCTTTTACCCCCGTCACATAAACCTAACCCTGCTCAGAGATGGACGGCCTGTTGCTGACGACCACATGACCGGAGGGGAGGTCCTACCTAACGGAGATGAAACCTACCAGATGAGGAAGAGGCTGGAGCTCAGTGCAAAGGAACTAAGAAAAAAACACCACTACACATGTACAGCCACACACCTCAGCCTGGACAACAGACTGAACGTTGATTTGGGTAATTTTTAGCAGTGTAAAGGATAATATTTAATAGTTTATAAAACTTATGAATGTAAAAATTGAAAAATTATTTTCAATATTTTCAAACACCCACCTTTCTGAAAAATGCAATGTGCAGTTTAATTGTATTTCTGTTTTTTTTTCCAGATCCAGGTCCAGGCACTGTGAGTGTTCTTATGGTGATGCTCACTGTGTTTTTTACACTGGGTGCAATAGTGTGTGTGATCATCTTCATTTTAAAGTGGTGGAGGAAACAAAATGGTAAGACCTGTAATAATCATGATTCCCAGGTTACTTCATATTTATGTTACCATATGCATTAAATGTTACCTGATGCCTAAAATCTTGTTGAAATTCATGGATTGCTTGTGTATGTTTCAGCTCAAGGCTTCCACATACAACACTCTAATTAGATCATGTCTAGAGTATGGGACAGTATTGCTTGTGTGATGTAGAGAGAAACAGCAAATCACCATGGACGCGGTCCAGAAAAAAGTCATCAAAATAACAAGATTCAAGAGATTGTGCTAATTTATATTCACAGCATTTGGCAGATGTTTGTATCCATAGCAACTTACATATTTACCTGCATGATCGTATACATACAACTTGCGATTTGAACCCATTAACTTGTTGGTAATAGCACCCTGCTCTAGCAGTAAGTCTGGTTAAGAGCACACAGTAGGGTTATTAGCCTCTTCATGGTCTCCTACCCCTTAGTAAAAATAGATGACTTCTACAGAACTATAATCTTTTTATATACAAGAACAAATAGACTGAAATTAATATATATTAATTATTATATTATCATTAATTGTACCCTTCTGTATAATTCAGGTGGCTTGGTGGGTAGTGCACTGGCTTCTCGACACTGGGTCTTGGGTTCAAGTCCCTATCTGTGTGTATAGTCTCCCCATGTTTGTGTGGTTTTCCTCCCACGGTCCAAAAACATGGAAGTCACGTGAATTGGTTACTCTAAATTGTCCTGGTGTGTGTGTCTGTGTGCCCGGTGATGGATTGATGCCCTGGGTGCATCTGCCCAGTGCCTGATGTACTCCTCTGGATGGACATGGGGACCCTACCTGCCACTCTGAGTTGGACTAAGAGGTTTGCATGTATAATTTGATTGTAAGACAGTGGACCAAGCGTATACAGTATGTTAATCATCTGTAAATCCCAAATGTATTTGCATTTCAGCATTGTAGCAACATGAACACTTAATAAATTAGCAATCAGATAAATAGGATGATAAGATGAATTTGGACACCACCCAGATGAAATTTAATTATTTGAGCTGAATTATGTTAATTATTATAAATTCATTATTATAAAGACATTACAATAACTTTACCAGTACCAACTGATAGTGTACAAGGGGCATATCTTACATTCTGAAGAGTCCATTTGAGTCTTTTCATCTGGATGAATGAATTCCTTTTGTATCACTTTGCTGGTCTGTGAGCCTGCAAGGACAACATGGCTGATGGATGATGAAACAATCCAGATGTTGTTGATCCACTGCATTTGATTCCAGATCCGGTTCAGAGAGTTGACTGCATCTGTGTGTAGACATTTCTAGAAGATGACATGGCAGGAATCTTGATACTGGTAGTTCTGTAGGCCAATTACCTCTGGCTTGTTCATTAGGGACTTGGACCCATACGTTTGTAAAGTTGTTTTGTGACAACAGAAAAAGTGCAATATAAATACATTTGACTTTGATTTTGACTTTGACTTTGACTCATGTTTTTGTTGAAGATTCTAGAATCTGTACTAGCAGATTATGTTTGCATGATCAAAAATGTAGATCACAAAAAAAAGAATAATGGATGAATTTCAGATACACTGAATGAATTTTCATATAAATTTCAGAATACAAATACTAAAAGATTTTAACACAGAAAGTGAAATAAAAGTTCTTCTTGTCCTTCAAACAAAATCTTGGTGGTATAGACATTTACACTTTGAGAAAAGGGATTGTAAAACTGTAATCTTGTACAAACATAACTTTTAGATTTTTAATGTGGAGTTAATCAAAAGACAATTGTCAGCACTGGTGATGAATCAAAGTGAAATTGAAGACTAATGAGTAATGCTTAGGCCATGTGCCTCTCTGATTCAAATTGTAGAAAGCTCCTATTAGGCTAAATCTCACAAGATTACAAAACAGAATATCATAGCTATCAAGACAACAGCCTCATCAGTGTAACATTTTGCAATGTAGACTCAGTTCCCTCAAACTCCAGGAGGTATTACCAGCTCTGACTGAACCTCTTCTGTTGGTTGTTAACTCATCCATTACCATGGGTCACATTCCCTAAGCCTGTAAATTAGGAGTTATTAAACCTCTAATTAAGAAACCAAATCTTGATCCACATATATTATCTAGTTACAGACCTATCTCAAACTTATCGTTTTTATCTAAGATCATAGAAAAAACAGTGGCCCAACAATTACGTGTATATTTGCATAAGAATCACATATTTGAAAACTTCCAATCTGGATTTAGGCCCCACCACCGCACTGAAACAGCTCTAGTTAAAGTAACTAATGATTTCCTTCTTGCTTCAGATCAAGGTTATGTATCTCTGCTAGTGCTTCTTGACCTCAGTGCAGCTTTTGACCACAATATTCTGCTAGAAAGACTAGAAAATAGGACTGGAATCTCAGGAACAGCCCTATCATTGTTTAAGTCTTACATAACTGAATGATATCAGTTTGTAGAGCTAAACAATGTTTCCTCCAAACACACAAAAGTGAAATATGGAATCCCACAAGGATCCATCTTAGGACCATTGTTATTCACATTATGTATGCTACGACTGGGTACTGTTATACGCAAGCATGGTGTCAACTTTCACTTCTATGCCCAGCTATACATATCAGCCAAACCTGATTACAGACCCAGGCTAGAAAAAATTTAAACCTGTGTAAGAGATGTGAACGATTAGATGTAACAAAATTTCCTCCACCTTAATGGTGATAAAATGGAAGTCCTCCTCCTGGGCCCGAAGGCTGCAAGAAAGAAAATGTTGGATTTAATTCTAAATCTCACTGACTTCCCCATTGCACCTGGGCTCGGTAGCTAAAAAACTCGGCGTTGTATTTGACTCTGACTTATCATTCGATAAATATATACATAGTATTACTATAACTTTTCTTCACTTACGCAATATTAGCATGCTAAGGAATACAATATCCCGGCATGATGCAGAAAAATTTGTACATTCCTTTATTAGCTCTAGATTAGACTATTATTACTATTATGATGCTATTACTATTAAGTAAGCTTAACTAGTTCAAAATGCTGCAGCCAGAGTTCTAACTAGAACTAGGAAATTCAGCCCAGTCCTTTCAACCCTGCACTGGCTCCCAGTCAGTTTTTGCATAGACTATAAAATCCTTCTATTAACATATAAGGCTCTGTATGGGCTCGCCTACTATGAGCCTTCTTGTTTACTAAGAACACAGAGTGCTGGCTTCTTACTGGTTCCATCAATTAATAATGTAACAGTAGGGGGAAGAGCCTTTTCTTACAAAGCCTCCCATCTATGGAACAGCCTTCCAGAAAATGTCCGGGACTCTGACACAGTCTCAATCTTTAAGTCTAGGCTAAAAACTTACTTATTTAGTTTAGCATTTGGTAATTGATATTCCCTCCGTAGATAAAGGTTATAGATCCAGGAGTTCATGGGGAGAGGGTTTTATAGTATACTACTATGCTGGTGCTGTCATCCCACCACTGCACACGTTCAATCAAGTTTGTTGACGGTGGGGTGGAGGGATGCCAACGCCTCACGGTGCCCCCAAGTCTGTGTTACCTTCTGGTTCTGTCCTTTTAGTTAGGCTGTAATAGTTAATTGCTGGAGTTGATGCTGCCAGACTTCTGAAATGTCTACAATTTATGTCCTACACATAACTAACTGTCTCGCTTTACTTTTACCGAGCTAATGGCTGTCCTTGGTACTAAGTAAGGATTGACAAGGCTCTCCTGCTACCTGTCCCGGACCAACCACCTCCTACTCATCCAGACGCAAATGAAAGATTAATCAACTGGATGGAGGCCCTTATCAGCACCCCCAGTTCCTCCCCGCCCTGCTGTGACACAGCCCTGGACTGTGTTATAGCTAATTTACTACTCTGTTTTTATCTATTTATCTTGTTGTCATGGTGACCGATGTTGTCCAGAAGAGGATGGGCTCCCCCCTTGGGTCTTGGTTCCTCCCAGGGTTTCTTCGTCACGCTCTTAGGGTTTTTTTCCTTGCCACTGTCACCCTTCGCTTGCTCACTGGAGGCTTGGACCTTTGAGGCAACATCTGTTGTAAAAATACATCAGATGTTGCTATATAAATAAAACTTGAAATGAAATTAAATGAAAACAACTGTCAAGCTTGAGGTTCCAGTGACATGGTCCAGTCTCTTTAGAAGAGAAGAGAACTATATCATCTAAATTGGCTGGGAGCTATTTTATTTGAAAATACCACAAAAAAGTAAATGGAGCTCTTAAGCTACTTGTACTGACATGCCATAGAGGACAGCAAAAAGTGTACGTGCTTTTGGTGTTTTCATTTTTGTTTGTTCACTGTACATAAACTAACACATACCTTGTAATCAGCGCATATTCAACTTCGTTTTACATTGCACTTTTGATTTATATTTCCATTGGTGAAATCATCCGTATCAATTATTATAGAAAAATAAAATATATAATATTTCCAATAATTGTATAAGTGTTTGATACACCGAGTTCAAATATACTGTAGTCCAAACAATTTCATAATATATTTCTCGGTATAATCAATATTCCTATTTTCAGCGTATACAAAATGTTATCTACTGAGATCATACTGGCTTTGTATACATTAAATGCAGGGCTTTGTGGTATCATTATCTAGTACGTTTATAAAGTGTGAAGAGGGATTTTTGTCACCTGTGGTTGACAGCGTGGTTCCTCTAACATGCAGCGTGTGCACGTTTCAACATAAGGAGAACTGAGTAAGATCCCCTCATCTGATTTTAGGGATTCGATTTGTTTCATACCGCTCTGCTAAGAAAATATGCATGTACAGCATTAACGCTGCTTGTAGTGGCTTGGGTGACATAACATCGCTTTCTTTATCTATATAAATGGACCAACAGTTTCATTTTCTTTCGTGTATTCTGTACAACAGGCAATCGTTTCACTTAAAAGAAAATGTAATACATGCGATTCAGTGTTATGTAAAAACGAAAATGTAAATTCACTCTGGTTAACAAAATCAGAAAGTAACAATTTAAGTAAACAGGTTAGTGCGCGATCTAACCGGATATTCAATAGTTAAGTCTCTGGAGATGTCCATGTTACGTTTTATGTTACGTAATTTGATAAAAACTAAACTGAAAGTGAGCAACCGTGCCGACATGAATCGTCTAATATTTTTATACTGCGTGTTTTCTTTGCCTTCTTCTTACAATACAGGTAAGGTCGTGTTGATTAGAAAATTTTTCAAGATGTAGGTGTCGGTTTGTGGGGTCTAGAGAATCTCGTGACCGAATTTGACCGTTATAGCAACGCAAGAGAAGCTGAGTTTTCAGCACCCCAGAATGAAGTAGTAACTAGCATATTCCACATAACTAAAATGTGCGTACAGCCTGCCTGACTTTACAGTTTGTTTTTCTTTCTCTAGACTGTGTGTTACAAACAAGCAAACAAGAAAAGGCACATTACTCTGTAAATCTATGTAGGTTGTGCAATGATGCATTAATGTAGTGAATAAGTTACAACTTGATGGGTCACGTATGCCAAAGAGCTTCTTAGGACTCCCATATCACAGCACTGGTTGCGTTTTTTTAGGATGCGTGTATCTAGGTATTGAGACGTGCACAAAGAAGACTCGGGTAGCAACATGATTTCTCCAGAAAAACTGTTTTACTAGTTTAATGCCCTCTTATAATCGGTTTATAAGCAAGTAGAAAACGCGGTAACCCACAGCAGAAACAACAGAGAGGTGACCATGCAATGTTTATGACCGAGAATATTGCATAAGAAAACTTGCATAAGTAAGTAAGGATGCCTATTGAAAGTTTAGAAGTGAGGTGTACATTGCAGCTCCATTACGAAGCCTGCATTTAGATTTTATTTTGAAACAGTCTATCCATAAATAGTATCTTGACAGCCAAGTGTTACAAATGCAGTGAAATATCTTTTTTTTCTCCCAATAGGCTCTCACTCTCTATGGATGTTTGCAACATTCATCAAAGGAGAAACCCCTTTTCCTGAATTCACAATAGTCACAATGCTTGATGATATACAGTTTGGGTACTATGACTCCAATGAAAAAAAAATAATACACAAAGGACTGGAAAAGGGTCCAAGAAGAATGTTTGAGACGGCTGATTTGGATTATGCCAGACATTATTTTGTTGAGTACATGCATGGACGCATGAAAGACAGAGCAACATATCTAAGCAACTACTTCAACCATACAAACAGTAAGTCTTGGTTCTTTTCACATTCTGTCAAGCAACATGTTATGCATGTGCTTGTGTTCAAGATTACAGTTAAACTTGGATTCAATGGGATTCCAAGGTTTTTTTTAAGGATGTCAGGATAAAAAAATTCTATGGGAATTTATGTGCTAACCAAATGTATTCGTTAAAATAGGTTTGATCTATACATTCCTTATTCCTCATTTTGTATTTGCAGGTGTTTATGTATTTCAGAGAGCAGCTGGATGTGAGTTGTTGGAGGATGACCAACCCGGAGGACTGACGAGTAATGATGCTTACAACGGGGACATTGTAGAAAAGGAGTATTATGATGTGTCCTGTGACACACTGCACACTGATCAGAGGTGGCCAGAAATGGTGAATGAAGTATGGTCTCACAAATATCCACTGAGATATGGATATATTTACCACCCCAACTGCATTGCACTGCTTAGGAAAAACCTGGAAAAGGAAAATTATCGTGTGCTTAAAAAAGGTAATCACTAAGGTATTATTATTATTATTAAGGTATTAATTATTATTAAGGTATTAATTATTATTAAGGTATTATTTCAGCCATGATAGAAACACAATGAAGTGAAAGTGTTTCCACAGACACAAGTTTTTATATTTAAATAAAAAATTTAATTAACAGATTTACTAAATAAGAGACGTTAAAGAAAACAATAAAACAGTATTGATTTCATAAAAAATAGAAGCAGTTCAAAACTATGCTACATAATATCCAACATCTATATACTAATGTCAAATTTATGATCTGAAATAGAAAGTTTTGATAATAAGTAAGTTTTTGAACTTTCTGTATAGACTTTTCTCATACATTTAAATGGTAAGCCATGAATGTCCTGATAACTCAGAATGAAGAGTTCTTTTGAAGATTCTGTACTATCAAATCCCCATTGATAACTCAGAATGAAGAGTTC
>JAOYMR010000024.1:4952285-4981820 GCA_025802075.1 Tenebrosternarchus preto
CGTACGCCATTTTCTGGATTTGTCCGTACGCCAAGTTTCAGTAAGAAATCCACGCAAGTCTTTGTACATGAGGCCCCAGGTGCTCACTGAGGAGCTAATAGTAATTTCACGACCTTCTATAATGGGTTTAATGCTTTTTTCCTCTTGTAAATGTTTCCCATAACCCAGGCCTTTTCTCACAAGTAGAATCAGAAAAGACCATAATACAAACTGAAAGTTTGAACACATATTGAACATTTCGTTTATTTATTACTTTTTTTCTTTTCCCAAAATCTCAAAGTTATTGAGAAATGAGAGACTCAAAAATTAACTGCGAGTTGCTCCAGTCCTGACCCCAACTGCGTTATTTGGTGTTGTATGTACTCCAGCCCAGAAGATGGCGAGAGCTCCACTGGAGAAAAATAGAGCATTTACCTAACGTGAAAGAAGCAGGAAAAGAACTGGGTATGTCTTATTCAGAAGCTAGGCTAGTTTGCTGAAATTGAATTTCTGTATAACGCCATGGCTTTAGGTCGTAGCACGACTCCCTGCAACTCAGCCTTTCTGGTTTGGAGTAAACTGGTCATTTTAATATATGTGCTGACGTTTGCTAGTGCCTCTGATGAGAGAACTAAAACAGTGGAATTCAACGTAAAACCGGGAGGTGTAGTGCACTCATTCTCTGAAAAAATTGTAAGTATCTTTAGCTCTCAGCACTTAGCTAGCTAGATGTTAAGACATTACTGGAACAGTTTTGTTGAGGTATATGCATTCCGATGCATGATACTTTGTGAGCGTAATATTTCGCTTATGTATCAAAATGATATAAATGTAGCTAATTATCCATATACTATCCATACAGATAGCTCACAGTTCACGACGAAAAAAATAGCTGTCGTTTTAATGAACTTAATTTATTGACTGTGTTTTACTTCTTTAATTCCTAGACACAGTATGTTTTCTGCAGTATTTAAGTTGTTAAACGCCAACTATTTGAACAAATTCCTAAGTTATCTCTTAAAATAGCTGACTGACGACAAGAAGAAACGAAAGAGTATTATTATGCTAAAATGAGATCCAGTAAAACAAATTCTGTTATTAAATTGTTACGAAGAAATTCTGGTGAAATGTTTGTCTTTGTAAATCCGCAATACGTCGATGTCCACAAGTCAACTTTTCATTGGTGAGGAGGCGGAGCATCAATAATTCGCTCCGCCTGGAAACAGTTCATTGATCAGTGTTTTGTGTGAAATTAATTATTGTGGAGACGCCACCTAGTGTTACCTGTTGGTAAGTGGGGAGTCCGGTTAATTATTTTTTTTAACACAGCGTCTGTAGCGTTGCTGTCAACGCCGTTAACGATCATAATATGCACAAAAGCTCACAAAAAAACTAATGGCAGTTTTTATTTTCCAGAAAGAGTATGAATGCTCTTTCAGCTATGCATCTCAAGGAGGCACCAACGAGGTGAGACAGTGGCATTATAATAGCACATATGTAGACATGCATGTGGCAATTTCTGGGTTTTCATGGTCCAGGTCTTTATGGGTACTGTATATTTTATTATTGACCCTTTCCCTAGTAAACATTTAAATATCACAATGTTTTTGAAAATAGATTTGTTTAATTAACTGCCAATAAGAAGAGTTTGATGATACGACTTTTTAAGAAAAGGTTTACGGTGCTTTACAGAACAGGACCAAAACAAATGGATAAAAATAGAACATAAAAGAGGAATCAAACACATTTATTTATTGCTAACTTTATATATAATAATTCATTAGCAGATTATTTTTGCAAACTATTTACACATTACTTGAATTTACTGTTGAAAGGAAATGCCTGGTTCAGAAAGCAGTTTTAGCCTTCATTGGTTGGCACTGAGCACAAGTGCAAATTTACCAGATCATCATTCCCAAGAACAAGGAAAGCATTTGTCTTTATTTAGCTACACAAACTGACATCTAGTATTTGATATCCTCTGGACAATAAGACAAGGAGTTGATGGATTTTCTGGGGTTAATAGCTGTATGAGCAGATCTGGGAAAACTGAGAAAGCACTAAAATGTACAAATCAGCTGTACTCCATGGAGTACAGCTGATTTGTACATTTTAGTGCTTTCTCAGATGACCAGCCCTGGTCATGGAGTACAGCTGATTTGTACATTTTAGTGCTTTCTCAGTTTTCCCAGATCTGCTTTAGTAAATGCAGGCCTCAGGTGCTGAAATGCACTGGAATTTAAAGAACTTGATTTAATGACAGTGAAAGTGGAAGTTTTATAATGCCACATGCTCTAGAAAGTTTATGGTTTTAATTAATTGTCTGTGGAGATTTTGGGTTATATTAGTTTGGTGTTTGTTTCTTGTTGCTTGTAAATGAACAGAACTTTGGGCAGTCGGTTAAACTATGGACTATAGTAGCTTCATAAATGATCAAAGCACATGTACTTCTCACATTGGATTCAAAATGATGCATGGTTAGCATGTTATTAATTGTTTTTTTCCCCCCCAAATATAAATGCAACACAAGCATTTCAGTTCCATTGTGACAGCACAGCAAAACAATATTCTATTTTTAAATCTATACTGCAGTGCATAGGACTTCTAGTATAACTCCTCACACTGTATCAACATATCAAATAATATCAAATCTGATTTAGCACAATTAATGTTATGCTTACTGAAAAATATTTTGACTCCAAACGCATTTACCGCTTCTTATAGAGAATTAAAAGTTAACAATCTGGTTCACTATTGATTGTGACACACATTGGCTATGTTGTCTCCTAGACTTTTTGGAGAAATTCATTAATCCAGATCTGTTTCCGACCTCTGTGCACATTTTCCTGCAGCAATGGCAGATGAGTGTGGGTCTGAGTGAGGACGACAAGCTCTTCTCTTGCTCAGTATGGAGGTAGGTGTTGGTTCAGGCCCACAGCAGGGGTTTCAACGCTGCCACTGTACCGAACGAAGTGGTCCCGCACTACTGGCTGCTCAGCATTATGTGGATAAGATCAAGGTGTAATTTACTTTAAGTCCACTTACCCTTAAGTCCAGATCCCTATTGTGTTCGGTTTCCTATTATTAAAGAAACGGCTCAGTCACACATGCTAGCATGGTTAATACCATTATTAGTACCTAATAGATGCCAATTAGTATGATGTTATTTGCATATAATTAACATTTAATTTGAATAACTCAATCATATGGCAATTCTCTGATTCAACGTTGGCAAGATATTAGTTTGAACCAGCTGCTGTGCTGTTCATCTTTGTAATAGCATGATGTAGTAAATACATACCGATTTTAGTTGTAACTTTGTTTTCATACATTGTCTTGTATCATAAGATGAAGGAAATCCTATTGATTTTTTTCCCTTCTAATCTCTCTCTCTTTTTTTAATGAAAGGCCCCAAGGGAAATCATACTTGTTTTTCACAGAGTTCAAAGCTGAGATTAAAGGAGCCAAGATCGAGTACGCCAGTGCATATGTGAGTACCAGTCGATCTGTGTGCTTCACTTGGGCTACTTTTCCCAGCGTCATCTTGCACAGCATCATCACAAAGTTTCCTAGAACCACACATCCCGTTACAGGCAGTGCATCATGTCATGTGTTTGGCAGCTGTCTCATTGTTTACGTATTTCTGGCTAAATTTTTTCTTCTATCATTGATGGTGAAATTCAATGTAATACATCATAAGCGGAATACATCGTAAGTTATGAAAGGAGCAGATGTTAATCTTTAGCCCCTGTAGCAAAGCATGTTTGATTGCAGTTCTAGATCAAGCCTTGGTTTGAGACCTAAACCTAGTCAGCCCTGACTTTTTTCGGGAGGTATTGCATGGTGTGGCCTCATCAAAAACAGCTTCATTCTTGAAATGAAATCAGATCATGGCAGGCAATGTTAAAAAAAAACTGGAGGTGGGGGAGACTTCAAAAAGAATATATCTGAAATACAAGAAGTCTACAGACATGATTCACTTTCTTGAGCTTTCAAAAGGTCTTTCGTTTTTTTCTCCCTTTTCACTGCAGTTCTCGGTTGGTGTCTAATGTCAGTCATCTCTGTCTCGTCATTTTCATTTTGTTTTTGTTCTTTTGGGGTTTTTTATTTATGATTTATTGGCATGACTTTTTTTTCCCAAAGCACTGCAACAAATGAAATATGTAAAATAATAGAAACAATAAAAAATAGACAACTTCTACTTAAAAATGTAAAAGATTTGCAGAAATAAATGAATAAACTGACAGCACAGTCCTATCTTTATATAAAGTATAACAGAAAGGAATCAGTTTCTTAAATATTGTTCCTAAAGTGACATAACTTGTGCTCATTGTGTACATCCTTTCTAAGTATAACATGGAATTCGTCAGTCACAAAGTAAACTGAAGGCTTTGTTTATCTATCCATCTATCTCGTTCTCTAACTCGCTCTCTCAGTCCCAGGCAGCTGTGGGTGGTCAGAAGGATGTGGCTCTGAGGGAGGAGGAGTACTCAGTAGGTGACCACACAGGTGAGCAGGCTTGGCTACCCTGCCAGGTGTTGTACAACTCCCAGTGCAGGCGTCTATGTGTGTCCCCCTCCTGTGATGTCAGGCTCATAGTATGACTGATTCTTTTTGAAGACACAATGTGATGGTCCTTAGGCTGATAGTTTTTGAAACAAGAGCTGTACATTTGTTACGTCACCTGCTTGTGTTTTTTTTTTTTTTTTCCACATTCCAATTTGAATGGTTTCTCTCTCTTCTGTCTTTCAGTGATGCAAAAAGATGGAAAATTCCGTGCTGAACTCTCAAAGCTCACCATCATTGGTCGGACACGGCATGATGAGCTCTAATTGCCTGAGTTCTATGATGCCCACCCTAACTTGCAGGGAGAAAAAAAACACATAGATGAAGCTCTGGAAAGTTCTGGAAGCATCTATCGCTTGAACTGTGGTGGACCATGACAACTGAGCAATGGGAAGCAAGCCAAAAGAGGAGATTAAAGATGTCCTTTTGTTGCAGTAGTCACATTCTTCCTCATTAAAAAATGTGTCGACGTCCTCAGTCTGTCTGTAGGGTATAAATAAAAAAAAAAAGAACAGGAGGTTTAACTTTTCTACTAGACTTTGACATGGATAGATATTTCTTTGTTCCTCTTCCTTTTCAAAGTATGGACCTAATGAGTGGTGTACCAGAATTATAATAAATTAATGAATCTCTTACCAGTGAGAATTACTTATTTTCATTCTTTATATTTAGCAGAAGGCTATGGGTGTTCTACAATCATGCTAGGTGGAAGCTATTCCTGTCAGCATTAGCCAAACTGGCACCTTCTACAAGACTGTCTCTCATCGTATTGACTGGAAAGTTTTTATGGAAATGCTGCTATCTTGTCATTACTCTAGTTCAGTATGACCCGTTTTCATTTGCTTCAGCAAAGAAACTCTGCAAATAATTGTCCTTACAAGACTGCCTCACTTTATTTACCAGCTGGGAGTTTCCCCAGGTGTGTACATTAATTGATTAACTGAAGTAGTTGGTGAACCTAAAATTGCCAGCTGGAATCCACTTGTGAGAGAAGATCCCTGAGTTGTGGTGACACATTGGTTTGGAATGAACACTTGATACCTGTTAGGAACTTCATAGCAGTCAGCTATTCATAAAAATGTCTGTTACATGATCATATTTCACCCCCATTAAAATTAAATACTGCAGTAAATATTGAGCACTACACCCCACAAGAGGGCAATGTACTCAATACTCATGTATTATGACATGCACAATGTTGATTTACTAAAACCTAAGCTTTTCATAACAGACGAAGGAATCAAGCGATTGATCATTATTAATAAATAGCTTACTGTGAGCTGAGCACACTGGGGATAAGACAAATAAAACTCTCTAACAGGTAAGAAGTGAAACGGTGATTTGTTCCTGCTGTCTCTTAAGGCTAGGACTAATTTTTATTGGTCTCCTGTCTACAGTGGTACACCTGACATTTATCTCCAGCACTGTTCCACAGCCCGTAGGCTAAAACAGCACCGCCAAACGTGGTCTTCAACACACCAGGGTCCATATTTATCACATGCACCACACTGGGAGCAAGTAGCCTTTGAATTGTGAGCCTCTGAGTCAGTTGACTCCATGCCAGGACTTTTAGGCCGTACTTACTTAACAGCGCACGTCACCTTGGATACCGGCTTTTTCCAAAGCAGGTGAGTAATCTCCCCCTAGCTGCCCTGAGGCTGCTGCCTGCTCATACAGTGGTAGAGAGCAATCTTCGCCTGCCTGAGTGAGGGAGAGGTTTCAGTTCCAGCTCCTTCCCTTTTTTTGGTCTCCTAGCTCTGTTCGGTAAGGGGGGGTAAGGAGGAGGTTTCCTGCTCTGAGGTCCTGCAGAGACCCTGGATCCAGGACTGTTGCTCTGGTCCGTGGTTGTGCCATGCTCGGATTTGGGTACGAAACCGTTCAAGCCAGAATGTCTGGATGGGTACGCTGGTGGGGGCCCACGAGGAGCACGTTTGCACTCAGGCTGGGTCTCGCTGGACGTCTGGAGCTTTTGCATGTTCCTTGGCACCGTTGCCAGGTTACGGCATGGGCCACTCGGGTGGACAGCAATATCTCGGACCTGGTGCATCTCGGTGTCTGTGTGTTTCTCCGAAGCAGATGCTCTCCAAACGAAGCCGCAACCTCCAGAAGCATCCCCGTTGTCCTCATCTCCTAGTTCGATGCTGGAAGTCAGCTTGTCAATCTGTGCAACCACCTGAGTCAGAGATATACAATTGGCATCTCCATTTTAAAAAAAAGAAGGTGAAATTGTACTCATCTGTGATCATAACAGCTCTGAACCAACACCCAGTTCCACAGTACCAAAACAGTCAGCATCACACGGATGCAGGTAACACACTAGGACGGTAACGCACAAGGACACAGAAGGGATGCTTTTGTATAAATGAGATTAGGACACAGCAGCGCAGAACTAAAAATAGGCAGCCGCCCTGGCTTCCAGCTGCCCCGGCTCTGAACACTCCAGCTGAGGAGGGGACTCGAAACAAGATGCAGCAGAGTATTCCTGCATTTGTCTGGGACAAAATAGAGCAGATGAACATTCCTTTTCTTTTAATCTGATGCTCCAGTTTCCTTTGACTATACAACCTAAATGTGTAAATGTTACCCCAGAGTTGCTGGGGAATTTTTTTGTCTTGTTTTTATTGGTGTTTTGTTTAGATATCTTCTTGTACACAGATCAATAGTTGACTTAGTCCTGTAGACTAAGATAGGAGAGATTCAAGTTTACATAAACAGGTTGACAACTCTCACAAAATCAACTACAGAAGATAAACTTCTTTGTTTTAGATATTATCAGAAAGTCATGAGCATCCCATACACTGCTACACAGATTTAAAGTTGAAGATTAAACAGTTTACCTCCTTCATTTCCATTTCAACTTCCTTCAGGCCGCGAAGGACTTCCTCAAGATTCACGACCACCCTGCGGATCTGGTCCTGGAGAACACAGTTCAGCTTCTTCGCGCCGAAAGCGCACCTTTCTCCACTCGCACCCTGACCTCCGTCGCCAGGCACAATTTGCGAATCCCCTCCGGTAGAGTCCGAACCCGAACAGCTCTTTTGGCAATTGACGGCGTTGTTGTGAAGGACTTCCACAGAGGAAATAACATCATGCATAGCCCTGGGCCCATTGACGGTTTCTGCAACATGTCCCATTGGCTTCGGGAAATTCTGTTCGGTGATGTCCACACTATCAGGTAGCAGACTGCTGCAACAGCTGTTTTTTAGACTATTGAGATTGTCAAAGGTGTGCCGGCTTGGGTCCGTGTGCAAGCCAGACGCCAGTGGCTCTACAACAGAGGAGGATTGTAGCTCCGCCACGCAAACAGGCTCCCCACAGTTTCTTTGACCTGTGAACTGTGTCGGCACCTCCAGAGCACATTTCTTTGAGGGGAGGGGTGAGTGGGTCTGGTGAAGGTTGGCCACAAAGCTGCATTCTCTCAAGCGCTCCCTCACAGAGGCGCTGTTGTGTAGTAGACCCGGCCCCTGACACTTGCCCCACCTCAGACGGCTAGACTTTGTCTGTAAGCTGTGGCCAGCTGTAACTCGATGCGCAGGGCACTCCAAAGTCGCGAGAGACAACCTGGAATGGCGACTATATCCGTTCCGGAGGGACTGTTTGAATCCGTAGGAATTCATCCTGTTGTGCTTGTCGGGTCTAACGCTCAAAGGGAGGTTCTTTTCCAAGCTTTGCACAGGGTCCCATCTCGCATCTGTAGACCATGCTGGAGCCAGCAGGGACGTGAGCCAGTGTGCTGTGGGAGCCAGCACTCCCTAAACCTACCGGTATCACAAACCATGATGGAAGCAGTTGCGTAGCTCCATACCGAAACTCCTGCAAGGAGTCGCCCTTCCCACCTGCGTCCAATCCTCGCTGTTCCTGCTGGATGTTTTTCTTGTACAAGCCCCCCCCCCCTCCCTCCCTCCCCACATACACACACTGAACCATAAAACTTCTTTTTTTTCTTCCTCAGCTTGGATCTCCCACTACCCTCCCCTCCCAACGCTCTGTTTCCTGTCAGTGATTATTTCTGATGTTATCCCTGTTTTCTTCTCCCGCTGGACCCTTGCCTGCCTTGCCTCCTCCCCCTGCACGAGTACGCGTGTGTTTCCTCTGCTCCCATCACCCCTGGGTTTGACTGAGGGCCTCCGATTTCCTCTCCTTCCTTCACTCTTCCTGCCTCGCAGTTTTCAGTGGCTGTTGCACGTTTCCTGCCTTTCCATCGCTCGCTCTCCCCCCTCCTCCCTCTCTCACACTGCACTGTCTCCTTTTCTGGTGCTTTCTTCCTCCCACTCCTTCTCACGGCTGTTCCCCTTTCTCTCTCCGTCTCTCTCCCCTTTCTCTCTCTCCTCTTCCCTCTCTCTCTTGCAGGGACTAGTCGACTTCAATCAGAGCAGTTTTTTTTTTAATCCAGCGTCGACAGCGTTTCTGTGTAAGTCCACCGCTCTCATCTCAGATCTGATTACTCTCATCCCTAGCTTAGTACAGCACAATTAACGCTAGGATTTAAGGGGGGGGGGTTATCTGGGGATTTAAGGGGGACTCTCATTCTCTCTTTGTAAGATAATACAGCTGCTGCACAAGGAAGGTGTGACAATTCAATATCCTATCACTTCACACTGCATCTATGTTTATTATATCCACACCTTTAAATTCATTGCATTTTTGTGTTGCAACAGCAGAGTTATGTCACCAAAATTACAGCTATGCAGTCCAAAAGCTACACCTAAAGGAGACCCTCTCCTGGTTGTTTTCAGCTTCTGCTCAGAAGCAATTTCTCATTTCTTTAATCTGTGAACTAATCATTTTATCTGAACATTTCACATTTTAGTGTTTATTACTCCTAAGCAACTACAAATGGAGAAAAGCCAAATACATCTTGTACAAGTATGTCTTACACTTATCTCATGCTGAAGTCAAACAGTCCTTGCAAGCCTAGAAGTTTCTAAACTACCATTATTTTAAAAGGGCGGAAAAAAAAAGCCCCAAAACAATAGTGGTCTTTATAAACACTGATACACTCCTTCAGGACAGCCTCAAAAACCACGTGCTTTCCCAGATGTGCTAACCCTCAGGGCCATGTGGTCAGAGGGCCTGCTGTACAACTTCAGCAATGCTGCTCTGTTTTCTGAGGACACAAGTCCCATCGCTTGCTTGCTGAGAGAGCCAGAAATATCTAGAAAATCTCATACTGCAGTTCATTTCTAATTCAGTTTTGGACAAGTACGTGCTGTTACCTGGTCATGGCTGCAGAGACAACAGTGCTAACTGTCCTCTCCTCCATGTCCCCTGATTATTTTAAACCCACAGATCTGTATAAAAAGATAGAGGTGACTGACAATCTTTTTTTTTTTTTCCCCTCCGGTGCAGAACATAAGTTATGATGAACTAGATTACATAAGCCCATGTTAAATTAGGCCATGTCATTCTGTTTGATCCTGTTTGTCACTTAGACACCAAGGTAACTCTACCTTGGCAGCCGGTCATTAAAACACCAGTTGAGTATTAACATGGCAGACATCAGCATGAATTTTGCAAGGGATGGTTGTAGAGGTCACATGCATCATTGCCATCCATGAGGTCATCCTCACCTGCACCTTTCTGGGGAAACCAATTTTTTATTTAATGTGTGTCACATTTGGAAAGGGATCAAAGTAAAACAAACTTAAGTTGTTTGTCATCCTTCATTTAGCAACAGACAGCCTCACCTTCGTTCTGACTTTACCATTTGATAAGAACTTTTAGAATTACATGTAGAATATTTACATATTCTGCCCATTTCCTCCAATGGCGGAGCATTTGGCTCCCGCATCACTGCTTTTAACTCGACAAACATGCCAGTCTTTTCTATTCTCAGAGGACTCTCTGGAGGAGAAAGAAAACGAAAAGAATTTGCTCGTCCTAAGAAGCTCTGGCTCAGGTAACTGTCACATCTCGTGAAGCAGGCGCCGGAGGGGACAGGCGTCGGCACACAGGATGGAGAAAACGAGACGAAAACGAACCGAGAGGTGTGAGAGAGGAATACCAAACGGCACTGGGATCGCTTGCGGGCATCATGACATCGCAGTGCTACCAGCGGCGTGCTGCAGCTTCTCAGACCGTGGTCCGTTTAGGAACCACGGCCCACCCACTTCGTGTCTGCGTTTTCTAAAATGTCATAATCCTTCCGCGATTCTTGCTGCTTTAAAAACGGAAGCTCGATTAAAATGCAACACGGGCCGAGACGCAGAGACAAACATTCCTGCACATCTGATCTTTGACCAGCCGGTTTTCAATTCCCCATGTGTTCCAGGAACTGATCCTAATCCGGCAGCTTCTCAAAATACATAAATAAGTAGTTATAAAAAAAAGGAACTCTGACTCATGCACTATAGTTTGCTGCACTGCAACACAGACCAGCATGGAAACAGAAACAAGTAAATCACGAACCACTCCAATTTGGACCCTTCTGCCCATGTGAAGAAATTTTTAAAAGGGCTGCTTTGTTTTTGGTAAAGGGAATGAAGCCTTAAACGATACAGGAACACAGTTCTCAGATTAGACCCAACACATGCATGTTATTCCAACGGCCTGCATGTGGCCTCTTTAAGAAAACACAAATGACAGGGCTATTTAAAAATGAGCTTTCCTTTATACATACACCTATATACAAGTTATAGAGAAGTGAAAGCACACTGAACAAAAATACATACAGTGAAAACTGTTCATGGTTATAACTGGAAGTCACATTTCCAAATAAAAACAGTTGGAAGAAAAGCCCCTGATCATGTAGTTATGTTTACAGAGAGCAGGATTCACAGCTCTGTGGTCCTTTTATGCTGTCCCTGGGTGTACACTGGGACCCTGAGAAGAGCCAAGTTGATTTAGAACTGAATTTGGCCTTCACTTCCATCAAAACACTTCAGCTCTCAGGTTTCACTTCACCTTCAGGACTGTAAGCCTTCCGTTACTGGTAGGCCAGCAACATTTACCTGCTTTTTGTTTCTCTCTCTCTCTCTCTCTCCCCCCCTCACTCACACACACACACACACACACACACACACACACACACACACACACGTTAAGTGCATACATGCTGAAAATCTATGGTTTTGTGTGCCTTTGGATACCGAGCATTAACATCTATACCTTGGTTTGTTTAGATATGCTATAGATAATGACTATAAAACATTTAAAAACCCATTCATATTGCCTAGTTAAAGCAAGTGTGATTACCACAACAGGCTTCACATGGACCCCTCACTGCGTGGCTTACCTTTACCTGCCTGGGTTGCAGCTCGGTTTTTGAAACCGGTGAAATTGCTGCTTTCAACAGAGTACTTTGTTCAGCACCCTCACTCATGGCAATCTTGTCCTGGCAATATAAACATTTCTTTTAAATGTTTAAAAATGCATGTCTGTAAAAATGACATCTGTAAAAACAGAATTTCTGTTTGAGATGCACTATCCACCCAGTGAGCAGGATAGGCAGGGGACTGAACCCATCAGTGAGTCTCCTACTGGGCATCTACGTGGCTTCAAGCCCTGCTCTTAACAGAACACCCAGAGCTGCCTTCTCTCCATTTGGCAGAGTCGCTTCTATCACAGCATGTGTTCAAGACAGAATTGGGCAAGAAACAGAGAGCACTCTCACATACATTCATAAAATGTTCAAGAAAAAAGTAATTAGGGCAGCACTCAGGAGTAGAAATGAAATAAAATAAAAATAAAAAAGGCTCAGTGATACAAACTTAAAAGAATTTAAATGACAATAATAGGATAACAGCACAGTGAAATGTGCTTATGTTCTTGCTTTGCCTTCATTCCAGTTGAGGAACTGCATCCAAAAAAAAAAAAAAAAATTTAAATCTCACATAAAATCTGTCACATTAGCTGAAGGAAGCAGCTAAAGCCTGGTCTTTCTGAAGTGTGAGGTGGAGCTTAGTCACTGCAGAACGGTTTTCAGACGACCACTAACTGCTTTGTTACACACAAAACCATGACCAATTCTCCTCTGTCTTCATGTGACTGATTTTTGGTATTAAAACATAAAAAAGGTTTTAAATGTTTGCAGTGAGAGATGATGTACATTCAGCCTTTGATGATGGAATCAAAAGTTGTTCGAATTTGGAATCAATCCAATATCTAAGCCAGCACGACATTTTCCTAGTTAAAACATGAAAGGGTAAACCTCTCTCTCATAAGAGAGGAGTTGGAAAAGTCTCCTTCATTAAACTTAATTCTTACAGTGCAGAAATCCTTGATTACAGAATTCTTCTCTTCAAGCTACACAGCACTGAGGAATGCAAGAAAGCCTGTCCATCTGCTCTTCCAGGCTTTCTTTGAACAGCTGAGACAATCAGCATTCCTGAAGAAGCCATCCATATACATAAGCTAAGCTTTTAAAATATGAGTCAGGCTATTCTTCCTTTAATGGTTTAAGAAAGGCAAAAAAAACTGTTATGGAATGACCACTGTAGGAATCTGATCAACATTCAGGTCAGGCACGCCTACAAGATGCATTACGGCTCCCAACTGCCTGTGGTGGAATGTCGGCTGGGTTTGGCAGAAAGAAAAACAACAAAAGGTAAAAATGTCCACATACAAAACTTAACAAAACAAAAAAAACAAACAACACATCAAAACGTACAAAGTAAGAGCTCACGAGGGTAAAAACCTCAAGGGTCAAAGGCTGCCTTCATCCAACAGCTTGTTCACTCCATCACAGATCTTCTGCAGGTGAGCACGGTAGACCTCAGAGGGCCCGTACAGTGCAGCCAGGAAGTCACAGTCGGAGAAGTGGTTGAAGACGTGGTTGATTCGGCCGTGCGACTTGGCGGTGAGGTGGCGGTTGACGGCCTGGTGCAGAAGCTCACGGCAGTCGTTGAGCAGGCCGCTCATGACCCGGCGGTCAAAAGTGAACTCGATCTGGTGGAAGCTGACCGTCGTCATGGCGAGTGTGTGCACCTTTTTGCGGAAGCGTTCCACCAGCGCCAGCTCCTCATCACTGAACTGGCCATTGCGGTAGAGGACGCCCAGCTTCACCACGATCTTGACCAGGTTCTTGATGATCTTGTGTGCCTCCTTGCGGTTGCGCGTGTACTCCTTGGTCACGCGGTACAGCTCGTCCAGAAGTTCGCTGCTCGTGTCGTCGATGAAGAGGTTTGCCACCGTCTTGCTCGCCACCTTGCTCATGAGCTTCTTCTGCGCCTGCAGAGCTAGGTTTTTTGTGCTGAAAGAGTCCATAGTGTCTGCAAACAAAAGACAGAAGGAGAGATATGTAATAATTTTAAACAAAAACAAAAAAACTAACAAAATGTTAACCTGATAAAGGAGGGAAGGAGCTCTGGAACATTGCATCCCCCCTCCTCAAACAATGATATCACAGCCAACTTCATACAGCAAATGCCCCTTGTACGAACATTAGCAAGCATCTCTCCCAGCGTAAACAGGCCCGAGGACATGGCAATTACTGTTAAAAACAGAACATCAGCATCTGGAAGGGAAATCCAAGCACAGATTCCCAGGGCTCACGGTGTGGAGGGCTTGTTTTCCATGAGTCATATTGCAGGTTTGAGGGCATGAGACAGGCGTGACAAAAAGGTGTGAAATTTCTCACCTGCACAATGAAGGCAATCCATTAGAGTTCTGGTTTCAGAGCCTGACATCACAGAGGAGTCAATGATAAAACCCTCAGTGATCGCAGCGCATTATAAAGTAGAGCTGCTTTCTTGCCCTCCAGAACTCTCAGAGAAGGGAGGGGGGTTGGGGGGAGTGAAAAGAAGAGATAAGGGGAGGGGAAAAGAGTTGGAGAGGCACATCAGGCCCCCCCCCCCCAAGAAAGTCTTCCTTGTAAGACTGGGAAACCCTGACACCAGTGTCATTTAATTTGGTGCAGAGCGGAACTCACATTGCTGTGCTCCTACCCGTGACATCATGCCAATCAAGATGAAGCACACGGGTGCAAATTCCTACACTCAGATCTCTCCTGATTCTTTGCACAATGAAGCAGCAGAGACCGGTGCCACTCCATTATACTGTTTCAGAGAAAGACCAACGATGAGAAGGGAGCTAATTTCAGACTCAAGTTCGAGACTCGTGTGCATCACCTGAATACAAACTGCTTGAACGGTAAAGGCCATTAGACAATAAACCTGGAATCTAAGAATTTATTTGCCCATTTAAAACGTGCACATGCAAACAGATACTCCAATTAATCTTTCACAGCCCTTTTCCCCAATCCCATGTACATATTACTGTTTAAGCAGGGAATGAATTCCTGTGTGTTGTCACAACCACAGCGCGTGACAGTCAGGCAGCTTCATGACTTCCAACACCCTCAGAGCTCTAAGAGGGCTGAAGTAAAACCAGAGATTAAGGAATGAGAGCTCTCTCTCTCTCTTTTCCCTCTACATTGTTTTGTAATCTTCCATATTCATTTCCTTTGAAAGTATTACTTTAAAATGTAGTCTAGCTTTTTTTATTTTAACCCCCAGGGGGGAAATTGTCATGAATCTAGAGACAACAGCATGAGGTAGATAGAGATGAATCCATCTGTGTGTTACTTTAGAAGATAGCGAACTCCATTCTTAACCTGGACCAAATTAACCTCTCACGAGATCAAAGGTAAATCCTTTGAGGCAAGAGAAAGTGAGAGGAACTGATGAGGTTTTATTCTCCTCTACAAAAATAAGAAAGAAGTAGAGAATGGAGTGACATTTTAGGGATGCACTTTGGACTCAGCATTCCACTTCGCTGCCACCAAAATGACATTTTAATAGCAGATCCAGGACTCTCACCATCAGTAATGAGATTGCCTGCAATGTCTACAGGTTTAAATAAAGCCAGAGATCAAAAGCAATTTCCAAAAGAAAAACAGGGTTCAGATAATCCAAACTGAATGGATCCTGAAGGAAGTTACAGGGCATTTTAAGCATATGTTTAAGATTAAAATTCAAACCAAGAAATGGCTAAACATTGCCTTGCCAACTGTGGTGGAACAAAGTGATTTTTGTACTTTGCCCAGGGAAATACTGTACAGCAACCAACAACCAGACTATGATTAGTGGTAAGTTTTACATGAGCATGAATGAAAACTCATGACATTAATGAGGAGTGAAGAACAGTGTTATTTACTATACAAAACTACAGGATAACTCAACAAATACTGATAAGGCAGAAAGAAAACACTAGTTCTAAATTGCACAGTAGTAAACCAGGCTAATTATTGGCTCCTAAGTAAAATAAGGCAGTTGGCCAAAGTCTCCATTACTGAACATCAAGTGTGAAATAAAACTCACCTTCATGGAGGTGTAAAACAGCATTCTCCATCATAAGATGCTTTAGCAACAGGACACTGTTTAGACTGAGAGGCTGAATGAAGATCATGAAGACCAGGTCAGGCTAGCAAGCTTCCAGCCATGACACACAGCTCTGTTTGCCTACTTTGATTGTCTCAGGTGAGAAAGGGCGTGACTAAGTGGATCCACCTGAACTTTCCACCCACTTTCTCCTTCTGTCCTGCCCACCCCACCTGAACCAAAAGGAAATGCAGACCATACAGACCAAAAAGCATAATGAAGGAAGGCAGTAAATATAAGCATCTGCTATGTTTGACTTCAGGCTTTCAAGTGTGATCCTACAACCTACACGGAGGGAGCTACTGCCTGCAGCAGCAAGACTTTCATGTGCTAGTTGTCAATTCTCCACCACCATCGGGTGGGTTTTTGCTACAAGAACTCTGAAGTCAAGCCTTTGTCTGCGGGGGTAGGGAAGCAGGTGCTCAGCAATAAGTGTCTCATCCTGTCTCCATTACAGCCAGCAGAGCCACACTCTCTCTTTTAACAAAAAGATTAGTCTTTTTCTCCCTAAATGTAGGCCCCACAGATCTACACAAACCTGCGGTGCTATTAATTATTCAGATGTGCCACAAATGAATAATGCAGAAAGCAATTTGAAAAATATAAGGTTCAAGGTGGAAAGTCATTTGCTAAAGGTGATGACCAGAAGCAGTGATAAGCCATGGCCAACAAAGTAGTACTGATGGTACAGCAAGCAAAACATGGTGAATTTGGGCTCCAAGGCTTTGTCAGTTTAAATACTTGGAGATAGGCCACAGCTGTTTTCCTCTATGCTGCGCAATGACACAAAAGTCTCATGTGAGCATTACTGTGACACACTTTCATATTTCAAAACAGTATGTTCTGTATTGGTATAGTTAGTTCTCTGCCCTTGCAATGGAACTTGGTTCATGACATGAAGCAAAAGCGCCTGTGCTATGTAACACACTAACCCTAACCCTAGTGTACAAGAGTAGTCTCTTGTAAAGTTCTTTTTATCTCCTTTGCCATCATACTACTAAAGTTCACATACAAATACACAGCTTAAAACAGATATCCAGCAATGGCAACACACACAGTGGTAGTCATTTATGGTTGTCATGCCAACCACACAGACAAATAAATAAATAGAAACACACGTTGCAATCAGTTGAATGTCGTTTCTCAGCAATAGAGGTAGTCTACACACAGGTGCTTCCTAGGATACTGCTGTAGCAGCCACACACTGCGGTCAAGTAATTCAGGTCATATCCCCTACACCCTGTAAATGAATTACCCAGTCTGTCATCAACACACTGCGTTGCCATAGTTGTTGGAGCTATTGTTCTTTTTGTATACGTTTTAGGCTAGTATAGCCCATAAAAGATTAACGTTGTAGAATACGGTAACTTTTTTTAAATTAACAACAGCATCCCATTGTACTTGTTTAATTATACGTATAGCCCCCTTAAGCCTAATAATTTTAAAGCATTGCCTAACTTTGACAGGTATTAGGGTACAGCAAATTAAAATGGTAGACTAAAATGGGGTTTGCATATTAGTGTGATCTTCGCGAATGGGAATTGCTTCATGATTAGCTAGCAGACTAATCCGAGCAGTACAATCAACGACTTAATGTTTTTCAATACCCGCAAATAAAAAAAATGAACAGATTAAATGAGATCGCATTTTAAACTGCCCGGGGGTTTCTAAGATCTATTAACCACACTCTGCAACCAAAGGTTTAATATAAGATACGATACTTCTACGCAATAATTGTACCATTCAGTCATTTGAAGAATGTTATGGATAATGCTAAAGTTGTGTAGTTGTCCAATGCCATGGCATGCGATTGGCTATTTTTTAAAAAGCACATTTACCTCTCTCCGATTTAAACCGGATACGGGGCGTCAAATCCGTGATCCACAAGGCAAACTTCGTTCGTTAAACCTCCATCTAACATATACGGTTCGTGGAAGCCATGTCTGGTGTAGGCTACCTGCTATAACCATTGAGAAAAAGTCAAAACTTTTTAAGAGATAACAAAAATGCGCTGACTAGATTGGTAAAGCTTATTAGCGCCCTATCTATCAGTGGTGTAAATAATTAAAGATGTATTCGGTCCCTCTCGAGATCGGTTACAAGAGTTTGTTACATGACTCCACCTTTCGAAAAGTTTCAAACTTGAAAGTCTTAGAGACGAGGAGATTGATGTAATATCTGACCAATAATGCTTTCGATGCAGCTTTCAACTAACCAATCACAGAACCAGCATGCTTCGCAAGACCAGTTTTTTCCTGCCCCTGTTTGGATTTCCAGTAATTATCCCGTTAAGTGAGATGTTAAATCGAAGTCTGAAAATTTCCCAAAGGAAATCGCCTACAGAGAACAATGAAGGGAACTCATAGACCTTGTTTTTTCTGTAGAGAGCTGACTATTATGTCAACAGCTGGCAGGCTAATTTAAAAGATCATAGTCTAATTAATTTAATGAAACCTCCGAATTACACGAGTGTGAGTGGTGGGAGGACATAATTCCCCCTTTTGCAGACGCGCAGGCCTACTTAAAAAGCAGCAGCTTAGTTAAAAAGATAAATATGGCAATGCCACGGAGATGGCACTCCAAATCTAGACATCATTTGAATAGGTAAGCAACCATCGACTCCATTGCCGGATGCTTTCGCGACAACCGCTAACTTTGTTTTTTCCGTTCTATGAAAGGACTACTCTGGAAGACATCCGGCTGAGGGGAAGCAGACTCGTTTAAAATATTTCATAGACTTGCTAGTTTTACTGAGTGGCGAGATCCATATGCATATTAAAGTTATTCATAATGAAGATGTCTCGTACGCTCGATTTACGTGATGCCCTGTTCTAGCAAACATTCAATTTTTTATATTAGACTAATATCTAGATAACAGAGGACAAAGATCTACTTGTATTACTTATGTTTTATTTTTTAAGATAATGAAAAATATTTCCCACTTATGAGTACTGTAACAACAAAGAGACAACAGGCGCGTGCTGCTATATCATAGAGCACAGCGCCACTCTGTGGAATCAGTGTGTATATGCAGCGCTCACACAAATGAGGTGTGATGAATAAAATTAAAACCGTTACCTTAGCATGTTGTTCGGCAAACGGTTCTGGTTGTAAAATAGCGAATGTCTAGTAGTGTCGTGTCAAAGACGCTCATCCTACAAAAAATGTAATTGGTCTACCCTGTCGGTTTAATCAGATATATGCTTGGAATTTAATGCACATGACAGGGAAAGTTCGTGATTAAGTATCAGTATTGACATCATTATGCAAAACGCTTTTTGTCTCCCTTTGCAAGTGTTTTTTTGTATGCCTGATTTCATGTAGCCTGTTTCTTAAACTTGAACATAAACGTGGCGATTTTCTGTAGCCTAACTCCCAGTTTATGTGATAATGGATTGACATCATGGTGGAAAATATTCAGCAAAATTAGTCACGTTTCATGAAGTCATGTTTTCCAAGCAATTGAGAATAAAATAAAATTGTTTGCCACATAATTTTTTGCCACTTTGTTTACTCTGATATCACCTGATCTAAACGTGCGAACCATTTTACAGTCTGCAACTATATCGTTCCCTCTGAAAACGGATTTCTGATTGATCAGTTACCAGTTGATTCTTCATATTTAATAGTGGTCCTTGCGAGCTCTCCAATTTCACTGCTATTGTACGTTGAGGGTTCTCATTCTGTTGGGTCACTTTTCTAAGAAATCTGATTCAACTCAATAGATAACTACGGGTAAATCCTTTATGAGCTGCATTAAGGAGTGTTACAAGGATTAAGAACTGATGCAATAGGAATATTAAATCTTCCGTATCAACATTAGTGTTTATACATCCGTTGTGACTTAATTATTGATGCAGTAATTGCACCTCTGCAAAGTCAAAAACGGTTTCACTTTTAACAGCCCAGAAGACAGAGCGAGTATTGCTCGAACTTTCCCAGTCAGTAGCACTAGGCTTATTCGTTATGAGGTCGCGCGTGGTGACTTAAAATAGACACGAATGTAAGGTTCCTCCGATTTTATGTCTTTTTAAACCGATGCAATATAACTATCCATCCCAACGAACTTTGTAACTAAGCAAAAATAAATTTGTATTTTTTCCTGATTATCGCGATCTATACTAAATCCCCCCCAAATCCGTTGTTTATTTACAGATTATGAGCATATATATGGAAATGGTCATAACGTTCACTGTTCAATCGTTTAAAATGAGTTGACCAATTTTCAAATATTTGGTGCTTTACTATCGTGTTTATTTTTTCTTTAACCCAGCGCTGAAGAACAGAGCGCGCTATGATTACGTCAGACCGATTTGTTTATTTTTTTGTAAACTTCAAATTAGCTAGCAGCAACCTTGTTGCTTTTACTAGATTATATTGGATCCATACCAAATACGATGTTATATATCGATGTTTACATTTACTATTATAGCTAATTCTATTAGGCTAAGTGGATTACAGTGCCCGTCATTAGGGCAACCAGTTTACCTTCTCATTTTGACCAGTTTCCACAATGTGGACAGAGGACGGCAGGCAGCAGCACTAGCGCACCCATATAGATGCAGATCATGTTTTTCTTGAATCATAAAAAAAGATACTCAACTCTAAAAAACTGGTCTCCGAAGACGTGAAGACGAATAACAAAAAAAGCGGCACCTGCAACGTCTGTACACGGAAATCGCATGTGAGATAGGGATATCTAGCTAGATATATTTAAACAGCGCCGAAGATTTAAACCATATTCCGATGCTAACTTGATATCCATATAGCTAGCAAGCTTTTGTTTGGAAAGAGGTCTTATGTTAGTAACCCTAGCTGTAATTATTTAATGATTTTTCTTTTCGCTGCCAGCAAAGGTATTTTCGTCATAAAAAACAGCCGGATTGCAGAATTGTCGAAATGCATCCAAGGGATGCTTGTTTAAATCAGACAGGTAGCTAGCAAACGGTTTGATTAGCTATTATTTTTGGTAAGCTATTTTGAAACGGCTAGCTAACTAGCAAAGACGTTATTGTGCTACCTAAAATGATGCTGACAGTGGCATTTTAACATTCATATTCTACGTTTGAGGTCAGTGTTCATGCAATTTTACCTCCAATTGATAACTGTTTACAACCTGTCTTGGGTCTATTTATAAATTTGCAATTTTAACCGTAATATACTTATTGAAAGTTTTACCGATGTATTAACTTGATCAACAAAACGGTATGTTAAGCAACATAGCTTTCCGCTTTCAGCTTTGACTAGTATGGTGGGTATGTTAGTTTGGGCGTCATAGCAAAGCTGGTTAAGTAAGTTAGCTAACAGTTGTGAAGAAATTAGTAATTGACTTTTAAAAAGACGTCACTTTTATTCTTTACCTAGCTAGTTGCATTTTGTTAAGTGTTTGGTACAATGGACAGAAATAACGGGGACGGTGACAGTAATGTGACAGCGGAGCCCATGCCTGGATATGCGGACTTTATCAGCAGGGCATTTTCCGTTATGCTCAGTGCCTTGAGAGACTGCAAAGACTGTAGTCTTGAACTGTCCACACGGACCCTGCAGGACAATGCTTACATCACATCTACTGAAATCGGACTGTTCTTCGTATGTGCTGTGGTGTGGACCGGGTTGCGATGGACAGTGACGTCTCACGTGTTTGAGGTACATGGTGTAAATGCTACACATCACATTTTAGCGGCATTATTTTTTGATACAGTAGTTACCGAATATAATTCTCTCTCAACACTTGGCTGGTTAGGTATCTTTTTTTTTCTATACATGGATGGGAAATAAACTGGTCGTCACTCAGACCCGTAGCGGAAACCACGTAGACCCCTTGAGTGAGTCGCAGATGTGAAGCTAAGATGATATAGCTACTTCCTGAATTCAGAACAAGTTTACGTAAGACAATTTTATATGGCATGCATGCATGACTTGACCTCTTATATCAGTGAAGTACCTTTGTACTGTTGCAAGAAGAATGATGCTAATGATGCTAGTGTGTCAGGATGAGTTTGATACTGAATCACACTGCGAGGTTTGAAGTATGATTTTCGGTCAGATGTTTTGCATAGGATTAACTGGATTAAATAAATAAATGCTTGACTGAACGTGTGAGTGTTATCGAAACGGATACTTGAGATTCTCACTAAATATTTGAACAGCAGTGAAACGTTATCCCTACTAGTAAATATTTCCCCTGCGGTAAATTAAACAACATTTGAGCTTGCAAAATTGCAGATTGAACAACTAGTGTTCCTGTGCGCGTGCGAATGCGCGCGCCTCCGCATGTTTTTAAAATGTTTTATTTTTTATAACCAAAGCAACTTGACCACTAAACAGAAGTGGGTGCAGTCTTCATAAGATCACCAGGCACTGTGCTACATTTCTGTTCTAGTAAAGAGAATTTGTATTGAAAACACTTTGAAGATGTGTAAAAATGACGCCCTTTTGGCTTTTTTTGTGTGCAGTTCATCACAAAAACGATCTAATGAAAGCATAAATTCAAAAGTTTTTTTTACTACCCCTCTAAAGTATGTTTGCCTTAAATTGATGTAAGCAAAATGTTCATAATACTAGGTAAGGGACTAATAAATCATGGCCGTGTTATCGTGATGGCACTCGGTCTTTTGGGACAGAGTAGCCCAAGTGGACTTGCAGAGGGCTTGAACCTCTTCACGTTCTCCTCCGTGTTTATGCAAAACCGAAAGGTTCAGCTTCAGTCCTCTTGTGATTGTGGTAAAGACTAACTGCACAAGGCCAAGTGAAAACCTCTCCCGGACAAAAACCTGTGTTAAGAAGCCTATAACAAAGGCTTTACAGAATACGTTCATGTTTCACATGAATAAATGAAGTGCTCTTTTTGTGGACACGGTTGGTGAGAAGTCCAGTGAATGTTCTGATTGCCTTTCGCATGCCTTTTAGATTCAGCCAGGGACTCACATGCTGTAAGAAACCGATCCAAGTCTTCTATAATTTGGTGAACACTAATAAAGGAGAGCCTTGGAAGAGTTTCATGGACTTTGTGAATCCTACAGTGATGGTCAGATTTTTGCTTTTAAAAAAAACCAAACTAACTAAAATAACTGTATTAAATGTTAAATTATACCCCAGTTTATAATAGTGACATTCCAAATAATGAACTCAAACAAAAGAAGTGGTTATATTGTCATTATTTATTTAACAAAAGTGGCTTGAACAGCCTACTCTTTATTTTCCAGCTACACCTAATAAGGCAGTGCGACACTGGGCAAATGACAGCTTTGTGTGTAGACACATTTTTATTTGTGTTTAAGCTGTAGGTAGGGGAGCAGAGATCCACTTCATGCTCCACCAGGACCCACCAGCTAGTTCACTGTTGCTCTGTCCCAGCTCCCATCATGCCTCAGATTAATTACCATTCTGCAGACTTGCCTCAAGGGTGCTATGACTGAGAATCAAGTAGATATATGGACAGCTTCGGGGTCCTTGAAGCCTGGGTTAGAAATCAGCAAGGTGTTCGACTGTTTACATGCACACAATCTCTGCTTAGTGTAAGAAACTGCAGTAGCCCAAGACATTTACAGGACTCACAGTCCTGTTTAGATACACGGCAGCAAAATTTGACAACAGTTAACGCCACTTCATGACTCTTATGCGTTACTTAGTTTACCCATCTTCTTTTGTTGCTTGTTAATCATTTTTTACTAAAAACTATTAATTGGCATCACAAGTATTGAAAGAAGTCCCACAAAATAGGGCGTGAGAGTTGGTGCCAAAATGTTTGTGGTGTGCACAGTCCAAGAGTATTGGTGCCCCTGCAGTTTTTGAAAAGTACCCAACTTGTGTAACTGTTGTGGTTTGCTTCCTATTTGTTAATGTGAGAATGACGTGCTACCGGGTCCAAGACGCTGTGCAGGGCTGTGTGTGCATGGGTTTGTGCGTGTGCATGGGTTTGTGCGTGTGCATGGGTTTGTGCGTGTGCATGCGAGTGTGCGTGTGCATGCGAGTGTGCGTGTGCATGCGAGTGTGCGTGCCTGTGTGTGTGTGCGTGCCTGTGTGTGTGTGCGTGTGCATGCGAGTGTGCGTGCCTGTGTGTGTGTGCATGTGTGCATGCGAGTGTGCGTGCCTGTGTGTGTGTGCGCGTGTGTGCATGCGAGTGTGCGTGCCTGTGTGTGTGTGTGTGTGCATGCAAGTGTGCGTGCCTGTGTGTGTGTGTGTGCATGCAAGTGTGCATGCCTGTGTGTGTGTGCATATGTGCAGTGATTGCAGCTTTATTCTTGGCTCAAACAGGTGCATCATTACAGGCTGAGTATCCTGGTGATTCATGGTCTGCTCATATCCTCCTCTTCCTCTCAGCTGGTGTTCTGTTTGTGTGTTTACATGAATCTGTTGGGTCAGATCTTCGTCTTCCTCTTGAGTTCTCTCAGACAGACCCAACACAAACAGAAGTAGTCTGGCCTCAGCAGGGGAGTTCCAGTGATCATAATGGGCTTTAGGACAACAGGAGACAGCATTTAGTAAACTGTTATTTGTTGGGTGGTAACACAGAAGCACATTCTATTCTTTATAACTGGTGCTATTTGTTCAAACACTAAAATGCTCTCTCACTGCTTGCCCCCACTAGAGGGGCCAGTGTTGAGCTCCATCAGGGCATGTGCTGTCATAGTAAATCCTGCACTGCCTGGATACCCGGGCCAGGGGTGTCCCAGCAGCATCCAGGCATAATTGCGTGTGATCAGGTTCTTTTGAGGATGGAGAATCCCCATTGATTTTCCTGGTTTGGTTTATCAGTTTCTGGCATGGAGTGCTCATACGGAAGTTCGCAAACAAAGTTTATCTCCACAAGCTGATAGAACCGATGCGTGTTAGGATGAGATAAAGCCCTCCCCTCTGCTGTTTGGTTTCTGCCTTCATTCAGTCCAAGAAGATGTAAATGTAGTCTGGGTTATTGAATTGATTATTGAACATTGCAGTTGTGCAAGTTCTTTTAATTATTTGCAAGTGAGAACAGTTAAATGTGGCCCAGAGCCGACATAAGGGCTAAGTATTATATGTAAAAAACGAAAGCTTTGTTCTTTAATATTCCCCCAGATTTTATATTGTTTTTCCTGCTGCCACCAGAACCAGGAGTAGCAATTTCCATGTGATCAGTGTCCTTGAAACCCAGCCCTGTAGTTTAACCCTTGAACCAGTGCTGCTTATCAGCAACTCTTCTGAGGTCCAGCCAAACTGTTGTGCTAAATACTAAAGTTAGCAAGCTAACGTCAAGCTAAGCTCTACTTTGAACACTGATTTGAGCCTGGTGATGTTTGGGTCCAAATCTGTACTACCTTAAACTGTTAAGTAGGAGTGGGTTAACCAGAGCCTGAGGTGGCATATGTACTGGCATTCTAAAAAAAATAGCATTTACAGATGAGTATTCTGATATTTTAATTGAATTACTTGATTGGAAAATGGGAATGAAGTAATTCAACTAAAAAAATGGCATATTTATTTGGATTTATTTGTTATAATATATATTACAAGACGTATTGCAATATGTTTCATTAGAATAGAAATATAGTACATTTGGTGGAAAAACTAGCAAAAAAAAAAAAAATCAGATTGTATGAATTGTAGGCACAGGGATATAACGCAAATAGAGGCGTTAAAGTCCTTCAGGCTGCTGGTGCTTAATGCCTGCTTCGATAGGAATCCGGTAATGTGCCTTGTCCTGCACACGGTCCTCAGTGTAGCTGCTGCCTTGTTCGTTTCCTGTTCGGAGTGGGGATAGAATGCTGGATCTGATTGACTTCTGGATGCTTCCTGCTTGAA
The DNA here is from genome assembly GCA_025802075.1 of Tenebrosternarchus preto. NCBI lineage: Eukaryota > Metazoa > Chordata > Actinopteri > Gymnotiformes > Apteronotidae > Tenebrosternarchus > Tenebrosternarchus preto. The sequence continues at coordinate 4,977,929 of JAOYMR010000024.1, forward strand.
AAAATAAGTGCCCAGCTGACCCTCAGAGCTTTGCTAGCAAGAGCCCATGGTAAAACAGACCAATCATTCTGGATGATGATTCGCAGCTGCTTGTTTGGCTCGACGCTGCGAGTGGAAAGCTGGGGGAAACGTGAGAGGGAACGGAAAGGGAGCGGAACAAGGGGGGACGGGGAAATAAAGAAGAGCGAAGGTCCTGTCTGGGCTAAAGGGCTGGGGGGGGGGACTTTTGTCCTCTGAGAATGGATTCTTAGTGGCTCCCAGAGAGAAACCTTCTGACTTGCATCTTAATTGCACTGCCTAATGCACACTTATCACTTAGTGTTTTGAGATAGATACACATATGGAGCAAGCTTGGTCTTTTTCTGGGCGTTCATTTCTCTGAGTCGTTGCTACGGAAACACGGAAACAGCATGTTTGCCCAAGTACTCTTGACTGGGCTGAAGCAGAATGGAATCCAGGTTTCTATACGCCAGCCAGTTTTGAAGGGAGAGTAGTCCCACACCACTGAAATGGGTCTAAATCTGGGCTTCTTATGTGGTGCTTGTGCATTTTCTTTCTCGGTTAATGGGTTACTGTAATAAAAAACTAAATGAATTAACAAAAAATTGCCCAAATCTCTCTTTAAACCAAATGGATTTTAAAACATATTCTGTGTCTTACTGGGCAAGTAACTGTGTAGAACAAATATATTTTCTTTCTTTACACAAATTCATAAAACTCTCATCACCTTTTATATTTGGTTATAGACGGTCATCATCTATGATCTACTTTAGTGCTAAAGACACTGGTCAAAAATAATTTGGTATCTTGCAAAAAAAAAAAAAAAAACCCTAAAAACTTTGGATGGCGGAGCACCCTCTCAATTCAGGAGTCCTGCTTGTGTGCTTTTAGAGAGAGAGGATTGACTTTCAGGTCTTTGCTGAAATTGAGCTGAGAGAGCCACATGTCAATCAACTCAACCCTGTTGGTTTTACTAATTAATGATGAACATGCTGAGTTGAGCAGTTTAGCAAATCCAGGGACTTGGAACCATTCCTGGGTCAAAATCTGACTTTGGGAGCCGTAACCCTACATCTATACACTTACCACTGCATTTAGGCCCTCTGTCTGTCCATACAGGTGATCTCGATGCAAGAGATCTGATCTCAGAACTCCCTTCAATTTATAGATCTGGATTTACTAATATTCCAAAGGTGAAAAAGTGCAGCCCAGAATCAGCAATTTGCCAAGTAGTTTTGCTAAACCAAGGACAGAACCTTGGGCCACATTGTTGAGAATGTGGGCTAGAAGAGGCTGACGGCAGACATCCGTGCTCAAGCTCTTACTGTCAGAGTTCCACTCTCTATCCCAGATGTGTAATCTAGCAGCAGAGTGCAGACACAGCTGCAGGGTGCGAGCGGCCCCAGGCTTCTGTGCTGTGGTTATGGGGCAACCTGCAGGTCACCCACCACACCAGGAACAGCAGCAAGCAAGAGCCACGATGGTTTTGTGGTCAGCAGGTCTGGGAGCCGGAGTACGCAGTGAAGAAAGGAGGGACGCCCTTGCGACAGCTGGCCTCTATAAATAACCTACATAACCCCTGTAATTTGGGTGATCCACTTGAGATGTGGATTTCGTGTGGATTCCCCCCTTCTGCTGGTTTAGCCATGCATGACTCGCTGAGTGAAGGCACTCCCAGCCAATACGCAGCAGTGTACAAGCCTCTCAGCCAATCGACGATGACCCTCATCCATCTGAGCCGGTCGGAAGCACTCTCATCCAGTCGGAGGCGGTGCTAGTGAAGCCTCTCACCCACAGGAGGAGGGTCATGGTGGCTTGGCAGTGTTGCCTGCTTTGGCCAAGGCCTTGCAGCTGTATCTGAAGTGCAAGGGAAAGCTGAGATCTGTGTGAAACTAAATAGGAAGCACTTGGGTATTGCAGATCAAGACACTGGAGTAAATGAAACCTTTCACTTCTGTCTCTGATTACAAAAGCGCTGAGCTTGGGTGTTGGTGCTTGACTCTGCTCAGGGTGGATGGCGTGTCATGTGTAGTGATAAGATAATGAGTTTTCTGTTGGTGACATACACAGGCACATGCACACACTCTTAACACACGTACACGGGCACATGCACACGCTCCTAACACACACGTACACGGGCACATGCACACGCTCCTAACACACACGTACACGGGCACATGCACACGCTCCTAACACACACATACACGGGCACATGCACACGCTCCTAACACACACGTACACAGGCACATGCACACGCTCCTAACACACACATACACGGGCACATGCGCACGCTCCTAACACACACGTACACAGGCTCATGCACACACTCCTAACACACACATACACAGGCACATGCACACACTCCTAACACACACATACACAGGCACATGCACACACTCCTAACACATACACAGGCACATATAGACACAAGAGTGTGGACAACAGACGGGGTGGGCCACTCTAATTTTATTGCACAGGGAATGTTTCATTTTATGAACTTTAATTTTATTGTGAGTATTGCACAGGGACAGCACTATCCATAGACCAAAGGCATTTTGAGTGGTTAAGATACTGCTTTTCTACTCCCTGCCCCTTTGCTTGCAAAGCAAAGTCAAAGCAAAAATGAGTTGGAGATTTACTGATCAGGCACATAATAATGGTGCCTTGAAGATGTAACCATATTTCTTTCAAGGGGATTTGATTGGTAGATGCACACTGACCTGAGACCAGTGTCTGTTATTACAGATAGTTTGCGGACAGCTGCAAGGTGTTTGTAATAAACAAATGTTATAGTAATAACAAATGTTATAGAGCGTATAGTAATTAAAAAGCTCAGACACACAGGTTAACACTTCAGGAAGCACCCTGAGCTGAGACCACTGTCGATCATATCACTCAGAACACCTATGCTTGGTCACAGCTGTTCAAGGCTGTAAACACAAAACCTCCATAGTGTTCGATTACATTTCTGAAGTTATAACTTAAGAACAAATATAGACATTGTTCTTACATTGTCCTTACACACGGCAGCACACACACGTTTGCAGATTATATTTATAACTGAAACATTCAACTTTAACGCTTGTTCTCTGTTGCAGCCTTTTGCACGATGGTGTCGACTCCATCCCGCAGATGTGGCGAAGATGCCAGAAAGTGCTTGGAAGCTGAGTTTCTACACGATGGCATGGTCGTACAGCAACTACCTTCTCTTCTTCTCCAATTACACCTTCTTCCAGAACCCTCCGTCCGTGTTTTACAGTAAGGGTTACTTTTGTGTTGAGGTTTTTGTCCAAGAGTATGCGGTGCAGACTAGAGCAGTGATGTACGAAATATACGTGGAATATCCAGTCCAGGCACATCTTTCTTGAAAAAAGGCAGCTGGTAAATACCACAATCGGAAGACAACATCTAAGGGCGTCTAAACCCTTACAGCACTGCAAAAATGAAAACTTTTCTTGAAATCTTGAAAATAAACAAGGGAACTTCTTTTTTTGAACTTAAAGATAATCGGACTCGCCTAGACTTTTGTGTGTAAGAAGGTTTTTCTTGTTTCAAGTACCTTTTTTTCTTCTTTTAAGAAATTTTGCCAAGCAAAATTTTCTCACTCCATTTTGCTTCAGGCACTTTTTTCATAATTTAGTTGTGTTTTTTTGTATGTTTTTTGCAGTGAGTGGACTGTAAAACAGAATCCTGAAGCCATTCTATAGAGTATACATTTTGTAAGTGGTATCCAGTTATTATGGCATTACTGTTGTACTTAGAAGTTAAGGTGAGAGACACGAACACACTGATTGCTTTAGTATATACACTCACCAGCCACTTTATTAGGTACACCTGTCCAACTGCTCATTAACGCAAATGTCGAATCAGCCAATCACATGGCAGCAACTCA
>JAOYMR010000024.1:4990698-5002121 GCA_025802075.1 Tenebrosternarchus preto
AGGCCGAGGTATGCAGCTATGCACAGCGCCAGCAGCAGGTCAAAGATGGCTGGTTTTACTCTTCACAACACAACAGAAAGAAGGACAGGGTTAGAACTTTTCAGATCACTTGGATGTACATTACGTTGTGCTCTTTTTTGGATTGCCTAATCACCTGTAAGCATTCATGGTCTGTTTAAGCTGATCGTAGAAGACAAATTCTGGGTCCCTGGGGGGGAAAAGGAAATAATTTATTTAATGTATTTGAAGAATTTGGGGAGTGGAGCTTAAAGGTTACACGTGTAAGAAAATGCAAGGACTGCGTTCTGGTGCCTTATTTCTTACTATCTACACATCTGTAATATTCCCATAGATTTCAGTATACACAAATGTTCAACATCACACACAAAGTCTGTGGTCATGCCCGCGGTAGACACACCTCTTGTCTGCTCTTACGAAGTGCCTCTTGACATCCTTCAGATAGTGGCCCAGATAATACTCCAGAGTGCTGACCACACTGCTGTCTTTGTCCACGAGCTGGGCAGCACGGGGCTGGCTGGCCAACCAGTCCATCAGCGAGCTCAGCTGGTCCTCCTGCACTTGCTGACAGCACAGTTTTGAGTTGTGCGTTTGTGTATGCGGGGAATGATTGCTGCCATATCTGGCACATGTAATCTTGATTCCAATTTGACATATTTCAAAGATCTCTTTGAATCCAGACTAATATGAAGTTATTTTGCCTTTCGAATGCCCCAAGGACACTTTACAATAATTCCCCTAGCTAAAGATATTCAAATCACCACCTCATGCCCTACAGATTTTTCACTCTCCTTATACCTAGGAATCATGAGGACTACAAAAGTGGCCAACCAGATGCATTCAGAAAATCATTTACTCAGAAGATTACCAAATCATGAACCTGATTTGGATCTGAGGTCCAGAGTACCTCTGCCCTACTGAATCCCATAGTTTGCAGTGTCTGGCTCCGAATCAGATCTGTATTTCTGTGTAAACCTGTGTAGACATGTTTTAAAATTATAGTCAGGCACTCACCATCTGTTCTGTGAAGATCTCAAAGTCTCCATTGGTGCCCTGTGGAGTTTACAATGTTGTTACTCTAGTATTGCTCTCATTTTGCGATTTATTTTCTCAGGCTGTACAAAATTAAAGCTGTGAGATTTATCACTAGTAACTGATCATCTTACACCATTCATTATGTCAATACTGTTGTTTAATAAAAAGTTCAACTGTGGAATAAAAATCAAACTGAAATCAGCTCATAGATGAGAAATGGCCATACTAATCTGTTCAGAGTAAACAAATCAGCTCGTACATGAGGAATGGCCATGCTAATCTGTTCAGAGTAAATGAATCAGTGTGCCTACACCAATCCAATCAATCCCACCGAAACATATCAATAATAACAGCTGTGATTTCTCCAACATAATTAGACCATTTGGAGAAATTCAGAGGCCTGTGCCAGGCTCATGTTCCTCACTTTCTCAGTCAGGTTGTAGATGACCCTGGCCAGGGCCTCAGCGATCACTTTAGTGTTCCGGCTGAGCTTCTTCAAATCCACATGAGGTCTGCGAAATACGATAAGATGGAGAGAGAGAAAAAAAATAAATCCACAGTGCTTACCAAAAGAAAACAGCCATAGGATCAGTGCTCAGTGTGAAGCATGGAAGGTGGAGTTGGGCAAACAGCACTACAACACATGACGGAGAGAGAGAGAGAGAGAGAGGGAGAGCCGAGCGAGAGCGGCAGAAGTCACCCACCCAGTGGTGGTCTCTCCTGCCCTTTCCAGAGAGGAGGACACTGACCGCATGTCCATGATAGAGTTGCGTGTTGCACTGCGGTGACTGTCCAGACGTGACAGCGTGAAGGCAGGCAGCCGACGGATACCGAAGCGCTCGTGCTCCCAGGCCAGCGTGTCATCTGCCAGATTGATCTTCTTGTGCACCATGGAGAACTTGAGGTCCGGGTACTGCTGGGAGACCACCTTGCAGGAGGACACAACAAGGCCAATGAAGTACTAATGACGATGGGGGTGACTGTGTTCTAAATCTCGCTGAGTCATGGTAACCCTTTGACTAGTCTGTTTTGATGTATGATGAATCCCCACTGAAATTTGCACTGCAGTTTAATTCAACAGCAGATTTCTGTAAAGTCTCAGGACAAAAAAAGGCTTTAAAGATAAACATCAAAGACATAAAATATGGTCTCGAAACATCAACCACAAACCTCCACCACAGAATGTTACAGTTAAAGCAAATCAGAATACCTAGAATCCCAGGTCATAAACATGGAAAACTCTGCACTTTTTTTTTGGCATAAACCGTTCACAAGCCAAGTTACCATCTGCAGTTCCCTGAGCAGAGCGTGCTGCGGGCTCCCTTCTTTCGGAGGCTTAGAGACATGCAGGTGAAGGCCGTCTCCGTTACCCAGTGTGTCCAGACACAGCACAAACGCCACGTTATCCTGCAGTAGGCTGGACTCTAATACAGGGACAGAAAGATCGAGCACAAGGTTAATGCAGCAATATAAGCACCAGTACTTCAATCACAGCAATAATAATAATGACGACAATATTACATGAGAAAATACTGAAGAATAAATGAATGTGCATTGGTCAAAAGTGGCAATAAGTATAAGACGTCTAATAGGTAAAGCTGAAAACTGATTGTGATGCACCTGTGTGGTCCAGGTTATCCTCGAGCCAGCGTTTGGTGCCCTGATAATTAAACTTCCCTCCTCCCGATAGGAAGAGCAGCAGGTTATACCTACAGCAGCAGGAAATGCTCACTTAGACATGAAGGGGTAAACCGTGACCAGTTTCAATCATGCTGAGCATGTGCGATCTGAAGTGGTTCAGTGGGTGCTTTGCTACCCTGCGTGAGTCCTTTTGTGGGAGTAGAGTTTGGAGAAGAGGCGAGCCAGCTCAAGCAACGCAGCCACGCCACTACCATTGGAGTCAGCGCCATATGAAAGCCACTGAGAATAGACAGACACACACACACACAAACACACACAGTGTTTACCACACTAAGAAAACTTTATAAACAGCAAAAAAGTGTATACAAAGTTAACAAATATGTCCACTTCCTTACGGGAGCCACTCCAAAAGAGTCATAGTGAGCCACAAGCACTATGGTTGGCAGATCCTCCCCTCCTACTCCTGTTAGTCTTCCCTAAGGAAGACACAGAAGAGCAAGGCAGGTTCTTCTCAATACTCCAACTGTATGGAACCAAACTCCAACAAACTCTGATGAGCTACAATGATGAACTAGTGGCTTGTTATCGCTCGTTTCAAGATTCTGCTGTTTTACCAACTTAATAAAGTCAAACCATAACGTACAGTCAGAAAATCTATAGGGGAATGTTACCGAGTAGTCCTTGCGTAAATCTTCACACCTAGACATCATGCGGATGATTTTTCATTAAATCAAGCCTAGCTTTATGAACACGTCTCCACACTCACACGTCTTAAATTATTTCACGGGCTGCAGAGCAAATCCATATTATACACTAATAATACATGAGAACTGGTAGCACGTTCATTCTATCGACTGGTAGCAATTCACAGTGATTCAGTCTGTCCTCTCTCCAAGAAACAGCAAGCCAACAAGATCCATACCAGCATATACATGCAGGAGTCGAGTACAGAGAGACTTACACCTCAATATTACGTGAACTCTGAATGAATATTAACATTTCCCTTCATTTTCACATTAAGGGACATTTCACATGAATGGGTCTTGCCAGTACCATAACAATGCATCACAATATATGATATGATGCCTAAAAGTATGTTAAACAAGTTTTATTAAAGGTTACCACATATACTATTGTTTTTAACACTTTATAATACGTTGATCCAGACCAATAAAATCAATAGGAAGTGTACACTTAAAATGCCAATACAGAGAATACAACAGTAAAAAAAACAAACAAGAATCTGTCTATACAGCCTATTGCTTCTAACCTGCTACCTACTAGAAAGGATTTAACTCTGAATATAACTACAAAATGTTTAAACAACTGCAATTGGATCTTAAATTAAATGAGCATTTTTCCACTCACATTTTCCCAAATGCCAGCCATACATTTTGACAGGCTGAATGCATCTACTTTTCCAGGTTTGTAGCCTAATGCTCTGATTTTCCTGAAAACAGCTTTTTTCTTGTTTTGAGGTCTCACCTGCTGGACATTTTAAATACTACTCTTAAACTTGAATGCTTCAGTTTGACAATGGAAAAGAATATAAACGCTCATTTCAGAATAGAAAGTGCAGCACTTCCTTGATGGCCAGCTAGGGGAGACCCTGATCTTGGATATAAAGAGAGAAGAGCGCTCACCTCTAGGCTGGTAATGGCCCAGTCTGTCACAGCCTTACTCTGAGCTCCACTCGTCACCATCTGAAATCCATTGGCGGTGGCCGAGTGCAGAAGCACTGGTGAAGGGAACATATTCAACAAATTCATCTTCACAACGCAAAGTAAACAGCACAATATTCACTCTGCAAGCACTGGGGATGAAGCCGTATCGCTTCTAGCAGCTCTCATCAGTATGTCCTTAATTACAGCAAACAATATTTACCTCAGAGGGTGGATTTAAAATGCACTGAAAACTGTAATGACTTGTGGAGCAGCATTGGGTGTCACTACAAACTTTTAAACTAAGCATCCTAGAAGGTAGTAAAAACTACTGGACCCAGGATTTACAGAAACAGACCACATTTTGAAGGTCAGCGCGTAAATGGTTTTGCAGTGCACACCACCAGCTATGGCACCAGTGATGTTTCAGTTTGGGGGGGGTGGGTCTATCTGTATATGTATTACTGTAAACTCAACTTTATGTACCTTCAGCTGCAGAGGAGGAGCCCTGAGATGAGGAGGAGTCCTGAGTCTGTGTGTATATGGACAACAGTTCCTCATCTTCCAATGCAAAGTAGACAGGAACGATGGTCTCTGTGGCTAGAAGCTCAGGCTCCAGTTCCATGAACTGCTACAAAACAAACGTGACAAGCAAAACCTAAAAAAACTACAATACTGACACAAGCAATACAAAAAAAGTGTCATGACTAAAGGAGAGACATACGTTGGCAAAACGTTTCTTATTTTATCTCTAAAGGCCATACCACGGAACCAGGGAAGTTAATGACTTCTTACTTGCACAATGTCCTGTGGCATAGTGGACATGTTCCTGGGGAGGATGATGACTACAGCCCCAGCAGATTGCCGAAGTGCTTTCTGATACTTTTCGTAAGAGAAATCAGCAAGTCGCATCATCACACAGCGACGGCTTAGGACGTCTGCCTCTACAGTTCGAGCTTCGGTGTTCAGTATCGCATTTCTAGAGCCTTCAGAAACAATTATTAAATTAAGTCAAATGTATAAAGTCAGTAGGTCTTAATCGAAAGTGTTGCAATATTAGAATTATGACAATTACACGTCGTTAATATTACCTGCCAAGAATGACTGACAAGTAAATATTTAGCTAATGGTAGTGTATTAATCATAGTTTAACTGCACTATACACATAACTTAACACGTATTAGAGAGAATATAGTCGATCACACAATCCACCAAAAAGACTTTTCCCATTTTTAAAGAAACCGCTGCACGCTGTACTAGTTCGCTGTTAGCTAGCCTTATTTGATAACTTGCTTAGCTACTAATAGCTGTTAGCATCCTGACAAAGTTAGCTAGCATAGGATATGTTGCTGGTGGTATCTAGCAAGCTTGCTATCTGGTTAGCTTAAAATTGCATGACTTTACACTGAATTACGATTTCTTTCCACGTTTACTCGACTGTGTTGGTTTTGAATATTAATACGTATAATTACATTAACTAATAGTTACATGACGAATAATTATTTACACATACCATAATTTTGGCCCTGCAGATCATACTGCTGCATGCGGTAGACAGTAAATTCATGCGCCGCTTCTGCTGGAAGTGGGGAAACGAGGATTAAAACGGCCGGCAAAAATACTATAAAGGTCAATGGAAATGAAGATTTGAACATATTTTCAAACACTTCGCTGGCCTCCTCGAACATGTTTAAAATAATATCGACACCTTAGCTAAGAGAAACGAAGAAATGAATGAAACCGGTTACAATCTGACAGCTAGCATTAAGCAAAGTACAGTCTTTGAGAAGGACCAGGAAATTTCTTCCGGCAATTTCGTAAGACACCTAAGATATGACTGCCCACTGCGGGAAATTGGAATCATAGGCCTACTACTTTGCTCCTGTGCAATTGTCTTAGCTAATTGTCTTACCGTCATCATACATGTAATAAATAGTGTTCACAAGAACAAAATATTGTTAAATCTAACAGGGGAGGGCTCTTACAAGTGTTGCGACTTTTACTCTGCTATAGAAATGTCAATTTGATATGCAGAGTGCCTAAGGAAATCGTCGAATGTATTGTGGTCATTTGATTACTGATGATAAATCTTTTAGCAAAATATCTAGAAAAGTTAATTATTCCCACTCAGTTCTACCACCATCTAGGAAATTATATCACAGAAGTTTGAAAGCCTCTTTTTTAAAAATCATCTTTGTTGACCAAAGAACTTCACCCGATGGTATTTGTTTGCCAAGTGTTAAACCAGTCAAAAGGAATATTCTCCCTAAACTGTCCTGCCTGTTGCAGTCACTATATATCCCTAAAGCCTTTTCCCAGAAGTTACTTTTTAATACTTTAATTCTGGAATTCACTGGCGTGGGGGATTATGTAAAACTTTATTACAACAGCCAAAAGCATGAGGTGACAGCATAACCAAACACATGCATTTCTATTACTGGAAACCTAATCTATACTCAGCCTGTTGCAATAGTGGTCAGTTCCTTCCAGGATGGTTGCAATCACAAGCTGTCTCATGCTGGCACACCTCTGGGTATTTAAAATAGCCCCACTGGCATTAATAATATTAAGACATTAATGAAAAACTAGAAAAATGAAAAGGCGTGTTTGTTTAAAGGAACTTCAACCGTCTTACTTCACCCCCCCCAGTTCTGGACAAGGGATTTACTATCTGGGACAGAATAGTCATCAAACCTCTCAAAACATTCCTCTCATATACAGTACTATGCAAAGGTTTTAGGCAGGTATGAAAAATGCTGTAAACTAATGCTTTCAAAAATGGAAACTCAATAGTTTATTTATAAATGATTAGTTAATGAAATCTTAATCAATTCAGTATTTGGCGTCACCACCCTTTGCCTTCAAGACAGCATCAGTTCTTTCAAGTACACTTGCACAGTTTATGAAGGAACTCGGCTGGTACGTGGCTCCAAACATCTTGGAGAACTAACCACAGATCTTCTGTGGATGTAGGCTTCCTCACATCCTTCTGTCTCCACGTAATCCCAGACGCACTCGATGATGAGCTCAGGGCTCTGTGGGGATCATGCCATCACATCCAGGACTTCTTGGCTGTATGTTTGGGGTCATTGTCCTGCTACAGAATAAATTAGGAGCCAATCATGCACCTCCCTAATGGCATTGCATAATGAATAAGTGTCTGTATTCATCAGCATTGCTTCATTCATTGTACCACTGCCCAGCCCGTCGATGAATGAACTGCCTTCTGCTACAGCCAAATATTTAAAATGTTGACTAATCAGTCCAGAGGACCTTCTGCTGTTTTTCTGCACCCCAGGTCCTGTTTTATGCATAGCCGAGTCCCACTGGTTTCTGCCAGTTGTGAGCTGACTGGACATCTTCTGATTTCAAAGGGAAATAATCTTGTGTTTTTCCTTGACCGACCACTGCATCTACAGTCCTCAACATTGCCCAATTCTTTGTGCTTTTTCAAAAGAGCTTGAAACACCCGTCTGCTTTGAAATTTTTATCAGGGAGAGACCTTGCTGATGTGGCTTGTTTCTGTGCTCAGTCTTCCACAACCTCACCTTCATAACAGAGTTTGGCTGTTCCTCGCCCAGTTTTAAGCCTCCTACACAGCTGTTTCTGTTTCAGTTAATGACTGTTTCAACTTACATGTGACATTGATGAGCATTAGGACTTGTCTGGTATAATTGGTTGAGCATACACCTGACTACAATCCTACAAAATCCACGACTTTTCTTAAGTGTAATAAGAATTCATGCTGGTTTGCAGGCAAAGGGTAATAACAAATATTGATGTGATTTAGATTTTTCTTTTGTTCAATCACTTTGCACTTGATAAAACAATTGATAAAAACAGTCATTATTTATATTTTTGAAAGCATTCTTAGTATACAGCAATTACACCTGCCTAAAACTTTTGCACAGTACTGTATATATAAATTCTTAAGACCACTAAATTACCTAAGAAATGATACCAGAGCTCTACAATCAAAAATTAATTGAATTAGATCAATTGAAGCTACAACTCTGACCGACCTCAAAGGTCAGTGTGAGAGGAATGTAGATATACAGCTCACAAAGGAAGACAGTGAGGCAGCAAAACCTGTATTTTTCAAATTATTATTTCCCTAGGTGGGGATTAGGAAGAAACCTTGGTAGGACCAAGACTCAAAAGGGAACCCAACAAAATAATAATACAATGTCTAGACTGAGCAGTCCCTACAAAGTGGATGTTGGGCTTCAGGTAGGTGGGAGCATCGGCACGTCCCCTGGTGGCATTAGCGAGTCCCCTGGCAAACCTGAGCATTTTCTAGGTGCTTTATGGCATTGTGTTTGTAGAAACATGTAAGCAGGATAAAAATTGCAGGTTAAATATATAAACATCAAATTTCACATCTCCGGCAGGACTATCTGTAGCAGCACAACTAAAGGGAGGACCTGGAGGAGACCACAGTCATGAGGGTTCACTGAGCTGTTGCTTTCCACCCAATCACAGTCACAAACTAGAGTGAACGCATGACGTGACTGGATGACGGCATTGACGTCTCGAATTACCAGAAGACTCTGTGACTGGGGGCCCAAGGCTCTACAACTTCATATTCTCATCTTGTACCTTTTGCAAATTTACTAGCAAAGGCAAATTGTTTTGTTAATGTTGGCACACACCTTCTACACAAGTTAACACAGCTCTCTGTGGTCTTAATGAAATGTCTATGGCATGCTTTGGTCAAAATACCACAAGGATGAAGCAGCACAAGACCGTCCCAGTTTGTCTAAACACCTCAGTTCGGAGCGGCTGGTTTGAGTGTCTGCTCTTTCAAATAATTATAAAATAATGATAACATTTTAGTAGTTTTGTTGCCAATCCTGCATTTTATTAAAATCCGCCAGACACAAAATGGTTCGCACACACATACAGGTTTTTGTCAACTGTAAAATAAACTTTATGCACTCATCATATTGTCCTCTGGAGCTGGGGGTAGATACAGTGTTTTGTACTTGTATTTGCATCCAACAACAGAGATGTGCTACAGCAGAGTAATACTGGTGGCGAAAAAAGGAGGAAAAAACACACTGGACCTTTGCAAAGGGGTCCATAGGTGGAGTTCCACGCTCAGATGAAGGTCTGATAATTATATTGACTCCTACAAAGGCGAAGATGAGGGTGCCAAATCTGAACAACTTGTTTCATCCTGTGTTGCCAAAATTACTCAGGCCATAAAATCCTATTTCAGTTTGTGGTTTGGTACACACTCCAGATGCCCAAGTATATCTGCACAAGCACTGAAAAGTCATTAATTTGTCCTCTGATATATTGCTCTGGAACAAATTCGATGCATACTGAAATGATTTATAAAATTATTAAGAACTGGGTATCTTATTTTGTCCTTTATCATAAAGCTTATGGAACTCATTAGTAGGTTAACACACACAGAGATCAAACTTGAAACTCCAACTTCACCAATTCCAGGGTAAATTCCTGATCAAGTGAAAAATGCACTGTTGCCAGTGTTAAACATGCCAAAGAGTAAACATGCCGATTGTTACAATAGAGAACTTTTATGGTAATTTTTTGGGGAAAGAACAATGTTCACAGAACTTGGCAGATGCCATTCTCCAAAGGTGTTTTGTAGTCTTGATCATGTGACAGTACATAGGCCAGTGTTAAGAATTTAGCCTAAAGTCCTGGCACAAACGAAAGAAAAAGGTAATTCTTTTGAGTGCATATTTAATTGCTTAGTGATTCTGTGAAGTGAGTCCTCAGTCTTCGTTTGAAAGCAACTTTGTGTTTTGAGGGATGAAGTCATGCAGTAATTCAAGCTAAACATACTTGATGAAACTGACAGAAACATAGTTACTAAATAGCTTCATTTAGTCTAGAACAAAGCTGGCTCCAAAAATTGTAGATGAGTTCCTTGCCATGCCCTAGACCACGGAAAAACAGCAGGTACAACTCCAAGTTTCAGACGATCCCCCTTTACTCCGCCGAGTCGAAGTGGTCACTGCAGGACCTTGATGATTTTTTTCTTATTAGGTTGAATTCTGTATCATCGCCATATTCAGGATGCCATATCGCTCGAAGCCAGAATTTGTGCAAGGTACTTGTTAAGGGAAATATATGGAAATAAATATTGGTTCCTCATGTTGGTATTACCCAGCGAGACCAAACAAGCTTCTGGTGTCTTCCACAATATTTTTTAGAAAACCAATAAAAACTAGAACTGTTGATCACGCTTCTGACCCCCCAAAACTGCGAACTAAAAACGACATAACAAATGCTGACCATCACGAAGAAAAGTAGGCCTTTGTTTTTTATGTTTAATGTCCTTAAAATTATCTTTTGAGAAAATTAATGTCGACTACTGAATTAGTGTACTTAGAATCAGAAATTCATCTAATTGGCAAAATAATCATTTGTTGTAAGTCAGTTTTTCTAGGTGTCTAGAACAGGCTGAAATGTGTAAAAAGTTGACTTCCCCTTTTATGTGTGGAATCTTTTTTTTAGACTTTTTTCTGTCTTACCAAAGTTTGCCACTAGAGGGAGATAAGATACAATAAAGACAGGGTTCGTTCTCCGTTTTTATTCGCCACTACTAAATCATCATGTTTTACGGCGTAATGTGAGACAGGCTACAAGTTGACTAGTTATTCTTAAACTAATTTAAATTCGTCTGAACATTTTTATTGTTATAACCACAGTTTTCACAGTCTTTATTATGAAGATATATGGTCTCATTCGTGCATGAATATTATCAAGCATGAATTCTTTGCAGACAATCCTCTTTCTCACTGCAGATAGTTAGACAAATAATTGAACAGATACTGAATAAACTGAATCTGAATCTGAAACTGAATAGATTCTTTCTTAATGGGGAATCTTGCTCATATAAATCAGTCAACTCCAGACACTAAACCATGCAAAA
Source organism: Tenebrosternarchus preto (assembly GCA_025802075.1). Lineage (NCBI taxonomy): Eukaryota > Metazoa > Chordata > Actinopteri > Gymnotiformes > Apteronotidae > Tenebrosternarchus > Tenebrosternarchus preto. Next base: position 5,001,964 of record JAOYMR010000024.1, read on the forward strand.
CGAATGTGAAGCAAATCAGTCTACAGGCCATTTATTTAAAATAGCTTGTAGGTTCACTGATAGACTGATAGATTGACTGATGGACAAAGCCCTTTATGACTTTTATTGTTAGCAGTATATTTTGTGACATATATATATATATATATATATATATATAT